>OX485809.1:21366143-21746313 GCA_950295325.1 Polytrichum commune
CACATTGAGATTCAACTCAACACAGAGTCCAAATTCCCCCTGGTGCGTGGAGTGACTGCGTTTCAGCAGGTTCTGGGTGCAGTGCAACCACCTGTCCCTGTTAAATTTGGTCTCAGATGCTACATACCCCGCGACATTACTGGCGCGAAAAAGTTCAAGGGTTTTGTTTGTATTCTTCTCCCTCGCACAATTCCTGAACAAGCATGACACCTAAATGTCGAGGACTGAATTTCGTCACCAGGCACTTGGTGAGAGACTCTTAGACCCTCGGCGCCATTGTCTCTACTCGATCCCCTGTGAGCACATACGAGATGCTACAATACTTAATCATGCAGATTCGTGTACCACTTGCCAATTAATCCACTCATGCTACTGGCTACCACAGCCTCACAACCTCACCAAATTGCGAAGGAAACACACCCAATTCATCACACTATACCGAAATCTCAAGCAACGTGGACACAAAACCACATCATCGACTATATATCTGCCCACTCCATCCTGTGCATGCACACAATGACTTAACCCTCCACCGCACGCAGCGCATCACGAATCAACCCCGAAAAACATCACACCTCTCTCTCTCTCTCTCTCTCTCTCTCTCTCTCTCCAATGATTTTTCATTAGGTACAGAATCTCAAAACCTTGGTGGAACTCGAGCAGAATGAGGAACATTGAATGGATATATGATATTGGGAGGCTGAGAACAGTAGTGGGTGGTGGGGGGCGCACCTTAACCCGAAGTTGCAGTAATTAATGAATTGCAATTTTTTTGTCGTCATTGAGTTGTGTGTTGTGTAACAGATGGTGTTACCCGCAGTAGAGTGCAATAATCGTGTTGTTGTCGTTGTGGCAGTGGCCAAGCAAACCGCGGCCACCATCGCCATGCCACGATTGTTGTGTCGTCCAGGGAGAATTCGGGAAATGCTAACGTGGGGTCTGCTCATGCATGGTATTCGGGATGTTAAACTAGGGTTTCATCCATTTATATTGACAGAGTTCGGATGAATAGGGATATGTTTGGATGAAAAGTGGTGTACAGTCATGCAAGTGGAGGCACAAACTTCGAGGTTTTCTGAGTCTCTCTGTCAGTAGTTTTGTCACAGCAGTAGTCAGCACTTCTCGCGCAGATTTTGTGGTCTTAGAGGAAGCCAGAACAGCCCTATCAACAGTGGAGATTAGAACCCCCTCCAATGCAAGTCCAGGGGCATCTGAAGCCGAGGATGAAGACGAGGAAGTAGCGGCGACGTCCCTTGCAACAAGTAGTTCTGAGCCAGCAAGCTGTGGGAAAGAATATGGCCAAAGCATATCGGAAGAGTACAACTCCGACAGTGCGGCCTCTTTGGAAGATAACACTGATACTAGTTCTGGTGAGAGGAGCAGGGGATGCACGGACTCAGTGAATGAGGAAGAATCCACAACCGCTGACACCACTACCTCCGATTTCAGTTCAAGCGGCGACAAAGAAGACAGTAGTTGCACCCTCGACAGTGCGTCCACTGACGATAACCATAAGGTAACATGTTTGTATGTTTGTAGGCAGAGCGTTCGTAGTTACTTAGTGAACCAGATTGTTACTCCTGGCTCTAATGAAAGGAGTAGCAGTGTCTTGTTGCCAGTTACCCACAGAATTTCTGGGGAGGAAATAGTGACATATAAATTTGAGCTAAAGGTTACACGAGGATCAAATCGGCGAGGAGGCCACATGAACAGACGCTTCAAGAGGGGTTTTCAAGATCCTGAGATGTTTGACGGATACTCGTCATGTGTGTCGACAACAACTCACCATTGGATAAGCTTCATGTGACTGGGCACTCCACAATTTGTCATCCCTACCCTCTTGGTCGCTTGAGAAGGCGGAGTTCGCGACGACAAGTACTTCATCGACTACACCGGTGATGTCCTGCATGAACAGGTGCATTGAGCCTAGTTCATCGCAAGATTTTCGATTTCTCTGCTTTACATGTGAAATTTAATGTTGTACAGCTGATCTAATGTTCATTTACCTTTACTGCTGCAGAAATTGGAATCTATAATCACTTAGTTAGGTCATGAGTAAAATCACTGGCAGAAAGTGTGCTATAGTCAAGGCATCTCCGATGTCTGTAGGTTGAATCACGTGATGTTTACATGATGTGGGCTTCTGTTGAGCAGCTTAATCAGTTGAGCAAAGTACAGGGAGGTGAATAATCAAGCATTCCCAAATTCGGTGCAGGGACGTCCAAACGGCCTTTACAACATCTCACGTCGATGGACATGGTGAGAACTGGAACTCGTTCTCACTGGCCCATTCTTTCCGGACTCAGCTCATATGTTAAATCTACTTTTAAGGAGATTCTAGTGGATCACACTGGTGGTCTTGGATGTTCAATTCCGGTGTACAAACAGCTTATAGCTGCTGAAGCGGACGAAGCCTTACAATTGACGTCAGCCACCGATGGATCATCTACTTCTTTTTGCTTTCAACTCAACCGATTGTTAGCTGAAATACTTGATAGCTGTGCAAAGGACCCTAAGATAACCCTAAGTGGAACCACAGTGAAACTATAGTATATTGCCATGTATAACATCCATTGATAGATGAAAATCCAAGTTTAACGAATACGGTACTCAAGAGTGAAATGTGAGGAGGGTGAATTGAAGTTGCTAATCTGTATAAGCTGATTGAATCAGCTTATGGCACCTCCTACTGTTTCTGGGAAACAGAGAGAGGATTTTGTGAGGTGGAAGGAAGCACCCAAGTCCATGGAGAGAGATCAAGCCAATGTTGGAGGCAGATCTCCGTTGGTTGCCAAGAGGAAGGTACATGCATCACGGCCACGACCCATTGTCATGGAGGACGCAGACTTGCAGAGGATGAGTGAGTCTACCCAAGTGCCCCAAAACCAGAGAGCGAGCGATTGTGAGCGTGAAACTGAACCTGAAGTTGGTGCTTTGTTGAAACGGCCCCCACAAATCCCTAAATATGCATCTCCTTACAAGTTCGTGCCGCCTCGAGCGACTGGTCCGTCACCATCTGTAGTCCCAGTCGTGCCGCCTCAAGCCATCTCGTCGCCACAAGGCCGCCCATCGAAGAGGGTGCAACAACAAAGAGAAGAAAATGTGCATGATGTACCATGCATTGAGCTACACAATATTGGCCCTCATACGTCTGCAAAGAACCATGAAGGTAAGTGCAAGTCATTTCAACACCAGATTTGAATCAGAAATATGATTTGAGTACCTAGGCAAGGCAGTCGCAAAATTTTATTAAACCATGTGAGAAAGAATGTAGGCTATTTTTTAGGCATTTGTGATAAATGCACTACAATTCTTTGATATAATGAAGGACCTCATCAATTATAAAGTTGTGTGATTAAAAAAATAAGGGTATAATGCATCAATTAATCTAAATATTTTAATTCAAATTAAGGTTCGTAATAGTAGGTAGAGGAAGAAATATTGAGGCAGAGGTATTGTGCTTTCCAAGATAGAGTGTTGTAGAGGATGAAGGCATACAAAGACCTAAGTTGCATCCATTAGTGTATTTGGTTCAGACATGAGAACTATGTACTTATTAGTATAGTACCCTACGTCTTTAAATGTACAAGGAACTTCTACTGTGATTATTGTAGGGGCAACAGATGTCACGAGAGCAGAAGTGCAATCCCGCGGTCCCACTGGAAGACCCAGTAGTTCTTCACCACAACCACGCGAGGTAATGGCTGGATCAGGATCAAGCTTGCGAACTTCTTCTACAATTCGAGGAAGTACAGTGCAAGCACAAAAGATGGCAGAAAGGTCTCCCCAAACTCAACCTCGAGGCTCTAAGATGACCCAGGACATGGGAGACAGCAGTAGGCAGCGAAGTCCGATTTACACCCTACCAGACATTCATCGCGCCCAAGAACACCGCAGAGGATGCGGAAGTCTGTCAACCACGGGCACAGACAGAGAGGTATATATCTTCTCATTATCAGCGTGCATGGGACTATATTTGCCCCTCTAATGTGATAGGCGAATTTCCTGGAATGAATCATGTTGTATTGCGTATGAAAATGGTTTGTTTACCGTACATGTAGGTCGCAGGTGGGGTATGGACAGTTACTGGAGGTATTGGTAATTCGCACAGTCTATCCTTCACAGGCAAAAACAATTGATGAAGTGAATGTGACTGGGTTGACACAATGATATGGGGGACCGTTCTGAAATGTTGATAGTGGGAATAATCAGAATTGTGGAGAATGTTGTAGAGAAGAACGTTAACGTTTTGTTGGAATGCGATTTCAGGAAAGTGATATTAATGTTGCAGAGGGCGGTAGAGAGAGAGAGGGCAGGTATCGATGAGGGCCACAAAATCAGCCACATGCATTTTCCTTCTACAACCACGATGACAACGACATCGAATGTAGCGAGGACAGCGGAGACGAAGAATCAGAGCACGAGAATCCTAAAGAGCTGCAAAGATCAGAAGAGCCAACAGACATTGAAACTAATGAGCATGATCTGTATCCAACGGAAACCGAGAAGAGGAGAGAACGTAGACACGCCCAAGCATCTAGAGAAAGAGAGGGAGTCAGGCGTAGCCGTGAGGGACTACCAAGAAACTATTTATTAGTGGACGAGCATAGCAGAGAGCCATACGGGCAGGGTGTGAGTAGCTGGAGAAAAGAGCTAATGCTATTATCGAGGAAGCTTGACCCAGCCATAGGCAACATCAACAGACAACCACAGGACGTTTTGAAAGAAATAGTGGACTGGATTCAGCACACGTGGGAGTACAGTGGGCCGATTAAGGACAGGTATGTGAAGGAAGTTATTGCTCGAGGTGTGACGTTGAGGCGCTCTGAATTGTGGAAGAAAATTCGGTTGGAGGAGCCTAAGCCGGAAGACGTGTCTGACAGAACTTGGCGCTCTTTGGCAAGGCAGCTTGAGAGCCCAGCAACAATACGGAAAGTTGAGATCTGCAGCCGGGCCAATGCTAGTCGTGTAAACTTTGGAAGAACTGGCCCTTCAGGAGAGGTTGGAGTGCGGGAAAGACTACGTAGACAATTGAAGAGGTCACCCGATCCTGAGGAGGTAAGATTTGAGATGGCACGGAACAAGGGTTACAGCGGCCGGTCTAAACGTAATAAAACAAGTGATAATATTATGCATGGGAGTTGGAATGCAGGAGTTCATTTGGAGGATGAAGAAATGCGTCATAATTCCCAACATACACAAGGGATATCTCCTCGACATGATAGGAGTGCTCCAGGAAGGAGTGACGAACGCGCCCAGTTTAATGACGACAATGCAACTTGTTTGCAACCTGCAAGAAAGATTGTTGTTCAGTCTGGAATTATGTCCATCTCGGAAGAACAACTTGCACAACACCCAATGGTACTGAAACTGATGCACAGGTTGGAGGCGTTAGAGGCCCTGAAAAGGCAGAGTGCGGTCGTGAAAGAAGCAGTTGGAGGTCAGAGCAACTCTAAAGCAGCAGTAGAAGAGATACCGGAGCAAGTACCATGTGAAGATGACTTGGTGGACCAGGGTCTAGGTGCACAGAACTCACAAGCACTAGAGGTGGGACTTCAAATAGCTGTGAGGAGCATGGTATATTTTGTCATGTCATTTTTGGGTACCACAATTGAATGTTTGTAACATCTAGCTCAACATATTATGTACAGGAAAATGTGTAATTTTTAAGTATAATATGAATGGGCGTATTCTCTTTGCGTATAGGGTGGAGAAGAGGCTGAACAGCCAGGAGAAAGCCAAGAAATTCGCAGGTCGGGTCGGTCGATAAAGAAAGCAAAGCGTTCATGAGAAACTGTAAGTTCTGATGAATGATCCTATGCCACATCTTTACACTAATTTACAGTAACAAATGTTGCTGACAAGGTATTTCCTGGCTTAATAAACTTTGTAGTTCATGGCGTCACATATGTGCACGTCTACTGAGGAAGGTAATGAACTATGAAAGAACGTTATACTTAAATTAAATACACAACCTATGAGAGGTCTCTGAATCAATAAATTGTGTTTCATTCTATTTCATAAAATATGAACATCATGACGTATGTCATCCTGATACAACTTTGATTTTGTATCTTGAAACAGGAACAACAGTTTCAAATTACGCTTGTGACTTGAAGGACTTCAAGGAGCAATACATGAGGTAGTGGAGGACTACGAAGATTCCCCATGGAAAATTTGGGTTGGCGCTAAACAAGGAGAGAAGACCAGGGGTTTTTTTTTCCGATGTATGGGCATTTTTTGTGATGTGAAATTTGTTCATCACACACCTTGTAGTAAAGTAGGTTTTCGGCACACAATGTAATTAGATTGTTGTGAGTATATTCACATCACCATGATGTACAAGCTTTCACAACAGCTATTAGTCAGGGATGGTACTAAGAATTAGTGGTAAGTTCAGAAGAAGTAATACAGGATTTATATGTGCAACAGGTGCATGTAAATTTTGTGAAAACCGGATAACGCTAGCTGCAACCATGGATTCTATGGTGGTGTAAATGTACTGTATGGAAATAAATCCACGGGCACTATAATTTCCCATTTTTATATACCGCTTATTATTCATTCCAAGAATGTCATTGGTGTACAATAAACCACGTCGACAGACGCGAAAATAATGTGGAATATTTTTACCAAAATTCCAAGACTAGCCACTGGTCCAAGTGTCAGATTGTTGTCACAGTAAGGCACAGTAGGAAACTTCAAGGAAACTGAGACAAATGTTTTACGTAGTGGTTCAATTTTAACCTCTTCATTCGGGAAAGTATACTTTACATTTACTAGGACGGGTAATTCCACCGTGGCAACACCCGAAGAAGTGGTGGCAGTTGACGTGTATTTTTGTCCGATTTGACTGCCAAATTAACGTAATTATGTCAACTAAGTGTCCGAATCAGGGTCTCCTAATTGACGGAACAGCTGACATAACTTTGTCAAAATTTTGTCAATTAGGTCACATAGATTCTTGTAGTGTGAGGTGAGCTCCTCCTTCTTTTTCCATAAGAAATAGTGTTCGTGGTGTAGGTGATCTTGTGCAGTCGTGGTATTTGATTCTTTGTATGTCTTCTGCGCCTCCATATTTTGCAAGGATATGTTGTATAAGTCCTTTGTAGATTATGCCAAGTCTGCCGGGATTATTAAGTGCATTTTTGAGTTGTTCGCTAATACATCTTAGGTAGGCGTTTTTTAATGAGAAGGCTTCTAGTCCAAACAAGTCGTGTGGTAGTTGGGTTATTATGTTTGTTGTACATTTAGGTAGACCACATATTATTTTTTAGATTTCTATAATTTTTTTGTCTAATTTTTTGATAGCTGGCATTGAGTATGGGACTGCATAAAAGCTATATGCTATACCGGCTCTGATGACAGTGTCTACCATACTTATTTTTTGTTTGATTGTGGCTAGGCAGTTTGTTAGTAGTTTGCATTGGTTTATCATTTTAGTTGTGGTGATGTGTGTTTGGAGTTTCCATTTTAATGATGGTACTTAATATCATGTCACATCAAGGTGACAAGCAATTTCAATCACTTCAATTAGACCCGACTCTAGAGTTTGTACCTTAGGGCGATCACACCCCCTTACATTTCGTTACCACGTGCAATAATGAGGTGTCTAGTGGGGGGGATCTATGCAACTCTTAATATCTTTTTTCCTCTCTATTTGTAGATAAAAAAATTACTTCGATGTATTTTTTAGCATCTTATATTTATTTGTAATTGTTTAGCACAATGTTTTTCTTATAAACCCAACCGCCGTTGAGGAGAACAACACATTTTAATATATACTTTTAATGTGCAAGTTTTTGGATTTGTTGGACATGAGAACATTTGTTTGCTTTGTGATTACTCAGACCATTGTAAGACCACAACTTGTACTTAAGAGTTTGAATAGGTTTTCATGTTAGTGTGACCATGGAAAATAGTATGGTCACCTGTCAAATAGTAAGTTTCTAAAATAAAATATGACTACAATGGTCAACCTAGTGTCTTTGGCTTGACTAGGTAGGTTTTAAGGTTTCCAAGGTACTGCCAACATATCATGGGTAGGGGTAGAAACTTCAAGAGCATTTAATAATAATGCAAAATAATATATTGCAAGACATACATTGACATATATATATATATATATATATATATATAGGATTATGTCAATCTCACAAAACATTGTTATGGATTTGAATGATGTTACGAGCTTTGCAACCCTTACAAATTATAATAAAAACCGAAAGCCAATGCTTGAAGTCCCCTCACAATACAAGACCCCACAAACTTAAAATACTCTCACGTTTCCCGATGCATGGGCAAGTTTGTCCGGGCTGTTGTTATGTTCAAGAAAAAATTATTTTTTCTTGATCCGATTCTCATTCACCCAACGAAAAACTTAATGTTTGTAGCTGATTCATCCCAACAATTCAATATTGTATATCACTTGTGGGATTTTTGAATATAACATTACACAACTCCATAGCTGCATTTGGTGGGACCATGTATCACATGAACATGATTCTTTTTTAGTTTTGAAATTCCCCGTTTATGGGGAGCATTCATGTTGTATATTGTGCACTTTTCGACAAGCACATGCAAATTATCATAATATTTTAATTATAACCTTAATGTTTTTGGTTGTTGGAAAGAGACCATCATGTAGATGATTAGGGCCACTTCACACATGAGACTGAGAGCCCGTGACCGTTATACTTCAAGCACTCTCATTGGTGAAAAAGGCGGAGCTAATCCAAATTTGCTTCATACTGTGTTTGAGGGACCAACGGAGTCTCGGGGGGTGCATTGTACTAAACATGTACGAGTATACGTGAGTGCACATGAGGGGTATTGATTTGGACCTTGCCGTATTACGTATACATATGGTATACATGTTATAATTTATAGTTATGTACATATACGGAAGGCCTTTAAAAAGTATACAATAATTGTACTTGTATGGTAGTGTTACTATACTACATATCATAAGTTTTCATATTGGATGAAATTAGGATTAACTAGGATTAACGATTTTTGTTAGCAACCTTATAGGGTAGTATGAACCATGTACAAGGTATCAAGGTAATATCGGGGAAAGAGGCAGTATTAGGGTTCTGAAATGATTCGTTCATCTCAAAGTAACAAGGACCCTTTTCCCCTCCCATCCCTAGGTTTTTGTTTTCTCTTTTTGTCGGGCGCTGAAGGTTTTTGTTTTCTCTTCTAGTTGGGCGCCGAAGGTTTTTGTTTTCTCTTCTTGCATAGCTTGCTTCTTTTGCCGACAACTGCTTTACTTTTCCTTCTTTCACCAGTTGCTTCCAGCGCTTCTCAGCGTCCCTGCAGTTAATGTTGCCGTGGGAATCACCGAAAGTCCTGACATTGTCATGGCCTCGTTCTGAAATTCCCTCTCTATCAAATGCAAATTCAGTTGTGGCTTATGTAATGGTAGGGAAGTCTAGAATTTTTAAAAGTACACTTGTTAGTCAATTGAATGGCAATCCTTCTTTGTGTAAAGATCGGTTGACTCGAATTAGAGCTGGCATATTATATATGAAGCCTAAGCTCCTGAGTGTTGGAAACCATGACACTTTGTTAAAGCTTGGTTGTGATTGTGTTGTGTGTTTTTTGAACACACCTGCAGATAAAACTGTGAAAAAACGACGTAGGCCAAAAAAATCTACTCGAGTTAAGGTTTGGTTTGTTGGGAGAGTTTATAGGATGCGGAGGAAGTTTGGTAATCGTGGGGTGGAGTATAGGGATCCAATTGACTTGATGGACCGTCCATCAAATGTGGAGATTGGTTTATGTTGGTATCAAAAAGGGGCTAACAACAAGTGGACATATGATCTTACTGATCATTTGATGGTAGATTTAGAGACAATAATTGCATTGGCTATAATGACATATATTGGTGAATCAAATGTTTATGAGTTACATCCGGGAGATGAAAAAGTTTTCAACGACTTTGCTAATGAAAGCTAGGATATTTTGTTATACATATTATAGGGGTTGATTATTGTTCAAAAATATATTTGTATACTTGTGTTAATGACTATATATGAATGGATGTTTTTTTTGTGTATACATATTGTTACTTGTATATTTATTGTTGCAATTGTATGTGTATTACTTCATTTCACAAAAAAAACTTGTATATAGGGGGTTTTTAGAGTATGTAGTGAACACACGTGATTCTAGGTTTTAATGAAAGGTGCACCCCCCGAGAACGGAGTATGTGAATGCAAGATGGATGTGAAGTCTACATGGATTCCTACATGGCATCAAATGGATCATGTTTCATGGTCACTTGGATTATTTTCAAAAGCCACCTCTTGGAGGTAGGCCAGACATGAAACCCGGAGACCATGGCACTCTGAACTCTCACAACCGTTGATTTATTCTATTTTATCATGTGTGAGGATCTGCATGAATAGAAGTTCATTGAAATAACATTTGGTTTAGGGGCTGGTGACGTATGATTTCACACTACACTTGAGGGTCTATGACCACACTACATGATTTTAGAGGTGTCTTGGGACGGCCTTTGGACACTTTCTTTTGGGCTCTCACAATTTCTTGGTCATGGCTCTTGGCTTGTGTGTGAAGTGGCCCTTAGTAATGTTACAAAGCTAATTCCGGTGTCAAATCAACTAAAGAAAGAGTTCTTATGTTGCATGAATGGGAGGTACACTATGTAGTTCGAGAGGAAATTCTCTTTGAACTTGCATGTGGCCCAGGTACGCCTGACAAAACATCGGGAATCGTGAGTGAAAGATCATTTACCTACGTGCACAGTCCGGGGAGTTTTATACAAAAATCGGTACATTTCCGATCTTTTATAAAGACATTCGGATTTTTATTTTTTTGCTCGGAAGCTACCTAAATCCAATTTTTATTCTCGGTTAAAAACCGATATTTAACTTTATCATTCGGTAATTTTCCGACTTTCTGAATTTCATTTCGGTATGTTTCCGAAGATTTGTATTGTATGTCGGATTTTTTTTTAAAACATTGTAAAAAAAAATTGGTGTTATGCTTTTAAAGGGGTGAATTTGTGTTCATAGAAAATCCAAGTATCCTTGGAAGGATTTGAACCTTGCCAAGCCCCCACCAACTTGGGGCCAAGGATTTAGCCTTTAAAAATATATATAAATCCAAAAAATGTTCATACGTTATTTAGAGGCTAGTTAGTACAACAATACATGCAACTTTTAAACATCCGTATCCTCATAATTAGAAAACATAGTTGATTTTATTGAACAAGATGCATCACTTGTAGAAGACACATAACGTGAAGGATTAGCATATAAAAACCGGTATTTGATTCCAATTTTCCACAAAGGAATTGCCTCTTCAATAATATTATCAAAGTTTTCATTTGGTCCTTCTAAAGCAATTCTAAGCATAGCTTCCAAATTTTTACTTCCAAGTTTGTTTCTCACTCATGTTTTTATTAAATTTTCAGAGTGTCACATTGAAATTTTAGAAATAGTTTCTACCTTGTCAAAACAAGGTGCTCCGGGTGTACACGAAGGAAGGCACCAAATAGTGGCGGCTGAGAGAAACTTCATCCCATGCTCTGTACTTCACAGCGCCATGCACAAAACAACAGTGTGATGTCACTGTGAAGTCTCAGAATCGCTCTGAGAAATCCAGGAGATTCAAGAATCGTTGTGAGAGATTCAAGAGATCCAGGAGACGAGCATTGGTTCCGCACAAGTTTGTTTCCTACTCTTCAAGACTTATCTACATGATTTCAAGAGATTTGCGACCTCCGAAACAAATGTCTCCGATTGGATCGCAGTGGATCGCCGTACTAAACTAGACCTCCGAACTGGACCTTCACCCTGGACCTCCGAAACATATATCTCCAACTGGATCGCAGTGGATCGCCGTACTAAACTAGACCTCCGAACTGGACCTCTGAAATAGATGTCACCAACTAGATCGTAGGTGGATCGCCGCACCAAACTGGACCTCCAAAACAGATGTCTCCAACGAGATCGCAGGTGGATGCAGAAACAAAGAGAAGCGGAAGAGCAGTAGTGAAAGAGCACAGAGAGAAATCCCAGTAGAGGAGTGAGATACTTTGCATAAGGGACTCAAACTCCTTATACTCGTGAGGGAGGGTCCTTGGGTGCTTAGAGCCTCAAAACCCTAATCGGCCCAGTGAATGGAACCAACCCTAAATTAATTAGCCTCCATGGTTCTTGACCTTATGAGTCATGACTCTAGTATTACCCTAGTAGAAATTTCCGCCCTATCCCTAGTCCCTTCAACTACTTGCCTAAAATTTAAAAATTGGCTCAGTAAATATCCTAAAATATGATGCCTCAACCGGCTATATTGCCGATCTTTTCTCATTTGAACCGGTCAATTTCCAACCTTAACAATTTGAAGTCGGTACCTCGTCCGAATCATCGCGAACTCATTCGGAAATCTCCAAAAAATTTCGGCTAGCTCGTAACTAAAGTTCGGTACTCCCCGTTCATTGATGTGAAGTGGTAAGTCCCAACTTCCATGCTCTCTACGGCTAAGATTGGATAGATTGACCTCAAGTGACTTGGGACTTGGGACTTAGGTCTTGGGACCCATGTGAACTGGCCCTTAACCTGAGTTCCGTGTCAAACCAGATGGCCGGATGTCTTCTTGAGGTGTTACTACAGGGTTGGGAATTACGGTTCCATCTGATTTTTTTCCTTCTACTTTAAAGGCTCTGGTTGCTTTCTGTAAGGTTTCCTCCCATTTCATGTCTTCCTTATGTAGGTTGACAGAATCATCTTTTTTCGCCGGTTCCTGAGCCAGATTGTTGACCTTCTCATTTGGGAAGGTCAAGTCTGTAACAAGGAACACACCGGCTTCATCTGCCATACTAGCAGAAGAGACAAGATGAGGAGTTCCAATCCTCACTGCAACACCTTCTTCGGTACAAGTTTCTTGGATCGCAGACTTCGCATCGTTAGATAATTTCTCATCGTGAAGCCTATCATAGCTGTTTGACTGCAGCATGTCATCTGACACCAATTGCACCTGCAACAAAATACACCCCAACAGTTACTTGATGGACTAAATATTTCCTGCCAATATTGCAATACCAACAGCATTAATGACTAAAAATGAATCCATCCACCGGGAAACAATATTAAGACTATGTGAACAATTCACATAATGACCGATGAAAACAGTAAGTCATATGATGTAGAAAAGAATAAGGTATTGAAAGTGGCATCAAACGAATGCAGTTTATGAAACAAAGAAACTGGACAAGTGTAAAGAGCAAGGATAGAGCTTTCTTGTGTAAGCAATTTGCAGGTATTTAAAGTAAGATATCATTGATTTTGCAACAAGTAGAACTTTACCTTGGCCATGGTCAGGTCAGCCCCACTTTCAACAAGAATTTTCACAAGCGTCTCGAAGTTCTCAGGACTTGGCCGGTAATGCCCGCTATGTGCCTCCATTAGCTATGACCACAATAATGAACAAAACATTAGTCCAAGCCACTGACAACACAATTTGCACACCAAAATACAGATTTTAATGCTCTGAAATATTCCCAAAAATTTCTAATCATGACCAGTGTTGTGTGTCAAACAGGGAAAGTAGCTTATATGGGTATTCTAACCTCCAATCTCCCACGATTAACCTTCAGTCGACCTGCTGCTGTTGTTGCACCCCCAGCTAAAAAGCTGGAGTGCTGAAATGAGCCCTTCACCTTCTGTGTAAATGCATTGCCACACCTTGTGTGAGACTCACTGCCATGAGATGTGACGTGTAGTGGTGAGGGCACGTCATTTGGCTGATGTGTCTATTTCTGATTGGATTCGAGGAGGCACATTATCACCTGTATATGATTATCCTACCATGGCTTGACCACTAGCTTGGTAATAGACGGGTGCCGCCAAGCCATCAGCTCTAGTAAGGTCTTAAATGGTTACTTTTTCCGACTAGCCCACTTCTAGGATATGAACTTTGGGATTACGAAGTAGTTAGCAAATCCAAATTGAGGTTGTAGGCACTTCTCTCATAATTTTTGAAGCTCACATGAATATCTTATTCAATATCAAAGCAAAGAGTCTTGTGTTCATTAAATGGTCACATAGGTCTCCCAATTATGTTGACTATTGAGCCTAGAGTAATTATCATATTTTTGAGAATGCAATCTAATCTCTTTTAAACACAAGTTTTTGGTATTCGTTCTTAATGCCACACCACACCACATACCACTCAAATATGGATGTCCAATTAAGATAAGTAACCAAATTAGGCATGTCTACCTTGGGCACCCGATATCTACCTCATCCCTAGGGCAACACCACAGCCCATGGTAGAACTCCTCGCATTCATTACCTGGTTCTTAGTGGTCTCTGAGATTAGGTAGTGATAGTAACATGCAGTGGAAATGATGACGTGTCATACCTTGCCAACATATAGTTTTCCAAAAGGGCTCATGACAAAAATCCAGCGATCGGTTCCAGGGGTGTGAACAAGCTCGTTAGATAGTCTGAAATACAGCTTGCCATTGTATATTGCTACCTCATAATGCTTTCGTTGGTCCTGAAATTCATCAATCTTTGATCAGCAACCCAGGTATGTCTTACATGAAAATAATCTGGTCAACTTCCCTTTGAAACGTTCAAGCACATGCACATGTTTTCAACTAAAAGGCAATACAATCACATGGGAGAGAAGCTGATTATTACAGGGCTCAGATACTTGATTAGTTGTTTCTGGAGTTTCGACCTTGGACACTTCTCTACTTCCACTTCTATGCCATCCCCAACATCCAACCTGCCCAAAACATGCAATTAAGGGTCAAATTCCTTTTCAGAGGTTACAGTCTTATACCAAGTTCAATAAGGATCTGTAGGTTGAAAAGAGTACCAATAGAAGAATGGCTCATGCGTGTCACAATTAATCCAACGAAGATAATAGTGGTGCAAGTTCTGTCCATATCTGTGCCTTGCATCTACCTGCAATCCAGTGAAATAAGCAAGAAAGACAAGAGGAACAAAGTAAGTCGAAGCTGGTGCACATCTAAAGCAAATGAAACTCCAGAGGGCTCCCAGACAGGAGGACACTAGCATTTTGATGAGAAGTAGTACTCTAACAAGAAATGCCCACAAAATTGATGCTTCAAGGTGTGCTGATGCAAAGTGTTGTAATTGAGCAGACACACAAATTAATTTATTAATTAAAAAATTAAAAAACACACACACAAACGATGAACTTCGTTGTTGAAAGTACTTAGCAAGTTGCACCGAATCAAGCATTGGACGGCCATTGTAAGTGGATTCTTACAGCTTCGAGCCAATGTTGCAAAGCGAGTTTGAGGGCCTTATGGTCTTTGGACAGACCTTTTCCAATCTGCAATCCAATCCCGCCAACCTTCTTCTCAACTTATACAGAAATGGGAAAGTACATGTTGCGGATCATCACCTACATGACATTCTCAAGCTCTAGAAACCCTCACTAAACGCATGTTCTCTAAAGAGGCAACCATCCTTCACAAAGGGTAGAGTTTGAAGTTTGGCGTCTTCACAATTTGACGGTGCTCACTGTCTAAACCTTATCATAGAATAATCAGTACGAGCTAACAGTTATACAAGCCTTGCGTACATTTGAGAATAATCAGAGCTTCCTCAACAGTTTAACAACAAGACAACTTCAAGCTGTACACCAAAGCAATAAAAATCCAGCATTATTATGCTCAGTACAAACAAATCCTGGATCGACAAGCTTTTGTGGTTGACAGGATGGAAGATAACATCAAGAAATCAATGGCACCTTGGAGGCCTTCCGTTTCAAACGATTCCACTTATCACTGGATTTCCAAGCCTTACTGTGTGCGTAGAAATCTTGGGTAGTATGCTGCAGAACCACAGCATCGACTATATTCCACCTGTTTCTCCAATCCAAAATCCCCTCATTATGGTTACAACCAATGTACATCTGGTATATAGGTGAATGCATGGGTATCAATAATCAACATCATTTATGGCATCAAAGAACCTACCCGTGGGCATCAAAATTGTAATACTAGTCACATATTGATATTTGGCAGGTATGTCAAGGTGAGAGAATCCTTGTATACCCCAGTTATTAATTCGCTCAATACCATTCTAAACTCTAAAACCATATTAATACTAGGACGATTTCGCCAGGCAAAAAAGTTCCTGCATGGTATATAGAACCGAATGGTATCGAAAACAAAAGTTTCGTCAAATGCCCATACCCTACTGGGATCAAAAAAACACGCAATGGGTTTACATGCTCAAAGCTGAACAGCGCTCAAGATATCCTGACATGCATAATCCTAATTCTGAAGTATGACACGCCTTAAGAGCCCCATTTTGTTTCTTTCAAAGGAGAGGGTAACCTGGCAGTTTACTGGGCAGCTGGAGCTCACCATCCATATTGTTTAGCCATGATTGCAGCATATGCAAGCTTGCGCCGGGCACGGTAGCCTCGGTATGTCTTCTGAATCATTATAGCTGCGGCATTTTCTGAAGAAGCTGAAGATTCTAGTGGCGCAGTTTGTTGTGCCTCGTGAGTCGCCATGGTAATAATGCTTTCCGACCTGCCCTTGCCGCCAAAACGATGTTTGGTGGCTAATTCGCCCAGTGCTTGATCTTAAACTGTGATTTGGGAAAGAGAGTACATCTTCAATTTCGATAAAATACCCAAGAATGTGTTCTGTACAAAGTAGAAAAAGAGTGGGTCGTTCTGAAAGTTGGAAAGACCTAAGATGACCTCCACGCCATTTGGAAATGCCATTTAAGTTGTCTCCAATGGGATTTCGGGGAGCTCTGATCGGAAACAGAAAGAAGAAGGAAGTACCGTATTCTAAGTTATCGGCAATAGGTAGTGGTCTAGACACAGTAACCATGCAAGTTCATTAAACTAGTTTGATCACTTCAATTGATATAGTGCTCTGAGCCCATTGATAGGTTCTTAAATACGCAACCTCAGCAGATTCAAGATGAATGAATGGGTCAAAGCCATCGCCAGTAGTACGCAAGGTATTTTTCGATGTTCGTTGTCACCTTCCACTTCATCCAACTCGCAGAAACTGGAAACCACTCAAACCGAGACATACCATCACGCGTTGCCCCTAGCTAACCCATATTGGAGTATATACGTTTCGCATTGATTACGTTGTTCAAGATTAGTCACTTGATTAGTCAAGAGTAGTTAGATTGATTAGTGATAGAAGTTTCCTCTTCCACTTCAGTAGATGAATAAGACAAAGTCACTTCGTTCGCGGGTGGTAGTTGTATGCAAGATGTCTGCGAGTGTTTGAGTGCAAGAAACCTGTGAGTGTATGTGAGCAAAGAATCTCAATAAAGAAGTTGTGATGAATTAGGCGTGAGCAATGTAAATGTGAGCTTGTGAATTATGTGTGTGATTGTGTTAGTAGGTAAATGAGTTTCATTGTTGAGCGTTCTGAAATAATATTGTAAACAACAGGTTATGGGCCCACCACGCTTCCGCTGCATAGCCGGTCATACAACTTTTGTTGAAGGTTTTGGTGACATGGCCATAGAGATATTCATTCGCAATCAGTGGGAGCGCGGTGTTCTTACAGATGTCCTGTTCGTTCCGACTTTACAAAGAAATCTTTTCTCTGTCTCTTCAACAACGCTCAAGAATATCAATACGATGTACACCAACACGGGCTGCCAAATGCTTGCTGATGGAATTGTGTTCATGGAAGGCTCCTTAGAGGGGATGCTCTATAAACTTCATATCAGAGCAATTCCTTCCTCCCCTCATGCCAATTTGATCCAATCTCTAGGTACTAGTTCAATTGCTGATGGTACTCGTAGCTTGGAGATTTGGCATCAACGGTTGTGCCATCTTAACTATCAAACTATCTTGGCTATGGACTGAACTGATGCAGTTACTGGGATGAAGAGCCTACTGCACCACTTCTTCTTACCCCAGGGACTGTAGCAGATCATCCAAATTACCAAGCACAGACACATGTTCGGCTATGGCTCTTAACTGAGCTTGATGATGTTACCCCCACCTCATCGTCTTCAACTGCTTCCCTTTCATTGGCTCATGCACACCTAGCCAATAGTCCTGGAGATTTTTCTGGACAACTTCAGAACCCTGCGACAGTGCGCTTCCCGAGCGACTACGACCATGATAGTGACTCAACAGTCTCTTCTCCGCCCCCGCCACACCCTATCATTGCAGATATTTCTCTTGATGATCCCTTAACATTTCAAGATGCTCTGCAAAGTCCTGACGCCGCTCAATGGCTGCATGCCATGACCAATGAGATTGGTTCTTTAATTTGAAAGAAAACAAGACTTGGGAGTTGGTTCGCCTTCCTGATGGTTGCAAAGCCATCAAATGCAAATGGGTTTTCAAAACCAAGTATCTACCCAACGGGAATGTCAACAAATTCAAAGCCTGTTTGGTTGCCAAGGGTTGCACCCAGAAAGCTAGGATTGACTATACTGAAACATTTTCACCTGTTGTTAAGTTTGAAATTGTCCGTGTGATCATGGCTATCACCGCCGCTGATGACCTGGAGATAATTCAATTTGATATCAAGACGGCGTTCTTGCATGGTGACATTGCTGAAATTCTCTACATGGAGCAACCTGAAGGGTTTGTTGATTCTACTCACCCTCACTATGTTTGCCTCCTTCGGAAAGCCCTTTATGGACTCAAACAAGCTTCCCGCAACTGGAATCACAAATTTCATCAGTTTCTTCTCAAATTTGGTCTTCAACCTAGTGATGTTGATCCGTGGCCTACTACTCTTGTCAAGGTGGCCAAACAATGATTCTTCTCATCTATGTTGACGATGGGCTTGCTTGCTTGCTTCACTCGCGGCACCAATATTGATCATATTTTGAATTCCATGGATGAAGCTTTCTCTAATACTCGAGGGCTTGCCGGCTGTTATGTTGGACTCATAATTACTCGTCACCGAACGACTCACGAGCTCTTCTTGGATCAAACTCATTATCTTACAAAGCTAGTTCGCAGATTTGGGTTTCAAGTTTATGTCCCTCTATCTGTCCCAGCTAATCCTCACACCCATTTGAGTTTTCTCTTATTTGCAGACTGCTCTTCTAATCCCGTTTTTCCTTATCAAACTATAGTTGGTTGCCTCCAATTTGCCTGCATTGGAACTCGCCCTGATCTTTCATATGCGGTTAGTGTTGCAACAAAATACTATGCTCATCCTTCTTCTGCACATTGTAATGCTTTTCATTGGATTCTCAAATATCTTGCCGGGACTCTGCAACTTGGCCTTTCCTTCTCAGGGACTGATCATCATGTTTCCCTCACCGCCTATAGCGATGCCGACTTTGCCATGGATCTCGACAACCGACGCTCTTGCTCTGGGTTCATATTTTTGTGAATCATGGTCATGTTCTTTGGGCTTCCCGAAAACAAGCTACCGTACCTTAGGGGCAGCTTCGGCAAATAATAATTCCAAATAGTAATGTCGGAATAAAAAAAAAAATTATGCAACCAATTTGCCAGAAAGTTAGGAAATTAATTTAGGTGAATGGCGAAATGTCCTAAAAATCCAGCTCATGAATAAGAAATAAAAAACTGTAGGTCTAATCACATGAAGTCCATTAGGTCCTCACGAGCCCCTTGCTTACTTAATAATAGACAAACTTCAAACTCATTAAGGAACACAAGGTTGGCACAAGTCTCTTGCCTACTCAATAATAGGTAAAAATCAAATCCATTATGGAGCACAAGGCTGGCAGTGGCAGTGAATAAGCAAAAGGGATTGCAACGGCAAGTCTTATTCTGGCCTCTTGCTCGCACATAAGTTAGTGCCTCTTCCTCTCAGATCTTCTCTTCGCTTCGAGTTTGGAGTTCTGGGATTTCGAAGGGACTCGACTGTTTAGGGTTTGTAGCACCTGTGAGTTTCTCTTGGGAAGGACGAGAGGAGCAAGAGGTGACTTGATTTGGTGTTATTGCACAATGAGATCTTACAGGCTCTTTGAACTTGATATAGATATAGATATAGATAAGCACTCGCATTGGTGGAAAAGGCAGAGCTGGTATAAGTTTGTTTTACAAGTCTGAATCATCTAAACTGCATCTTGCTTTGAACGTGCAGTCTATAACTAGAGGAAATCAAGGCTTGCCCACAAATTTGAATCTGCTAGATTGATTGGGGATGAACAGTTGCAAGAACCCGTATCCAAAGATGTGTGCTCCAACTTGTCAATCTTCATTCAACTTGTCCATTCTTGAAACATTCTTTTGTGCACTTGATTTCCTACTCCGTTGTCTCTTATCTTTCGTACCCTGATCAATGTCGTGCTTGTCATCTGCGTGTAGGGTTCTGGCATAGGATAAAATTCAAATTGTAGGCAGTTAGTCTTGGTAAGAAAATTACAAGTTTATGGCAATAAAAAGATCTCACATTTTAACACTTCAGATGTAACTTCAACTTTTTCTTTGAACTTGTTTGGAATGAACATACCTTTTTCTGGCTCGATCTTTCATGGTTGTCACTACAGATCTTTTATTTTCCCTTGTAGCAGCAACAAGAGATAGATTCTTCTCCATTATGGCTTCAATACTTTCGTCTGGATCTGTTTCGTCATCCTTTTCCTTGCAAATTTCTTCTGCACCTTGTACTTCGTTGAACAGTGAACTCTTCATGTGTTCCTCTATAGCAGATGTCTGAAATGATGATTCAAATGCTTGATCTAAGCCACACATGCTCCATCCTCGTTTAATCATGTCTTTTTTGTTGATATGTTGCCATGCTTGATACAACCAGCTGCACAGCAAAGGCTTAAGCACTGACATTTTTGTATTTAACTCTACATCTTGTAATTCCTTCTCGTCAATCTGTTTGCCAATATTTTCAGAAGTGTAATTGTCAAACTGCTGTCTGAAACCATGCTTGAATGGGCGCTGTAAAATCACATCTGCTGGCTGAAAAACGCTGGTGCAATTTGCAGGGACAAAGATAAGTAGAATCTGTGGATGTGATATCTTCAACCAACAAATGAAGTCCTTAGAAATATGAACACTCCAACAGTCCAGCAACCATATCAACTTTGTTTCTTCATCTAATCCCATCTCTTGCACTTGTTTTCTTCTATAAGGTTGTAAAATTCGTTCAACAAATTGCTTGCAAGTGGTCAAGTTGCTCCAATGATTGCTGCTATATGTTAAATGCCAACCAGCATCTTCACACATTTGGCGACCTTCATTTCGAGGTGGGGGAGATCTATCTGTAGTCCCTGTAAAGACAAGTTGAAAAGGTAACAAGTTTCCTGCAGCTGAAGAAGACACTGAAACTGTAATTTGTCTTTTGTCTTCCATACCTAAGATTTGTACATGTTGGACCCTTTCTCTACCCAAGTGCGTGCACCTCCCGCTGGTACCAGATGTATCCCTGTTTGGTCAGTGTTTATGACCAGTTCTGGTGCAATGGAATGGGCTTTGACAAAGTAGGTTGTCCGTTGTGCCATTTGCAAACCCTGATGCTCCCAATCTTTTGGTAGTTTTCTAGCTGCTCCTGTTCCTTTCCTAAAGCTCCAATTCAAATTCGTTCTCACAAAATCTCGTGTCCACTCTAAAGAAACCCTAAATCCACTTGGACTTTCAAAATTGAGAAGGTTGGGCTCTCTCTTTTGAATGAGGGTTCGAATTAAGTTCCTCACAGTAGAAGCAAAAAGAGGTTGACCTACTTCACGATGTGCCTTCAACAAGGTAATTATCTCTTCCTCCAATTCACGATGGCTAGAAAGAACATAAGCATGTTGAATTCCACCTGTGTAAGCTGCTGTTTCTTTGAATATTGTTTGTTTTGTACCATCTTTTAGTTCCCCTGTCTTAGTGAACCATTCTCTCATGGAACCTCTGGTTAAATCATCATAAACACTCTTGGTTTGTCCAGGCAACTTGTATTTCGTTTGCAAATACTTCAAAGCATGACCAATACTTCTATGATGTGTTACAGCTGCATAGATAGGATCCCAGAGAGATGGTACAAACCAATTCTTGTATGGTCCTCTAGTTTTTTTCCTCTTTGGTGTTGTGTCACATTTCTCCTCTTTGATTGGAACAAGTACAGCTTCGATCTCCCTCTTAGGCCTCCCCACTGGACGTTTCTGAACTTCTTTCTTGATTGATTTCTCCAACTCCATCTTCACATGTAGCTGAGCAAAGTCACGCTCAACCCTATCTTCCATTTCCTCTTTGTCTATGACTGTGAACATATTGCTCAAAACTTGTTGTTTACCCATGCTCTCAATCACTCATTGGCAAGACACTTAACCTTATAAGCACTTACAAGAATCAAAGCAATGTTGCAAACTTCTCACAAGTCCCTTGACAAACTAGCATTTGCACAAATAGGCCCCCATGGTAAACATTGAGATTAGGGTTAGTTAAGCAAACTTAAGTGAACATTTAGGTTAAGTTAAAGTAAAGGTTGGCTGCCACTTTCAAAACATCATAATGAAGTAGCAAACAAATAATGAAACGCCATGAATTGTTAATGAAAGTCGAACCTATAGTTATTTATTTTTTCAAAAAGTCGAATTCTTAAATATTACTTTTTTTTTTCTGCCGGACATTAAAATTTGAAATTAATTAATTATTCGACCACGAGTTGCCAAAGCTGCCCCTAAGGTACGGTAGTTGTGCTAGCAACACCATTGAAGCAGAATATCTTGCAGCATCCTCCACTACTAAAGAGATTATCTGGCACAGACGCTTGCTCTCTGGCTTGGGGGGGTAATCATTGGTTGGAGTAGCAATACACGTGCGAACAAATGATAGGGTATTTTAAAAACATGGGAGCAAAAAATTATAATTGGGCTTAAGAGTAATATAGGGTATCAAAAATGGCACTGGACATCTTTAAAGTACTATAGGGTATGGAATAATAGGTAATTTGGAATCATAAGTAATGCAAGCCATTTTTCTATTAACCCAAAGTAGAAATTTACATAATGATAGCATGTGAAAAAAAGAAGAGAATTGAAAGTAATACCCCCTATAAAATAGTGGTTGTTCGCACCTATATCCTTAACTTTTTAACACACTGCCCCCCCCCCCCGCTCTCTGGTCTTGGCAAAACCCTTTAATTTCTTCTCCTACAATTTTATTCACTAACAATCAGAGTGCCTTGCGTCTTATTAAGAACACTAAATTCCATCGACGGACTAAGCACATCGATGTTCAGTATCACGTCATCCGCGAAGCCTTTTTAGCCGATGTCATCCTCCCTTCTTTTGTCTCCACTCATGATTAATTGGCTGATATCTTCACTAAGGCACTTCCCAAGGAGATTTTTCAACACCTGCGCCATCATCTTGGCATATGTTTAGTTGAGCATTGAGTGGGAGAATTAGATACCTTTTTCAATGCTCAACGAGTGGGAGTATTGGAGTATATACGTTTCGCATTGATTACGTTGTTCAAGATTAGTCACTTGATTAGTCAAGAGTAGTTAGATTGATTAGTGATAGAAGTTTCCTCTTCCACTTCAGTAAATGAATAAGACAAAGTCACTTCGCTTGCGGGTGGTAGTTGTATGCAAGATGTCTGCGAGTGTTTGAGTGCAAGAAACCTATGAGTGTATGTGAGCAAAGAATCTCAATAAAGAAGTTGTGATGAATTAGGCGTGAGCAATGTAAATGTGAGCTTGTGAATAATGTGTGTGATTGTGTTAGTAGGTAAATAAGTTTCATTGTTGAGCATTCTGAAATAATATTGTAAACAACAACCCATCTGTACCGACGCAGCAACTTTCGGTTGTCTTCACATTCCCATACACCCTGAGCAAGTGACTCACCGGCACAGTCCGGGGAGTTTTATACAAAAATCGGTACATTTCCGATCTTTTATAAAGACATTCGGATTTTTATTTTTTTGCTAGGAAGCTACCTAAATCCAATTTTTATTCTCGGTTAAAAACTGATATTTAACTTTATCATTCGGTAATTTTCCGACTTTCTGAATTTCATTTCGGTATGTTTCCGAAGATTTGTATTGTATGTCGGATTTTTTTTTAAAACATTGTTAAAAAAATTGGTGTTATGCTTTTAAAGGGGTGAATTTGTGTTCATAGAAAATCCAAGTATCCTTGGAAGGATTTGAACCTTGCCAAGCCCCCACCACCTTGGGGCCAAGGATTTAGCCTTTAAAAATATATATAAATCCAAAAAATGTTCATACATTATTTAGAGGCTAGTTAGTACAACAATACATGCAACTTTTAAACATCCGTATCCTCATAATTAGAAAACATAGTTGAACTTACTGAACAAGATGCATCACTTGCAGAAGACACATAACGTGAAGGATTAGCATATAAAAATCGGTATTTGATTCCAGTTTTCCACAAAGGAGTTGCCTCTTCAATAATATTATCAAAGTTTTCATCTGGTCCTTCTAAAGCAATTCTAAGCATAGCTTCCAAATTTTTACTTCCAAGTTTGTTTCTCACTCATGTTTTTATTAAATTTTCAGAGTGTCACATTGAAATTTTAGAAATAGTTTCTACCTTGTCAAAACAAGGTGTTGCGGGTGTACACGAAGGAAGGCACCAAATAGTGGCGGCTGAGAGAAACTTCATCCCACGCTCTGTACTTCACGGCGCCATGCACAAAACTGCAGTGTGATGTCACTGTGAAGTCTCAGAATCGCTGTGAGATATCTAGGAGATTCAAGAGATCCAGGAGACGAGCATTGGTTCCGCACAAGTTTGTTTCCTACTCTTCAAGGCTTATGTACAGAATTTCAAGAGATTTACGACCTCCGAAACAAATGTCTCCGATTGGATCGCAGTGGATCGCCGTACTAAACTAGACCTCCGAACTGGACCTTCACCCTGGACCTCCGAAACAGATATCTCCAACAGGATCGCAGTGGATCGCCGCACCGAAATGGACCTTCACCCTAGACCTCCGAAATAGATGTCACCAACTAGATCGTAGGTGGATCGCCGCACCAAACTGGACCTCCGAAACAGATGTCTCCAACTAGATCGCAGGTGGATCACCGCAGGTGGATGCAAAAACAAAGAGAAGCGGAAGAGCAGTAGTGAAATAGCACAGAGAGAAATCCCAGTAGAGGAGTGAGATACTTTGCACAAGGGACTCAAACTCCTTATACTCGTGAGGGAGGGTCCTTGGGTGCTTAGAGCCTCAAAACCCTAATCGGCCCAGTGAACGGATGCAACCTTAAAGTAATTAGCCTCCATGGTTCTTGACCTTATGAGTCATGACTCTAGTATTACCCTAGTAGAAATTTCTACCCTATCCCTAGTCCCTTCGGCTACTTGCCTAAAATTTAAAAATTGGCTTAGTAAATATCCTAAAATATGATGCCTCAACCGGCTATATTGCCAATCTTTTCTCATTTGAACCGGTCAATTTCCAACCTTAACAATTTGAAGTCGGTACCTCGTCCGAATCATCGCAAACTCATTCGGAAATCTCCAAAAAATTTCGGCTAGCTCGTAAGGTAGGGGTGGCAATTTCCGTGCGGGTCCTAAAGTCGACCCCTATGTCGGAAGCACCTTTTTAGGTGCTTTTACATGGGTTTACAAAAGCACCTATCAAGGTGTTTTTACCGTTCACAGCGCTGCCAGCAGTCGGTTTAATGCTACCAGCGGTCGGTTTTAGAAATCCATCCAATGGATATACCACGTACCCTATGTGCGAGTGTTGGTCACTCTACAAGGTTTCCTTTAAAAATTTGTAGGAAATCATAAACATGCCGGAAATTTTGATTTTTTCATAGTTGCTCTTGCACCAACTTTGCGGAGCGCTCAAAATTTATAAAAAAAAATAGTTTCAGCATCCCAACTAGGCACATCTGAAATTTGGACGGAAATAGCCACCCCTACCTTAACTAAAGTTCGGTACTCCCCGTTCATTGCCTACGTGGGGTCTTGTAATGTGACGACACGTGGTGCCAATGAGTTGGAAGTTATGAACCATACGCTTTGCAATGGGTAGTTAAATGCGAGACTTGAGCTCTTACACAATGCAATAACATAATTACAAGTATGTAAAACACACCCCCAACATTGCACATGCCATGCAATGTAAAATGGAGATGGTTCACTTGCAACTGACCTGTAGATGTAATCAATATCCCCTCAACCTACATGGGGTTTGTTTTTACTAGAGTCCCTTCGTCCATAATGGATGAGTTTGTCTATTCGTCACAAAAGCTTGACCTTGCTTCATATTGCAACATGGAGCTTCAGTTGCAAAGAGCTCTAATTCCATCGTAATTGCATGGGTCTAAGAATGTGTTGGCATATGTTTAGGGCAACACACACGTGCTTTTATTTATAAATAAATAAAATTAAGTGTGCATTTAAGTTTTGCACGTGGCAAATTATAATATTTGTTTGAATTGGTAACATCCACACTAATTGTCATAGCAACTAACCAATGACATCACATACGCATTTATGGATTTTGGGGAAGGGGGTGGTAATTTTTTTTTTCCTACCACATTTGATGGTAATTAATTTCAATTGGTTTCCACAGACTAAATTGGGGGGGGGGTTCACCTCGACTAAAAATTGAACCAACCTAGGTATACAATGTTTCTTTGTGATTCCACCCTCCCCTCCATAGGTGAAATTATTTTTGCCCTACTTTCACCGTGTGGTAAAAAAGTGTAAAGAGGAAATTACCCCGGTCATTAGAATAAGTTTTCAATTCCAACATGAGGGGAAATAGTGTGGTCCATAGTAAGCATATCCACATTGCATGCAGAACTCGTTTGTGCATAAAGCCGTTTGGATGAAATAACGGTTGTCTCATTCGTCTGTCTAGGTTTCATCCTCCTCCCGCATTCGAAAGCTTGAAGAGCAGGGATTTGGGAGAGAAGAAGCGTTGCAGAGCGAAGGATGGCTATGGCTGACTCTATCACCTCTCCCCTGCAACCTTCCTGCTTGAAATTCGAAGAACCCGAGGAGCCTCGTACTTGGAAGCGAGTGTGGCAAAGATTGCCGTCATGGCAAACGATGGCGATGCAAGCGGCGTTCTGGTTCACTCTCACATTGATCCAGAATTATTTCATCCTGCGGCAAAACCATGGGAGCACGGCATTGTCCGAGGCGAACACGGCGAATCGGTTTGTGTCACCTCTGGTTGTGCGGGAGACCGCACGGCCGCTGAAGGTTTTGGATAAACCTTTGGTGATTTTGGTTTCTTCGGATGGGTTTAGGTGGGGGTACGAACACAAAGCTCCAACACCGAACATCGACAGGTTGCGTGTCAATGGGACGGAGGCGGAGACAGGGATGATTCCTGTGTATCCGACATTGACATTTCCGAATCACTACTCAATTGTGACGGGACTTTACCCGGCATGGCATGGTGTCATTGCAAATTACTTCAGTGATCCAAACCCTAACAGCAGCGAGAAATTCAACATGGGCAACCATAACCCTAAATGGTGGTTGGGGGAGCCCATATGGGAGACTGCAGTGAAAGGCGGATTGAATGCTGCCACATACTTTTGGCCGGGATCAGAAGTTTTGAAAGGACCTTGGAAGTGTCCTCAACCGTTCTGTCCTTACTTCAATTCCTCAGTTCCTTTTGAAGAGCGTGTGGATGGGGTGCTAGGGTATTTGGATTTGCCTCCTGCTGTAAGACCGAGTTTAATTACTTTGTACTTTGAAGAGCCTGATGAGGAAGGCCACATTTATGGACCGGATGCACCGCAAATCACTGAGCAGGTCGTGCGTGTTGACCGTATGATTGGCAAACTGCTGGATGGGTTGGAGAAGCGAGGGATTGCTGAAGATGTCACCATTATGATGGTTGGGGACCATGGCATGGTGGGGACATGTCCTGGCAAGGTGATTTATCTTGCAGATCTTGGGGAATGGATTGATATTCCTTCTGAGTGGATAGATTCATACTCTCCAGTGTTGTCAATTCGGCCACCACCGGGGGTCGATGTTCTCAGCGTTTACAGGAACATCACGGAGGGGCTCGCTTCTGGGAAAGTTGAAAATGCTGAGTTTCTGAAGGTGTACTTGAAAGAGGACTTGCCAACTCGGTTGCATTATTCGGCAAGCGAGAGGATTCAGCCCATAATTGGTGTGGTAGCAGAGGGGTACAAAGTTGCTGCGAAGAGAAATGGTGACATACATTGTGGGGGCGCACATGGTTATGATAATGCATGTCTGTCGATGAGGACAATTTTCTTTGGCCATGGCCCACAATTTGCGAAGGGGAGGAAGGTTCCATCATTTGAAAATATTCAGCTGTACAATGTCATGACTTCCATCTTGGGCGTGCCTGCCGCACCGAACAATGGCACCCCTTCTTTTGCAGAGTCTATTCTCTTGCCACCTGCCTAAGTTGTTTCAGACATCTGACATTGCTCCTCCCCACGCATGAATTCGGCTCAGATTTGCTGAAGATTGCTCCGGAGGGGGTTCAAACCATCGCAGTATACCCCCTGCATAGTGACAAGTTTCTGTGCCAATAATAAAGTTTCCAGCGGGTGCCTGTGTTGGAATTGAATGAGCTTTGCTGTTATAGGATGTTCATGCCTGATTCCTGGAGGTGATGGATGGCATGCACAGACCTTGGATAGAGAGGTCTTATGAAAGTATACATGTGTGATGGATGCGACATGATCTTGCAAACATCGACGGGTGTGACATGGAAGTTCTTCAAGGTCAATGGGCCTCGTCTTTCCCAACATTCGGGAAGCTAGGAAGTGCCCACTTTTTGCAGCTTTCACCGAGTTGTAAATTCTCATTTTGTACAGGTACTCAATATTGCAATCGGTGTTCGGGTCATTGGTATCATACATCATCAGCAGAAACAGTTTTGTAGCCCCATTTTTTTTGTCAGTAGACCTGTAGTTTCTGTCCTATCCTGTGGCCATTCCTTGGGTCTTCCCTAGGGTTCCAAACATTATGCCAAAAGTAACTTGAAGTCACAGTATATTCACCAAGGACGGTCTTATGAATTAGTTACGCTTTTCTATATAGCTTGCCTTAGTCACCAATTCTCTCCAAACTTTCTGTCATTTTATAAAGTCTAGAGACTTGTATTTGATTACCACCTAAATTATTGGTGGGTCTTGTTTAGTTTAGCGCTGCTCGCTATCTGTTCATGAATGACTGTCACTTCAGAGAGCAACTTTATATCTTTGATCGTCAAGTTTCAATTATGCTTTCCAGTTGATATTATTTCTATTTTCCTTCAGTTGCAACAAGTGACAGTGGAGTGACTGGTGCTTTGCACTAAAATGAATCTTTGAAGTTATAGACTGTAAGCCCTTCCTAGGGTAGGTTCATAGTGTGCTTTTATCAGCGTAATGTTTGATTGTAATGTACATCTTTTACAGTTAAGAAATGGCCCTACTCCCTTTAGTAAAGAACATTTGATTTAAGCTGAGGGGTACATTGAGAACAGACAACCATGTTCAAGAAATCTTGTGTATACAAGGAAGTTGTCCATTTATAGAACACAGTACTTTTGAAAGAAGATGTGGTGTCTATGGTACTGGTCATGGGCATGATGTGAGGATATAAAATATATCTCAATTGCTCCACAATTGTAGAAGTCCCAGAGTGGGGTTAGGGTTCACTGCTGGAGTTATGCTTTTTCAGGTTGATCAGGACAAATTACAGAATTGTTTTCTAATTCGACTATGATACATGCTTGTAGTATGTTCTTCCTACAGAGTGGTTCAAGACTTTTTAGTTGCTCGAGTTGTGAACACAAAGTTATGTTAAGGTTTGTTTTCACCTACTTTCAAGATTTCTCTACAAGAAATTGAACCATTATGATGTGTTCTTGATGGGTGATATAGATTGTGGTTCGTTGCTTTAGTCGCATGTTCTGTTATGATCATTGATCATGTACTCACCATTGTGAGTGCCAATGTTCCTACCAATGGCAATGGTGCTTGTGAAGATGAACATGGAATATCTGTATGCTTTGTGATGGCAGTATCCTAAACAAGGTGATGAACTGTGGTGACCTTTATGGTATTTTGCAATTGTGAGCTGCCCACGGAGGTGGCTCCTACAAGGTACTCTGGAAGGAGGTCATACTTGGTATGTACACACAGCATGTGTGGTGCTGCAACTTCAAAATTTGATTGCATCCAAAAGAGTGTCTGTATCCATCACATGCAAGATGCTTATACTTTATGATAAGATGTTGACAAACTCTAGGCACGCCTAGGTAGCAAGAGACGCCAATATGCAAGGGACAGCATAGCACATCTCCTTACTAGTCTATAAATCTGATTTAGTGGAGCCCAAACTGTCAATCATCAACCCGCCTAAAGCGATATTGCAATCATTGGGTGGCAACTAGAGAAGGTGGCATGGGTTACGTGGCATGGCTGCTACAAGGCAAGTCATGGAGGCCACTCTAATTAGTGACATGGCACACCACACTGAATCAGATACTTAGTGTAGTTATTATGCACGTGAGTCAATGTCTAATATCAAGGGAGATCAGTGACCAGTATAGTGTAATCTGCAGTGCGAGGCTTTAGTTCGTAGGCGATTCTTGTGGTAGCTCCAGTATACATATTCCTTGACTTGGATTTGAAGGGTACAACCATTTACATTGTTGAAGTTCTTAAGTTAGATCAGAAGAGCAACAGTCCTTTTGTTTTAAGACACAAATTGAGCACTGGAGAGAGCAAGTGGAGCTCTCTCCATTGCAACAATAAGGTGCGCATGTCGGGGAGATTTGATAGGCAGACCTAGCTTACTGTCATTAATGTATCTCTCTCTCTGTTTCAGCCCAGCTGCGCTCACTTGCTATATGTTGCTCTCATTGACGTTTTAAGGCTCAGCTTTTCTTAGCATACTCAGTTTCTCTTTATTTAATGATCAAACTCAATGACTAATGGTATCTTGTTCTCATCTTTCTTTTACTGATGGCCTCTGATCAGGTTAGTGAGCTGTGGAAGTTAGATTGTAATACTAGGCATTCAGTTCATTTTAAAGACACGGAGCTAACTCATCAGTTAAGTAATTTGTGCTGCTTGACGGCCTCAACCAAGTGCAGCAACTAATTCAATTGTACATGTGTCTCAGGCCTAAGTGTGTTGTTGGACAGAGGTTTCTAACAAAATAGACCACAATGATGTATTTTGACCCTGATCATTCTTTTATCAGAGTGCACACTTCTTTTTATTTGTTTTAGATTCTGTCATGTGGAGTCTATAACATAAAACTCTGCTACAACTGCAGCTGCACTGAAACTCATATCAAGCTGACCAGTGCTTGAAATAACCTACTAGGTATGTGACTTCACATTCTAGAAGCGCAAAGGCCCTTCCAAGGGCATTCTCAACAACCACACACACATCCTAGTAGCTGCCTAAAGGTTTATAAATTTATATGTAGCTCCAACTTCTGTGATAATTTTGAATATAACTGAACCCAGCACATTGACAGCTTTAGCTAGAGATCACTATGTCCATTGTCCATGCTCTTGATCGAGTTAGGACTTTGTAATCAGGACAGGTTTTCTTGTGTGGCAGCAAAGGACAATGAATCAAGCTCAGTTGCTCAAATATAAAGACTGAACTTAAGTAGTCAACTACACATACAGTCTAACCTTGATAATGTCACCCTTGTTAATGGGACACCTTGATACTGTCACCTAAAAGTTTGAAACCGATTTTCTTAGAGTAAAACTCCCTCGTTATTATCCCTATCACCCTTGTTAATGTCACTATTTTTTTCCAAAATCCGTAGTGTAAATGTGATAATATCAAATATGGATGGATTGTATGTGATGGTTGGATGGACATATTGTAGTAGCCAAAAGGGTCATGAGCCACCCCTGTGATAAATGCAATGTTATTCAAAGGGTCATGAGCCGCCTCTGTGCACCAACCCTGAACGGTGTTGTCTATACACGGCACTCAAAGGTGTTGTCTTTGACGGCGCTGCCAAGACTTCTTGGCCTCTATGCACCCCACCTTCCGTCACATGTGTTCACCTATGTGTCTTTGAGGGTTTCAGCTTGTGTGAAGTAATTTAGGATGTTAAGTTCTACGGTTTAGCTGAGCTGGTACAGAGTAGTGTCGACTTAAGCTAAATTAGTTCAATTGGTTTGCAATGTAGAAATCTCAAGATATGTGGCATGGTCTTCACTGTTTCTATAGTCAATAGTCGCATAGGAGAATCTAGTAAGATCCTGAAGACATCTTCAATTTTGATGAGACAGGTTTGTATTATAAAGCCTCTCCTTGCAAGACTTTGAATATTGGGAAGGCAAAAGGAAATAAAAAGAAGAAGGACCGTGTGACATTGGGGCTTTGCACTAATATCTCAGGGAAGGAGCAATTGAAGCTTGTTTTCATTCACAAATCAACACGTCCCAGATGCTTTCCTCGGAAGTTTGATCCAAATAGTATAGTACACTATTATTCTAACAATTCAGCCTGGATGAATGGTGATGCTTTTACACATTGGGTGAAGAGTGAGAACCGAAGAATGGCATTGCAAGATAGAAAAATTTGCATTATTATGGATAATGCAGGAAGCCATGATATTCATGGTGAGGTCAAAAAAGTTATAGATGGATTTAATGCTTTTGTACTCTCCCATATCACTATATTGTTTCTTCCACCAAATGTGACTTCAGTTGTTCAGCCTTTGGATCAAGGAGTGATTGCAGCATTCAAAATGTGCTATAAACGCAAGCTTGTTGCCTGGACTTTGCAACAAATTGATAACTCAAATGAAGATTTGGGGAAACTGAATGTTGATCTATTTCAAGCAATGCTATGGTGTGTGGCGGCATGGCATGAAGTAGATGATCAAACCATTAGAAATTGTTGGAGAAAGTCTGCCATATTGCCTGCAGCGTGGAATGCAGATATCAACAATTCTGATGAACGTATGAAGTCCAAAATGGAGGAAGCAGCTTTGGAATTGGGCAATCTCATCGCCGCATTGAATTTGGGTTTGGATGTTGAAGGCAAGCCTATAGAAAAGCTTAGTCCTTTAGAGTACATAAACATGGAAGGTGAAGATGATTTTGAGGTGGAATATTCTACTGAGGAGCTTGTGCAATTAGTGCAAGATGGCGAACATGTACTTGATTCCATGGAAGAAGACCCATTGATTGTTAATAGCAATGATGATGAGTCTAAAGTAGTGAAGCTAAGCGATGCACAAAAATATGCTAAAGATGTTTTGAATTTTATGGCTAGCCAAGGTTCTCAGATTTTCAACACTCATGAGTTGTTAGGAATGGAAAACATCCATGACAAACTCATTAGAATTGGTGTTGGACATTTAACATCACTAAAACAATGTGACATTAGAAGCTTCTTTGTCTCTAGTGAGAGGTCTTTACCTGATCTCAATGACACATTGTGATGTGCTCATGTTGTTATTCACAATTTTGAATTATATTTTACATTCAAAAACATTGAAGTCTTGTGTTTTTTTTTTTTTTTTTTTACATTGTAATTTCATTTTGATTTTCTACCTTTTTTTTTGATAATATCACATTATGCACAAATCTTCAAAATGTGACATTATCAAATATGTCACACCTTGTTTATATCACACTTTATGGTGAAACGGATGGTGTGATATTATCAAGGTTAGACTGTACGCACCTCTGCTTCCAACTTAGATCTTGTCATAAATTGAGAAGCGTCAGTGATTTAGAGACCAGTGATTGGGGAGATTTTTGGGCCTAATTGGTTGAGATCCTAGTGTTTGCTAGTCCAACCAGTTACATGTTGACATCCTCCGGTTTTCCTTTATTAAATTGGGGTATATTCTATAAATTCCTCGAAAATAATCGGTAATTTTCCTGCAGTCTTGAACTTCAACTGGTTATTTCTCAAATTCAACCGGCTCATTTGTAACTAACTACTGGTTCTCCCCGATCATTGTTAGAGACTTATTAGGTCAACTAAGGGCCGCTTTACACTTAGAGGCCGGGCCAATTCGTTGTGTAAGAGGCTTGAAATCCTCATTTGTGATTGGTCAAAAGGCTCAAATCGGCCCCAACCCCTTTACATCTAGAGGCCGGGCCGATTTGGTGGTATGATTTTTTAAATTAAAAAATGTATGTTATGACACGGCCCGAGCTCGTTGAATTGGGTGCACCCAAAATGGAAGGCCAATGTCATATTCCACTAAAAAAATCTTCTTAAATAAAGTATAATTTTTTAAAGTGAACTAGATCCATTGGATTATGTGGAATCTAAAGGCTCTATCTTAGATTATGCTACATCCGTTGGATTAGGCTAATTTTTTTGAATCAGCTTGGCTTCTTGGCCCGAGGGCCTTTACATATGGGAAAATTGGCCCCCGGTATAATCTTATTATAATGTGTAGTAGAGGCCAGCCTCCAACCCAAAAAAGGCTGAAATTTTGTGCAATCGGCCTCAAGGGAAATTGGCCCGGCCTCTAGGTGTAAAGCGGCCCTAAAATGGTTGTTGGCTGTGGAGTATATAGTAGAGATCATAATACACATAGCCTTGGGATTCTATGTACGTAAGTCTTTGTAGGGTGAGTTTCCATATAGGCCACTTGTCCATCATATTCTGGTGGGAATAAGGACAACTATGGATGGAATCTAGTGGGATGTTGTTTCTATTTGCCAATCATCTATTTCTATTTCAAGTGTTTAATGTTTGTATGTGTCAACCAACTATTGCTACTTCAAGTGTCTAGTTGGCGCATGAGAATCTAGCAACCCAAGGCCACCGCCCTCCACATTCTAATAGGCCACCAAAATCAAGTTTTGCTTATCTACATGAGAACATCTCCAACCCACTATTATCTAGAATCTAGTGGGTGCATGGTCTACATGGAAACTACCCTTAGTTTGTTGCACATTTGTATTTTCCCTTCGCACAGGGTAGTAGGTGAGGTTCGAGCACCACGGGCCTTGGCTTGGTGGTTAGGGCTCATGGCCCCCAATGAGAAGGTTGTGGGTTCTATTCCCCATGCCGGCGTGGTGCTCACCACCTTAGTCCACCCAACTATGGTGGGGGGTCCTTGAACCTTGTTGTATGGGTACCTCAAAGCCCTTTGGGGGGATTCCATGTCCGGTATCCTCAAGGCACTAGTGGCTAGCTAGGAATTAGTATAGTGTGTCACTATAGTGCCCACCCCGAGAGGGGTTAGTAGTCATGCACCATTGGTATTATGCCCTGAGGGTATAAATACCAAGGGTGGGTCGAACGGGCATTCCAATCACGCTGATCACATGGTCAGCGTTTCTTCTCTTCTCTCTAGGTGAGGTTCAAAGAGTAGTCCAAATTGAATTCTTCCAAGCTTTACCATTTATATGTTATATGATATTGGAATCTCCCAATGATTAACTTTGATTGTCTTTGAAGAGTATGTGGTAAATAATGTTTTAAAATATAAACTATAATATCTAACAAATTTGAGGACCAAAATATACTACATGTATAAAGAAAAACCAGCAGTGGTGTATTTGTATTTACTTTCATTTCTACGTCCGATGCTCGTCCAAGATATAAGTCTTAGAATGATTCAAAGGAATGCAATAGTTGGATAGCCTAAATCGAAGATGTATTATAAATCATGAACTAAAACTTTAGTTGGAGTTGCCTTAGAGAAGAAACATGTAAATAGTGTAGTAAGTTTAGGGCACATCCATATAGTTGAAATAAAACCCATCATCCTTTGTCTCCACCAAATCATTTTAGAAACATTTTCCTTTAAACATATATATATATATTGAGATGCATGAGAATCACATGATCATTTATACGATTGCTAAAAGTAAGAGTTTCCTAACTTAGGCTCTAATCACTCAAAGGTTCTTATATTAAAGTTGTTCATGCATACTACTATTTGGTTAGTTGTAGATGGTGTAGATACTTTTATTAGTTCAAAGTGCTAGGGAAAAACCACAAAGTAACTAAGTCATCTTGACATTGACATCTAAAAAAAACACACTTGCAACCATTGTATGGCTTTGCAAGCATGTGTGATTTTAGTTGGGTCATGTTTGGCTAATTTGGATAAAAACACATATGTTGTAGCATGTGTAAATTACGGATATAAACTTACCATAGCTTCGCATGGGCTCCTCATACTTGTAATTCTCAATTGCCCCATGCAATCTAATGAGTAATGTTTTTGGCATGAGAGTAATTGTGGACCACCACCTCAACTCATCATATGACAACAACACTCAACATGGACTTGATTTTAAAATGTCACAAGGTGATGTGGTACCTCAAGGTGGTAACCCCTTAACAAAACAAGTGCACCGTCAATCTTCAACCGCTCCCTACGATTTCCTTCTTGCACTTCAATTACTTCGGAATGTGAAAAGTCGACGGGCTTGAGAGTGCAAATCTAAGGAAGCCAATGCAAGGTCACTCCATAGGGACAAGGATTGAAAGGGGAATCCTTCAAAAAAACACATTAAAGAGTAGTTGATTGTAGAATGGGTTATGTGAGAGTTAAGAAGCACACTTGGGTGCATTTAGGAGAAACTCGAAAAACTCTATAAAATATAGGCTCGTCTTGTGAGAAACAAAAAAGATGTTAAGGATACATCATCACTCAAAAGTATGTTGAGGCGTTTTCTGAAGGTAAGCACCGTCTTGAGCTCTACTACATGTCCCGACTTCAAGGAGGGAAAAAGGGGAACCAATGCGTTGCAATAGTTTATTACCATATATAAATATCTCCTCAATTGTCTCCTTTGGAGGTGGAAACCCCTTCTTCAACTCATTCCTCTTCCCTCCCCCCTATGTACCCTCCTCTTACCTCCACAACTCCCTTTGGACCATTTAGGGCCACTTCACACTATGGCTCTCCAAGTCGAGGGGTCGTGGGATTAAATGGCCAAACTTTGCTCAGATTCCAAAGGAATTGGCTGAAAATAACCATTAAAATATAGGAATTGGAACATTTGGCCGGGCATAGTGTGAAGTCTCCAAAGGTCCAGTCCAAAGTCCAAAGGAAGAAGGAGCATCCCACTTTATTCCTTGCCCAAAATATCCCCTCCAATCTAATGGGCAAGATTATGTCAATTATTGATTGTTTTATGAAAGAAAATAAATAAAAAATCGATGGCCTCTCGACCATAGTTTGGGTTTCCATTCCTATCCGACCCAAACTTCCTTTGAGAGTCCGTCGCCTTGGTTAAAAATTATTGCCATGTAGGCATTTTGGAGAGCGTCAACCTTTGGACTTTGGCCTCTAGTGTGAAGGGTCGAGATGCCAAATTGTTGGTTTATTGCAATTCGATTGGTGGAAATTGATGGCCTCTTGACCTTCACCTGTAGTACATCACCATGTTGACGTTGTTGTTTTGCTCTCCAAATCAAAGATCATGCTTGCAAAATCTTCTAAACAAGCTATATGAGTTTTGCACTTCTTCTAGCCTTGAAGTCAATATATATTTAAGACTAAAACCATGATTACTCGCCACAACGAAAGGAAATTAAATCAAGAGACATTTTACATAGACAATGACCGAATTGAGTTAACCCATGAATACAATATACCTTGGGATTCATTTCTATTCACATGGTTACTTTGAACCATCGAGTAGAAGGCAAAGAATTGCAAGTACAAAAGCCTTGATGAACACCTTAAGGAGGGGGAAAAAAAACGAAGGCACATGTTGGGAATTCAAATCTCATCTATTAAAGGCTTTGGTGCTTCCAACTTCCACATATGGCACTAAAATTTGGGGAGGTGATTGGAAAAACCCTCATTGGAAGCTTTTCAAGAAAAGCATGAAGATGCATATGATGTCTCACATCAAGGTGCATTCTTCAACTATCTATCATATTTTGTTGTCCGAATGTGGAGAACTTCCCTTACAAATGTATGCTCTTAAGCTCACTATGGTTTTCAACCCACCTACCTTCCTCTTAGTTAGTCAGTAAAGCAACCCCACTTCCTCGACACCTTGCCGAACAAGGCTTTAACACATGGCACAAATCGACAACCACATGAAAGGCATCATGGGGTCTATCTCAGTGGGAAACATGTGACATTCCAACCACACAAGGAATAGCATACGATGATACCAAAGAGGTTGTCTTGCTAAAGCAAAACTCTTAAAAAAAACTAGTTTACCCCCAACTTGCGGATTTTCCCAAATACGAATGTGGGATGTACTTGAAGCACCACAATGCGAGATCATCGTTGCGTATCACAACCCAAATCATAAAGTTGCCATTGAAATTGGATGATGGATGACTATCCCTATCATTGAAGACGATCAACTATGTCATTTTTTCTCTTGTAATACAATTGAAAATGAGGCTTTATTTTGTGTTGGAATGTTCTATATAGCCCCATTAGAGATAAGTTTCCATCACGATTTGAGAATGTAGTTTTAGGGAGCCTCAAAGTCTTTCTTTCAATTTGATCATGAAGTTGACATTGTCCTCTATCTCCCAGAGGTTACACACTCCACCACTACATAAAATTGTTTGGGTTTTAAAACCATCTTGATGTACCTTCATTCCATTGCATAACATCATTCGGCTGCTATGAGCCATTTCATTCTAATAATATCAGTGGCATTGCTTCACCCAAGTTTACCGTGTTGAATCTACTTGTAAGAGAAAACAAACATGATATAGTTCTCAATAAGAATATGACTTATTTCCGAACCCACCCAACTTGCAGGGACCACTAAATGTTGTTATGTAGCCTTTTGGCTTCCCGGACTTTAAAATCAAATTTGTTTCTTTCCATTGACCAATTTACTTTGTGGGGGCCATGTGGAGGGCCCCTCGGGCCCCTAAGCAAAGAACACCGTACCCATTAAGGGTCAACCCAAAAAGAGTGGTCCCTCTCTCGTTTTGAGTTTGACTTTCATATGAAGGCATGTTTGAAGGAACGTTGCAGTCAAAGAGCAAATCATCGTACAACGATGTTTGATTCAATACTTTGAGTGCTAGAAGTTGATTACCATGTTGGGCCCAACATATTCTTGACATCTTGACCAATGTAGCAACAACATGTGGCAACTCTCGTTCAAAAAATAAGAATAAAAAATATTGGCGAACTAGACATTGCTCTCTCTCTATATATATAGATATCAAGTTATACTTTCTTATAACGTGGTGTGCCTATGTAAACTCATCCATCATGGACGAAATGGCTCCTTAGTAAAAGCAAGCCCCTCACAAATTGAAGGCAAATTCATACCAATAGAATCCCACTACAACCGTTTATGGTATTTAATGTTGTCTGACAAGTAATGTCACTTACCCTATTATGGGGCCTATCTTAGGTTACACCAATAGCCAACAAAGCTGACCACCAGTGTAATCACATGACACTCGTTAGTTGCATGTTCAAGAATATCTTATTGCTTTGCCTCCACTTTGCCTCATCATTTTGTGGAAGTTGTCATTGATGCGATCACATGTACCTTCTTGCATATTAGAACGCGGACAACTATCATCTCAAGCACCTCGATGCGCTACGCTAAATGCCATTAAACGTAAGCGATTTTGCACTTTAGAAGTTACTTATCTTGACAATGGTGTCACGTTGACAGACAGTCAACAGACGTGACACCTCTAAACCCCTCTAGACATCTACAGGCCCTTCACAAACAATGTGTGTGGCACTAAACACCATAAACAACGCAAACTAATTTGAACTTACATATATTGCTATTCATGAAGTCCAATACCCACTAAAACTATGCAAATGCCAACCTATGAAATACTTTTTTTTTTCTTCCTTTTACTTAGTAAGTTTTTTCACATTCCCTACGGATGACTTTACATAGACGCCACAAAATCTCGATAAAACGCCATCACATTATGATGGCCTAGGGTTCCATCCCATTGCATGCAAAGCTCATACAAAGTTCGTACAGCTCACCCCGACCTTTGTAGTGTGTGTAAGTTATTATTGCTCATCATCTCCAATAAAGAAATCAAACGAAAAGGAGGCCAAGAGATGGGCTTCGCTTCTCGGCTTGGGGTCGCCTCGGTCGGTCGTGGCCAACAATTACTTATAAATGATTATCTCAATAATTGGCTTTAAAAGCTGTTGGGCTCAACCTCAAAATCATTGAGGCAGTAGCTAGCTAGACAGACCACTTGCTCATGATCGGGGAGAACCGGCGGTTAGTTATAGATGCACCGGTTGAGTTTGAGAAATAACCGGTTGAAAGTTGGAGGCTTCCGGAGAATCGTCGACCATTTTAGAGGAATTTATGGAATATACCTCAAATCAATAAAGCAAAACCATAAGATGTCAACATGTAACCATCTGGATTTAGAATCACTACTGATCTTGACCGATTATGCCCAAAAACTTCTTGGGTACTGAGACAAACCCATTTATGATAACTTAAGAAATTTCACATGCAAGGTTCAACAAAGAAAATCACTTTTTTTTGGAAGCATTAGAGTTGTCCATAAAGTTTCTCGAAGAGGGACGAACATGTGGGTTTCATCTTTTTTTTTGAGAATTTTCTATTAAAAGTTTGTTAGCTCGTCATACATTGAAGTTTATTTTGAAAGTTGGGTGAAATCATTGGGACGTCCTCTTTCCACCTCTCAAAGGTTAAGAGAATTTTAAGATCTAAACCATGGTATGTACATGGGGCCCCTTGTCCTAAATACATGATCAACATATGTAAAGCTAGCTTGGCCCACTCATCTTAGTAGGACAAGCTAAAAAGTTGGTTTTAATAGTTGTGACATCGCTCTTCGTGTATGATAATTTAAGCGTTAAGAAAACTTCAGTGATTTTGTGTTAATTCTCATAAACCTGAGGTTTGGGACTACACCCATGGTTTTATCTCCTTACATTACAAATAACTCTATTTTTGGAAGCATTGAAACTACAGTACCATTTCAATGGCATGATCATTACTCTCCCAACTCGTATTCACTATATAGGTTGACCTACTTCTAATAACCAATGGACGGAACTTGAGTACAATCCATACCCTTGTCAAGAGTCTTTCAATTTGTGCCGTTTCAACTTATTTTTTCCATCACGATGAACTCCTAAACATCTATGACTCCTCCCTCACTTGGACACTACCTATTTCCAAAATTCCAATTCACAAAATGACGGCTATAGGTGTGGAGCTTCACAACTCTAGGGGACCCTTATGTATTACAATTAGGACCGTTATCTGAAATGGTTGTTTCTACCTTATATATCGATGTTATACTTTATGTTGTCAATGATTGCAAATTTCTATATTCCATGTTTTGTTGGTTACATTTGTTGCCAACTTCAAATGACACTAGTAGTAATGTCAATATCTAAGACAGTAGACATTATTCTCACTCTCCATAAGCATTGCAACTAAATGCATTTGTATAAAGCCAATAAACTTTCTGCAAAATCTTGAGCTTTGTTTATATAAAAAATTAAGCTTTGAATGTCAAGTTGTTTGCGTAACTTTTTTTAGCGGATAATGTTAATTTCATAGTTACCCACGCATGTCATTTAGGTTTTCAATGAAGATTCCACCCCCACAAAGTGACAATGTGACATTTTGATAATACTTTGCTTGTTGTTGCTTTTTAAACACGTCATATTTTAAAGGTACATTATTATAAAGTTGTAGATATAATATCAACACCCAATTTAGTGAGGGTTCTGAGGACATTTTCATGGAGCATTTGATGCACTTGCAAAATGCCTTTTCAAACTGTTGATTGAGTCACAAACAACATCTCTAAGAAATTTCATAGTTATGAGATTTGAGAATAAGAATATTGGTTTCGTACACAAAGATACTCATGTGAGTCCCGACACGTAAGCTTTTAAGCCGATGTTTATTCCACTACAATAGTAAGAAATGAGTGGCATGCCCACTTCGTTTTACACAAGGTCACCAGAAATGAAAGCAAACACATGTGAGCATCTAAAAAAATGAATGAGAAAGGGACATGGAAGTGACACATGAAACCTACATGTTCATAAACGGGAATGTTTGGTGGTCATCTGAATTTTGCTGGAAGAGAGGACCCAAATAGATTGTCTCAACGGAAAATAAGATGACCATGTCAAAGAAGAAAACAAATGTTATAAAATCACACTTTTACTACTGCATACTTAAGTAAAGTATAATAACAAATAATAAGTGTATTTTTAGTTTATGTTGTTCCCCTTGTTTTCATTAGAAGCACGTTGTCCCAGTCTAAGTCCACTTTCCGCCATGTTGCGTGACCAAGGCTTTTGAGAATATGATGTGGATTTTTCATGGTCACGGTCTTCAGACAACCAACCATGACCCACAAGAAACTCTAAATCATTGTTTTTTTCTCATGGCCCTTGGCCACGTGTGTATATCAACCCTTAGACTGCTTGGATGATGAATGCAATAATCGACTAACAATAAATTATGTAGAGTAGAGGCACCCATAACCGATCACTTAAGAGACTTTGTGCCATATCTGGAGAAGTGTGAGGCGGTGCAAATTTTTCCCGCGTAGGAAGATAGACATCAGGAGGACGACAAAAAATAAAATGAAATGCGATAACCCTATTCCTTAAATTGAAATTATCGTGAACTTTCGAAGCTAAAAGTTGGCCCGAAACACATTGCCAATGTCTAGAGTTTGCCAAAACTGCTCATTCTAACCGCTCATTCCTACTCATGTTAGCACTCGAACCCAAGACATGTGTCATGACACTATTGGTTCCAGCCTAATCGAAGTTCAATCCCAACTTGATCAAAAGTCTGGTACCTTATAAATTGCCGATGGGGTGTCGGTCGGGAATAGGTGCCTCTCCTATAGTAACCAGCCACTTGTCACGAGCCCAATTCAATTCTTCAGCCACTGCCATTATTTTTCCAAACATTCCAGCAGTCCTTGTTCCTCAATGAAAGCATTGACCCCACCCACCAAACTTATCCCGGTTGCCTCAACAAACACTGGTTGGTCCCAATGAATGGGGAGAACCAACCACTACTTACAAATGAACCGGTTGGGTTTGAGGAATAACTGGGTGAAGTTCAAGACTTCTGGAAAATTACCCATCATTTTAGAGGAATCTATGGAATACATCTCACTTTAATAAAGACAACTTGAAAGATCACAACATGTAACTGGTTGGACTAGGAAACACTAGGATTTTGACCAATTATGCTCAAAAACTCCCCCCCTGGACATTGATTGGTTTGGTGGTCTTTTGTAGTTGTGTGATATGAACAAAAGGGCATATTACTTACCATGTGTCTGTGAAGTTGGCGGCAGAAAACTACTTCACCATTTATGGTACTTAGTGTCATGTACACTATTTGCGAAAGGCCTGAACTAGATGCCTAGAGGTCTCAAAGTGTTACATCCACTTGTTGTATAATATGATATTATTTGTTGACATGAGTAATTTTTTAAAGTGAAATTTTATTTACATTATGACATTGCAAATGTAGCACATCATGATACTTGACATGATAGTTTTACGTTTTAGTATGCAGGGGGAAGAAATTGTTGAGCATAGTAATCGCAAGTGTCATGTGTTTACATTTTAGTATGCAAGTGGAATATATTATTGAGCATACTAATGTCAAGTGTCATTTGTGTGCACTTTAGTCAACTTGTAGACCATATGTAACATAAGCATTCACCTCGTAACACTCTTGAACATACTCACGCCAAGATGCTAGTGAGCGTAATTGAATGCCAAGTGTCATGAGGTGACATCAATGGTCAAGTTGTTGGTCATTAGTGTAACCTATGATACACCTCAACATAGGGTAAGTGACACTATTACATATGTGACTCTAAATACTATAAATGGCGTAGATGACAAAAAAGTTTGGACCTCCTTTCATGCGAAAACATAACATTATCAAGCAATGTGCGTTCGTTCATGTGGGCCTTGCGAATATAACCATGGGACGCCCCAACCTAGAGCAAAATCATACTTAATTTGAGTCTCCTTACACTAGGTTGGGGCATCCCAAGGCTTGGTGCACAAACTAGAATAGGGGGCAAGCCGTTGCTGAAAACCTCGTAGTAAGCTTGAGAGCGTATAATTATATGGGAAGTTCTCCAAATTCGGGCAACCAAATGTGGTAGGAGTCAAAGAACACACTTTGACGTGAGACGATACATGAATCTTCGTGCCCTTCTCGAAAAGCTTCCAATGAGAGTTCTTCAAGTTGCCTCCCCAAATTTCAGGGCCATACGTGAAAGTAGGAAGCACCAAAGCCTTTCATAGATTGGATTTGAGTTTCCATCATGTGACTCCAATTACTTTTTTTATTTTTATTTTCCCAAGGTGTCCATCAAGGCTTTCGTGATTGCGATTTGTTGCCTTTTTAATAATTGGCTTGAAGTAACCATGTGAAGAAAAATGAATCCCAAAGTATTTGTATTCATTGATGATCTCAATCTGGTCTTTGTCTAGGTAAAATGCGTATTGCTTTTTATTTCATTTTGTTGCGGCTAAATATCATGATTTTAGTCTTTATGAATCGACTTCAAGGCTAGAAGAATCGCAAAACTCATAGAGCTTGCTCAAAAATCTTCATAAACATGCTCCTCATTTAGAGAGTAGAACACCATTGTCAACATAAAGAAGGATGACAACCACCGTGTTAAATAACACACATAGAATCTTGATCGATGTCATCCAAATACGTTTCAAGTTCATCACTGTACAAGCCGAATAGTGTACGTGGGGGAGAAGGGACATCCTTGTTTAACACCAACATCGGACAAGACTTCACCATGTGATCGAGCATGAGAGTCTTCACTTCGATAACATCCATGTGAGCTATGAAAACAATGAGGAAAGTCCATAACATTATTCAGATCCATAACAACGTTCTGCGGGATTGCCAATATTCCCAAATATTCCCCACATTTGGACTGAATGTGGATAGGGTCTTGATTTTGAATTGCTCACCATCTCGTGCGAGGTGCTAATTATGTGATGAATGTCAAAGAAGAAGTGAGCTACATATATATATAGTGGGGGAAAGGGTACCACGGGCCTTGGCTTGGTGGTTAGGGCTCATGGCCCCCAATGAGGAGGTTGTAGGTTCTATTCCCCATGCCGGCGTGGTGCTCACCACCTTAGTCCACCCAACTATGGTGGGGGGGGTCCTTGGACCTTGTTGTATGGGTACCTCAAAGTCCTTTGGGGGGATACCATGTCCGGTATCTTCAAGGCACTAGTGGCTAGCTAGGAACTAGTATAGTGTGTCACTATAGTGCCCATCCTCGAAAGGGGAGAGTACTATTGCCCCAATGTCCCCTTGTCTAGTGGGCATTGGGTCATTGACATTACGAACGGACACTTTATTCACGCCGACCCCTTGCTAAAAAGGGGTCGGAGTTTCTATGTATCTATCTATCTATCTATCTAGTGGGGGAAATAAGTAACCATTCAAGGCCTTGGGTGTTGGGAAGCGTTACACAACGATTCTCCTCCAGAATTCAATGATAATAATAAGGCAGAAGAGAATTATGAGCTCTGACAGCATGTGGGCCCCGTGCGGCATGCCCCTCTTCATTTCACTCCCTGACACGGCCCCGACGAGCTCGTGCGGGATAGCGTTCGCCGTCGGGAGCCGCAGCGCCAATTCTGGATCGCGGCCGCACCGCAGTTGGAATTTTGAGAGCGACTGGACTGGACTGGACTAGACTGGACTCTAAGAATTTTCCCCATTGATCAATGATCTGCTTTTCTCTCCCTCTCTCTCTCGCAGTTGTCGCTCTTCTGGAACCGCCGATCCTGGGATGCCGTTCGTCACTCTAACGGCTCGCACTAGCTTTCTTACAACAAGCAAGTAGCCCATGATGATCATTTGCTGCAAGCTTGCGTAAGTAACACAACTTAAACGTGACTCCAGAGTCCGTCACACTGGTCAAGTGAACTCCGAAGCTTGGTTAATGAAGAAGCTGGGTGGAAAGCCGGAGGGGAATCCTGTCTACTAACTTACTTATTTTGGCTTCTTAAAGCCGGGAAAGGGAATCCCGGTACTCCGAGCTCAGTCACCCGAGATCCGACATTCACGCCCTTTGTTCAAACCATCTTCGTCAGGTTCAACTCTGGATTCGAGGGCAATTTGTGAGCCAGGGGTCCGAGCTTCTTGCATTCCTCAGGTGCTGCTCGATTTTTCCGCCTTGGGTTACCGTGTTCCGGAGGTAGGTTAGGTGGGATGCTTACTTATTGACTGCCTCCGTTGGTTTTCCTTCCAGCGTGGATTGAGGTCGAGATTTCTGGATTCTGGTGTGTGTGTGGAGGGATTCGAGTTAGGCTCATTGGAGGAACCCTAATTTCTTCCTGTGCAGAGATTTGGGAGGAAGCTTGAGAGAGAGCGTGCGTGAGAGATTGGAGCCTGGCTTGAAGGTAGATTGATTACTTCGCCATTGTGGGAATTATCAACAAGTTTGGTGTGGCTTTGGAGTGTCGGACATTCAAACATACATCTCCGTGTGTTTCTACAGGTAGGTACTCTATCGTGCATCCGTGCTGCTTTCAAACTTAATTTCTACAGCCTTGTTTCATACGCTTCCATAAATTCAGGCTGTAGAGTTGTACTTGCACATAGAGGAGTTTGGAAGGGGAGTGTCGATGGTTGCTCCAAAGCCGCACAAACTAGGAGTGACAGGCATGCTGAGGGTAGAATTGGAAGTTTGAATGGCTTGAGTCAGATCAAGACGCAGTGGTAGGAATCCGGTACACAGGAGATAGATAGAGAAGTTGAGAATTCATTAGTTTTGCTTCGGTGGTAGGAGTATCTGGGATGAGACTTCGAAGGTGTAGGGCGCCATCATCATCTTTTTGTTGGATTTCTCTTCATTCGCTTCAGCAATGGAGAATTTTCATCACGCAACTTAGTCTAGGTGCAGTTATGGACTAGGGACATAACGACCGACCATTTGGGCGCCATCTCCTGTAGGCCCTCCCATCATGAAGATCTACCACCGAGAGGGCGGTTAGATTAAGGGCCAGGATTAGTTACTAGGGGAGTTATCCTCTTTCCCAATCCTGGAACTCCACCGCAGGCGCCAGATGGTTATGCATGAAAGGTAGACAATGGACATGTCCTTCCAGCAGCAAGGCTAATGATCCAGGCATGAATATAATTTCACTAGTGTCAGCAATCTATGCAAGAGTTGGTAGAGAGTTTCACCAACAAACTATTTGTAGGCAATGAGTGGTCGACCTTAGAGCCTTTTTGGAACCTTATTAGTTTGGACCCATGGACCCTTACCGTCCCGGCCGGTTGCCCCTGTGCATACGAATTAATGTCCTAGGCGTTCCCCAAAGCGTCCACTGAACATGCTGCCGTCGACAGTTTTGGAACCTCAGACTGACGGCCACCGTCCTCGCCCTCGCTGTAGGTTTCCAAATGTATATACAATGATATTTCAGACTTTACACCCGTTTTATACGGATCTATCAGTGTAGGGTGCAGAGTACCTACATGTAGAGTTTGGAAGGAAGGTTGGATTGCACCAAAACCGCACAAACTAGGGTGACAGGCTGAGCGTAGAATTGGTACATTGAATCGGATGAAGACGTAGAGGTAGGAGGCTCCTGCTTTATAAAGGTTGCGTATAATCCGTTTTAAAAATGACATTTGAAAGTGTAAACATTTGCTAATTCAGTGACAATCCATATTAGTGGATTCCTATCTATGCCCTCTTTCCAAGCATGTTGCTCGTCTTTGTGAAATGAAAACAAACCATCACTTTAGAAGCATCAGAGGTGCTTTAGAAACAGTTGCCACCCCGGGTTCCTTCTCAGGCAGTGCCACACAAGGACAGTCCATGGAACCTTTCGACTGTTGATCTTCCCACTCAATTAGATTGCATTACCGTATCCTTAAGCCCTTGCTGTCTGGAATATTCTGAACCCTTGATTTGCACGAAATCCTTGTATTTGCTCGAAGTGGAGCAAGAGCAAGGGAAAACTGCAGTTAGCTGCTTTTACTTTGGGGGAAAAAATTGGAGAGATGCAAGTGCTCCAAGTTGTAAGATTACTTTGCTTTGATTCTGGGGCAAAGGCCAAGTCTACATAGTCTGCACTTCATGGACGTCGTGCGTTTCAACTTAATGGGTTCTCACTAGGACTCACACTATTGATTAAATCATTTTTATGCGTTGGGTATACATGCTAGATTCTAAGGCTCCTATCGGATTACACTCCATGTGACCTCGGAGGCCCGGTGTATTGGCTTTACAGAGAGTAGTAATTGGCTTGATAAATAGTAACAACCTGGTGGAAGTTGTGGAAGCTTTGGAAATGTACAGAGCCCTTGTTGGTGGTAACATGTCTAGAGTTTGGTTCAATTTAGATCTGGTACCCTTCCACGAGACTTGCAATCCAATATGATTTCGTGGATGGCTTGGCTTGTCCATTGAAATTGATTCATAATATATGGTAGCTAAAAGCGAACAAAGAATGCATTTCAATTTTTGGATATCAAGTACGGTGGGAGTAGTATCTTTTTATTTGGCCAACTATTACTGAAGTTTATTTCATCTCATTTCAACCCTCAAATTGATAAAGTTTGGTTGGTCTTTCTCAGGGTCAAACTGCAGCCACTACCAGTGCATGGGTTTGAGAAAGTTTATGGGAGAAGACCTTTGCTTGGGGGGTCCCTATGGCATTGAAGCTTGCACAAAGGAAGGTGGAAGCACGTGGAGGCAAAAAGGTGTTCTGTGATGTTCGAACCATCGGGACATCCATGTTGGTTGCTTTTGGAATTGTGGTATTCTTTTACTGCTTTGTCTATGGGGACTTTACAAAGCCGGTGGCCACCAAGACAGAACTTGGTGAGAATGTAATTGTGAGGCACGAACCTGAGTTAGAGGTGACTTCGTCAAGTGAAAGAATCGATGTCGAACAGCTTAGTGATGAAGATGCCCCACCAACAACAACATATAATAGGGCATCTAGTGAGGTCAAGGAGGCGGCAGATTCAGAGACGATGCAAGAGTTAGAAACGTCTGAGAAAACTAGTGACTTGACAATAATTTCGGAGAAATCATCTGACAAAGGAACTGTGGCAGTAACAACAACATCTACAGAGAACAATGAAGATTCCATCTCCACAGCAGGTGATGAAAACATTGAGAACAAATCAAATGGTGACACCACATCTGAAATGAATTCTGAGGATGATGGCATCACGTCCAACTCTGACGTCAACGTAGTGCAACCTGGCGAGACTAACCATCCTTTGCCAGGGGTCTCGGCAAAGTGTGACTTGTCTCAAGGTCGTTGGGTTTATGACAATGTCTCTTATCCATTATACCGAACCAAGAATTGCCCGTTTGCAGATCCTGGTTTTCGGTGCCAGGAAAATGGACGGCCTGACACAGATTTCATGAATTATCGGTGGCAGCCCCACGGGTGCAACCTTCCCAGGTAAGTTACACATTTTGTTAATCTCAATATTGGGTTAGTTTGACATTATTTCGTCCATTTCCAGGTTTCTGTTTTCTCTTTATTTTGCTGAGGCTAAGTATTACTTCATGTGCGGAGATCCGGGATTCAAGACATGATGTAGATTAATATGTGAATAGCCCGCCAAATCATCTGACTGCTTTATGTATATAGACGTATTAATGTACATGCTGTTTCACACATGCTTTCATAATCTAAAATATCTGAAGGACTCACACTGAAGTTGACATTGATTAGTTTGTCTAACTTACAATTATTAAGCCCCATAAATTTGACATTGTCGTAGATGGATTCACTTTTGGTTAACGGGTGTGAGCATTCATTGATACCAGAATATGCTCACTTTACTGGGTTGCTTTTCCTTGAACAACACAGAATGATGCACAGTAATACAATAGGCATGTTTTGGAAGAATTTAAGTAGATTGAGTATGAATTTGAAGTCAACCAATGATCCCGCTTGGGTCAGTGTCTTTAGAACTGGTTTTGAAGTTGCTTAAACCTTCTAACTTGAAGCATTGGTTGGAGCATAAGCAATTTTAAAATTTTGATTTTTCCCAAAAAGTTAAAAAAGTTCCTAGAATTGACATTAAATACGAAGGGGTCTGGATGGTGACCCCTGCTTTAGAGAAATGCTTTTAATCAGTTCAAAACAACATTTAAAAGTGTAAGCTTTCTCTACACATGGTATCAAGGATTCCTCTTGATACCCTTTTTCCAAGCATGTTGCTCCTCTGTGAAATTACACAGCCATCAACTCATTAGAAGCATTATAAGCTTTTTAGAAACCCCTGTCTGAAAGGGGAGAGTTGTCACCCTGGGCTAGTGATTGATGTACAAAAATCACACATGTCGTGCAGGTTTAATGCGACTGAAATGCTGGAGAGGCTTCGGGGGAAGAGAATGGCTTTTGTTGGCGACTCACTAGGAAGGAACAATTGGGAGTCGATGTTGTGTATGCTGGCTGAGGGGGTTCCTGATAAGGAGCGGATCTATGAAACTGATGGACAACCCATAACGAAGCACCAAGGCAAGCTGGTGTTCAAATTTGTAGACTACAATGCTACGGTTGAGTATTACAGAGACCCATTCCTGGTTCCGCAAGGGCGACCCCCACTCAATTCTCCAAAAGAAGTGAAATGTTCGCTCAAAATTGATCAAATCAGTTACAGCACTCCACAATGGCGAGATGCTGACATCGTGATCTTCAACGCAGGGCACTGGTGGACAGAGCAAAAGATTTTCCAAGCGTAAGTAAATTACCAACCTTACAACTATGTCATCCAAAGTTTTCTCTCTTGGCCATATTCTTGCCAAGACCCTGCCCACACGACTTATTTGAAATTGAAGTATTGTATCCCACAGAAACCATCTTGCGTACTGTACATGATCAAGTTCTAACTTTTGTGTGGCCATATAAAGCCAGAAGTGAAGATTCTTGGGCTCATTAGATGTTCATAGAGGTCCTGCCCAATTTTGTTGATTATTGAGCCTAGAATGGTGAACATATGTTGAGCATGTAGTCCAATCTCATTTAAACACATGTCTTGGTATCTGATCTTGGAACCACACCTAACCAGACACCACTCAAATACAGGTGTCTGATAAAGATAAGCAACCGAATTAGGCACGCCTTCAGAGTTTGGTGGATGTGAATGTGGATGCTGCTGTACCAGGGTGTCAACTGACTAGAGAGTCCACCAATTTTTTAAAATGTAATAACCGCATCAGTTTGTTCAAAGAAAAATATGTATAGCCAATATTTCACTAATCAAACTTCAAGAGAGCCACCTTGGCCACATGTTTGAAGCTAGAAATTACATTGTGGATAAACCCTTGAATGCATGTTCAGATGTATTGGTTAGATGGACGTTAATTAGTAGGTCAAAGTGCCAACAACAGTTTGAAGTACAAATTAATTCAGTAAGATAGATTGAAATCTGTGTAAGAACTATAGCTTGATGTGCCAACCATAGCTTGAAGTAGTCAAATTGTTATAAGCACTGTATCATATGTATATAGTGGAATCACAGGGTACCAATTGGATCCTAGTATGCAGGTAGGGGTGAAGGAGGCTAAATTTTGTTGATTTTTTTGCTACAGGGGTTGCCTCTTTCAGGAGGGCGATTCTTTGAAGAACTACACTATTCAAGCTGCATTCAAGATTGCGATGAAAACTTGGGGAGATTGGATGGACACGAATCTTGATCCCAAGACTGAAGTCTTTATTATGAGCTTTGCGTCTGTTCACTTCAGGTAATGTTTCTAGTCCACCATTGGTGGAGCAATAATTTAACCACAAATACTCTCATTCTGGCATTTACCACAATTGATGGGAGATTAAATTTAGAATTAGAGAGGGTTAGGTTTGGGATCGTCTCCATAAGAACTAAGCATCCGATTGTGTTGTAATCTAATTATGACACAAACATGAGTATGGCTGAATCGTTGGGAGTTGTTAATTGACAATTCTGAACTGGCTTACTGCAATTCATTGGAAATCTGGTCATTTGAGGTCATTCAGAAATAGAACTGGTTATTGTGATTGGTTTCATAAGATTTTTGCATAACTGAACATCTGTAAATATTGTCATCAACCCTTGCAAGATGAAGTTCTATTCCAAAATAGAACTCCCAGAATTTTCTGGAATTATTGTGGCACAATTCCCTTATTATTCCCAGACCCACTGAACTGATGAGATGTTATGGAAGTTCGATCTGAAGTTTTGACATTGTTTGGGTGGATGACATGTAATTCAATTTAGGGGTGGCCAATGGAATAAAGGAGGTCATTGCCATGAAGAGGTTCGGCCTTTGACCGAGGAAGAGGCCCGTGCAGAGTGGCAGGAGCCATGGATCAACAAATATTTGGAGGATGAATTCGTGAATATTATCGAAAAGAAGGATGCCATAAACTACCTTGATATCACAACTGCCACAAACTACAGGTCAGATGGTCATGGGGGCTTGTACACTCATGATATCAAAAAGTTTGGATTAACTCCAAGAAACCAACAAGACTGTAGTCATTTTTGCTTACCAGGGGTTCCAGATACTTGGAATGAGATTATTCTTGCAACTTTAATAGCCAAGGGCAAAGGTGATTGGGGGCAACCGCTTAGGTAGTTAGTTGATGATACATCTGTGGTTCAATAGAATTCATTCTTTAGAAAGTAACTTAGAACCTGTAGTTCAATGTAATCTCAGTTGAATTATAGGAACATCGCCACATTTCTATTGCCATGTTCTAGTTGACATGTTACACATAGTATGTAGATGTATATTCATCAGTTCAAGGTCAATGACTCACGTAATGCTCACATATACCTGAATTGGGGTTCTTAAGGGAATTTTTAACATCCCCTTTCAAATGCAGATGAGCACGAGAGCTCAACCCTTAAAAGCCTGAGGAGTAAAGCATTTTCTTTTAAGTCTAATATTTGAATATTTCCAAGGTAACCATTACAAAAGAGAGGTTTTGGGGCACTATCAATGGATAACTTAACATAACATAACATAGAAGAAATTCTACTCCCCTGTGTTATCAATTCCTAAATAGACTCTACCACACCATTTCCTGAGCAAGTTCTTGCTGGTTGATATGGCAACCCTCTGGTATTATGTCATGTGCCAGATAATGTTTCATTTGAAGTGAATGATAAGGGTTACAACCTGTGCTTGTCCTGGATCGTTTTTCCTGATACATACCTACAGAGACGATTTCACCTTTTGGATACCAGTATGGTATGGGTATTTGACAGTATCGAGACACCATTTGGATCTATATACCATGCCTTTAAATGACCTCATATCTAGCTAAAAAAACCCTCGTATCAATATGGTTGAGAATGGTATTGACCCAAATAATAACTCAGGTACGTGAAGATACTCTTACTATGGTATTAACATACCTACCAAATTTCAATATTCGATTGAAATGACAATTTTGATACCAATGGGTCTCTTGATTCTGTGATTTGATACACTTCATTCACCCTAATCTCTGGTTACAACCATTGAGAGTGTATTGACAAGTAACAACGAACAGTAAGGCAGCCCCTTGTCTGCAAGCAAGGGTATCAGTTTAGTCATATTTGCAAACAAATTTGAGAGCTTACAGAAAGCAATTTTAATGAATCGAGGTGAGAGTGACAATAAGGAAACAACTTTCCTCTGGCTAGTGGAAAAGCTCATGGAACCACGATAATTTTGTAATCACTTGAAAATACACCACAATGTATCGTGCGGTTACCTTCGAACAATTGTCTGATTTAAATGTTGCACATGTCATTACACGTGGGTGGGCTACTGCCCTTGGCAGAATACACTTGCCTCTAGGAATCCCCGCCTGCTAAGGTAAGTGGGCCTACATCGGACACGATAAGTTCTGCTCTGATTTCTTTTATGACAATTATCAGTTGATTGGGTTGAGATGGTTAGCAAGTCCAAATCTAGGCTGTAGCCATTTTCATCGAAACTTCCAGAGCTCACAAAAATGAAGATCCTCTTTCTTTTTAAACGATCATGTAGATTATTGAACCTACAATGATGATTATTGAACCTAGAATAGTTCATAAATTTTGAACATATTCTCTTAATTGTGATGATTATTGAACTTACAATGATGACTATTGAACCTAGAATAGAGTTATTTGTAAAGTCCCTCAAAGAGGGATTAAACTGTGGGTTTGATCCTTCTTTGAGAAAACTTCGTATGAAGTGCTCCTTAGCTCATCGTACATTGGAGCCTATTTTGAAAGTTGGGTGCAGATTTTGGGACTTCCTCTTCCCACCTCTCAAACTCTGAGAGAATTTTAGGGTTCAAAATAGGATATGTGCATGGGACTTGCCATCCTAAATCTTGTATTGACTTATGCAAGGCTAGCTTGGCCCACCCATCATAGCAAGACAAGCTAGAAAATTGGTTTTTAATAGCCCAACACCACTTTTTGTGTATGATAATTTGAGCATTAAAAAAACTTGGGTGACTTTGTGTTAATTCTCATAAACTCAAGGTTTGGGACTAAGCCCATGGTTTCACCTCTTTACTTTACAAATAAATCCATTGGTTGACAAATTTTGGACACGTAGTCCAATATTTTGTAGTCCCATGTTTTTTTGGTGTTTGTTCTAAGATCCACACCTAACCACACGACACTTAATATAATCAATGTTGATAGGTGATCTTGATGTGTTGTTGTTGTTGTGATCGACAATCCGAAGTTCTCAACAATGTTTTGTAGGACCGACATTATTCCACTAATATTCCCAAATATTCCCCACATTCAAACTAAATGTGGGGAATATTTGGGAATATTATGTGGAATATTGTCAGTCCCACATGATATTGTTATGAATCTGAATAATGTTATGTTGGTCCATTTCACTCTCAAATCGTAGTTTGAACCATGACATTTTTATATAACATGTTTTTGAGGACAATAGAGGAAGAAAGTAGGTCAAGCATTAAGATTGAATCTGAATGCTAATGCTTCTTTACTCTTCATTTTGTCATGGTCTCCCACCACCTCTTCTCAAAGTAGGGTTTGCAAGAACACGACCCTTGTGAACATATACGAGTTACATTACTAATAACATGTATGATTCTACTTAGGCCCACTTACTTTATGAAGTTAATTTCAACATTCATGTCTATCTAATTTCAAAATTTGTGATTGTCACCCATGTGTTTTCAACATTGTAAGATATATGCCATGAATTTGTTAGGTAGATTAAACATTTTTCTTGAGTTTTACATTCTTGAATTGTTGCCAAGATACGTACAAAACCATAAAACAAATTCTACTACACTCTAGCAAAGTTAGAGAGTACACCTTCTAATAGTCATCATTGTGAATGCTTGAATTTAATGTATACATTTTAGTTCTTAAATGCTCTAGGGTGTTTTGGGTAAGAAAATAGGTCAAGTTTTCATTCCATGTATGGGGTTATTTCAAGGGCAATCATATAACAATAAGTAACATTTAGTATTATGTAGGCAATTTTGATGGGTGAAGGATTCGATGTCTCATTTGTGTTGTTTTGGACATTGTTAATAAAAAAAATGACAAATTTTATATAATATCAAGGAATCACTCTTAAAAAGTAATATCTCTTAAAAAATCCTCACATTATTTTGCACATTTATTTTTCAATTTTGCTAATCTAGTTGGGAGATATTTTTTATTACATACTTGGAAGGGTCCTCATAAACATTCAAACCATTTGGACAAATATAATATGGAAATGATGTCCCCAAAGTAAAGGTGGTTTCAAATAGAATGTCTTTAATTAGGGGTCCACTTTAGAATTTGGAAAATCCCAATATCTTCATATTTTTATGAAATCACAAATGGATATGTGAAGATGATATGTCATGATTGCATGGAACTTTATATGTATACATATATGAACTTGGATCAATTCGGTTCATTAAGACCTCAATAACCCTCTCCAAGTGGCATTGGAGTCATTTATAATCCCAAGTGCATTTAGGGGTCAGCCTCATCGAATCTCACTCAAGATAGTAAGGCAACCATGATTGTCTTATTAAAACACCAACCTTAGTTAAACTCCTACTTCTAGGTGTAAAGTGGTTCAAAAATTGCCTAATTTTCTCCTAAATCATGCACTTTGTATTATTACAGTGATCAATATGACTTCTCATTGGTTGAGATAGCCAAAAAAATCAATATTCAACTCCCGCTCAACACTAACCACTTCAAGCATACCTATTTAACTACCAAAGGAAATCGCATGTATATATTTTGGAAAACCATCACAAATTGAGATGTAGTCACTTTCATGTCACTCTTATGACAGTGGATTTGTACAAGACTCGCTAATCGATTTTGTTATTTTTCTTGGATTTATTGCACATCATAAGAGGCTAAACCTCCTAAATATAAATGTCACAGGCTTGTCTACATTAAGTTTGGTTTTGAACTTGGGTTGTAAGAGCATCTCTATCTTCCACCACATCTCCCTCTGACGTTATTTCCGAGAGAGCAAAGGCTTAACAATCATCACCACATTCCACCACATCTTCCTCTACACCAGGTCAATGTAGATTTAGAGGCACCAAAATGAGAAGGGGACTTTGTTTTGTTATAACATCATGGTCTCTCCTCTACCCCAGTCAAACTTATTGTAATGTTAGAAAGAGCTCTCATCATAACACTTCATGCGATACACCCTTCAATGCCTAAGTGATTATTTTTGGTCTCCCCTTTGCCTTCACAATCTAGTTGGGGGTTCAATGGCAATTCTGATGTGGTTGGATCTTTCTTTTGTAGGGTAGGGTGAAGGCTTGAAGCTTAGTTAAAGCCACTCGTCCAACATAATGAAGCCAATTATCTATTTTTAACCGCTTGCTAAAGTTAGGCACACCATGCTTTTGTAGTGTGGGGGGAGGGTAGCGGATAACAAAGGTTATTGACACAAATGATGATTTTTGACGCATATAAGAGTTTTCTCCTTGTAAGTTTTCATGCTGCACATAAGAATAGCAAAATTACGACAAAAAAAATAAACATTTTCCAAATTATATTTATGAACGTCAAAGGATAACCCTTTTTAGTTAGTGCAAATAAATATGGTAAGTTTCACTCTAAGCTCCAATCATTTAGATTTGTATATTGATCCTTTATTAAAAAATTTGTCCCCCCCCCCAAAAAAAAATGCTCTCCTAAAGAAGAACATACTTCTTACAATAAATTTTAAATTGCTCAAAACCCTCAGGTGTTTAGGGGTTAAATTTATATGACTATTCTATTGATATTAATACACGCTCAATAATATTACATATAGAGTAGCACTTGGTATCATAGAGGTGGTACCTCTACCACTATAGTTTTAAAGCCTCACTCTATGTAATAGACCACTAACCCCTCCATCACTGCTTTGGAGTGGGAATTGGAGGGGGACATGGCGGTGGTGTTGGAGATGTCCTAAAAGCCGTCTACCTGCGCTCAAGTGTGAACGCGTCCTTTACTGAACCGTTCAGGCAAGGAACCCTAACTAGGGTTTAAGACCATTCCCCAATCCCGTTGCTAGGGTTTTGGTTACCGGAGAGATTTGCACTCACTTGCATCTCGGCCATCTTTGCACTTCGTGTGCATTCCTGCGCTTCTCTTACTTATCTGTTATCGTTTGTCTTTTGCCTTGCATCATCCGTTGCAGCCATGCCGAAATCCAAGCGTAACAAGCTCGGTATGTGTCCTAAAAGCTCCGTTTGTTTCCTGGTCGGCGTATGAACATGCTTGCTGTAAATGACAAAAGAATATACCTGATGAGGATATTTCTTGATGTCACTAAGGTGATTAAAGAGACAAGAGGCATTCGTCTGGGTGTATGATAAGGAGTTCATTTGAGAATCTTGCGGGTCTGACTTGATGCAAATTTTGTTGATCATTGCAGTGACCTTATCGAAGACAAAAAAGAGAGGGAAAGAACAGAAGGGGTCTCTTGTAACCTTAGTACGCGGATGCCTCGATGAATATACAGCGCTCTACATCTTCTCTTTTGAAAACATGAGGAACAGTTTGTTTAAGGAATTCAAAGATAAGCTCAAGACTAGTTCAAGGTAACCAACCTCCTCTTCAGTGCAGCTTGTTAATTTTGGATTCTGAACAACGGGATTTTAGAAACGGAGTATAGGGGTTTGCTTGCGCTTTGTGCAATCACAGACCATGTGCAGCGGCAGTTTTAGTTTGGAAATGACAATGCAATGTTGAGGGTAGGACGTGTGGTGTGAACATAGTTGATTTCAACCCGGTGCACAACCAAAATATCATTCAGCAACCATTGATGTTCTGGTTGGTACATGAGATCTCTTAAAGACGTCACATTTCTTTTCAGCATCTTGGCTCTGAATTTGACTTGCAAGATGTTGCCGTCTGTTTGAGCAGGTTTTTCTTGGGTTCAAACAAGGTCCTCCAAATAGCATTGGGAAAAACAGATGCTGATGAGCAAAAGGAAGGGTTGCACAAAGCCAGTGAGGTATGTCGTTATCAGCCACTGTTAATGAACAGCTAGTGCTTCCCAAAATTCAATAGAAATATATCATTCTGCTTCATTGTTCCTTGGGGTAAGTGAGTACTGTGTTGCTTACTGGCTCACCTAAGAACTGGTTAACTGCATGCATCATACATCTGTAACTTCACTCCTGTTGAAGAAAGGTCACCCATGTTCTCATTATTTGTATTTGCTCATGGAGGGTGATCCAAGGGTGTAAATTGTCCTGGTGCAGATGATACATGGTTATTGTGGGCTTCTCTTTACCAATCTTCCACATGCTGAAGTTGTCAGGTGAGTACACATGCTTTATTATCAAAATTTTCTGCTGGTATCGATGCTTCCCAATTTTACCAACGCAGTCACATTACAATTGGTTTAAGACAATGCCTAGCATATTTTAGTTGTGGGAACTATATTCTTCCTGTGTGATCACAACAGCCAAAATGTGTAACTGTTATCTTTGTCCTCAGGGAGTTTGAAGAGCTTCAAGGGAAAGACTACGCTCGAACTGGGAGCCTTGCTACTGAAACGGTATGGTTGGTGTTACTTTAATGACTCATATTAAATTCTACCACTTTGAGGCTTATATTTTGTGTATTTTCCATTCTCATAATCCACAGGTTAGCTTCTGTATGGATCATAATAAAAGGATGTGTATCATTTGACTGATGGCAGGTGGAGCTCCAAGAAGGACCACTAGAGCAATTTACTCATGACATGGAACCATTTCTTCGAAAGCAAGGCATGCCTGTGCGACTAAATAGGGGTACGTTAATTGTTGTACATTGAAGTAGGTAAAGACGGGCCAATTTTGCTAGAACTTTAGACTGGAATGGTGTTTTTATTGTCATGCTCAGTACCTGTTTTTCTTTCTCGATGGGGTGTGTAGTTAGTTGTGTCTCTTCTTGCTCTGAGCAGATGACTAAGGAATAGTCAGAATGGGAATATGAAATCTTTCATACAGATTGGTAGTGATGTAGTTTGAACTGCTGCTCTAGATGTTAATGTTACGCTCTTGTATCTTTGTTCATTCATGTATTTCAGGAGTTGAAGAGATCTGGAATAAGAAAAATAAGCCTCACCCTGAAATTAATGAAGGCAAGAAGTGTGAAAAGCGGGAATCTTTGCATTATGCGTTGCCTGACATAATGTTTCATGTCGAGAATTTGATGAATTAGCTTCTTGTTGGCAGGTGTTGTGGAGTTAGTTGCTGACTACACTGTATGTAAAGAAGGAGAGCCAGTATCCCCGGAGGGTTCAAGGATACTGGTAAACCTCCCTTCAAATCTGGAGTTATTATTTGTCTAGAAATAACTGAATAATAAGTGGTCTGTTCTTGTCAAAGCAAGGTTCACTTGAGTGCCAAATTTAGTCCTATTTTCTGAGTGGCAGTAGTTTGGATGTACTCTAAAATTATATGATGGATCCCAAGATAAGTTATTTGGTAAAACTGAGAGATCTGAAATTCCAGTGCTTAGTATAACAGATGCCACATGCTGTTCAGGGTACAGGGCTAGTGAGTAGTAGTATTGAGAATCTCACAACTTCTGCAATTTCCAAAAATGATGTGGTTTTTGGTCTGGTTGCAGAGACTGTTGGGTGTTCAAATGGCTGCTTTCAAGATGCATCTCATCTGTCGCTGGGCCCAAGATGAATTTGAGATCTTTGAAAGAGATGAAGATATTCCAGATATTCAACCAGAAAACCCATCTGATGGTTCTTAGGTTCCTATTTCTGGGACACCAGAAATATCTAGTTTACTACACTTTCTGGAAGATAAAGTGGAATTTTTTAAGGCAGTCCACATTCTTTCAGTACTCAACAGTTGTTTCGTGATCTGCTCAGTTTAAACCAAATGAAGTAGGCTTGGTTACAAATATTCCTTCTGCCAAGGTGTATATTGCATTCGTTTTCAGTGTAGGCCTTACCCTCTTGTGTTCAATATAGAAAGTTAGAACTATCAAAAAATATTGATGAGATGTTTAGCGTACGATTTGCTCAAGCTACTTAGACTGAACCTGGGCTTTGAGGTTGATAGTTTAGGAATGCAAATTCAATTTTATAGGAAGTTTTGGCAACAGGGTTGAGCATTGAGATGTGAACCTACGACATGTTAACAATGAGTTCATATTGGATGTTGTTGGAGTAAAGATTCGGAGCAATCAGTTTCTTGAGAATTTTCACGAAATTAATATGTAATCTGGTTATGTGTTCAAGTGACACTTTGTATTTCGTTGGTGGAGAACATTCTTGACATATTAATGTGTTCAAGGTTGTGTAAGTTCTACATTGTAACAGCCTTTGCTTCAAACGTATCTTATGAATCTTTTAAATTGTAACTTTCCAATCCTATGAGAGGGTGGTTTTGAGTGCATTTCACTCAATGTTGGTTCTGGAGTTTTCATGGACAAGCTTTGAGATAAAACGGGATTTATCTATAGGATCTTGAAACATGGGAGAGTAAACTATTTTGAAGGAAAAGATGGGCATGAATAACCCTCTGGTGGTTTAAATTATAACAATTGAAGGAAGGGATGCAGAAGAGAATGCCAGGTTCTGTCCCCTAATGAAACCTTTGATTAATCAAATTCACCTACAAAATAAGTGAAATCTTTATGTGATCCACTCAATGGAAACAACTCAATAGTTGAGTGCCTCCACATTCTTAAAATAGTTGAGTGCCTCCACATGCCAAAATGTGTATTTTGGAGTTTGTAAGATGTCCCACATTTCTAACCATGTGTGTGCAAAGAATTCCTAAAAAAATCAGAGTGTCCAAAAGTTAATATGAACATCACTACCAATATACATTGACATATCTTCAAAAAGCTCATGCACCCTCTAAATGCCATGACACCCGGACCTCGGCCATGGACACCATAATTTCATTCGCCAAAGGGTGTCGGGTTCTCATATGCACATGGGAGCTACCATTTGGTGTGTTGTGGGACTTGAAATTATTCAAACTTGTCTAAAACATTGCACTACAAATGTTTGTTCACTTGGGTGATTGTTGATGCTTGCCACAAGCTTCGTTGGCCACTTTCCTTCCGACAAAAATTACCATTGGATGGTCCAAGTTCATAAGGGTGGAGTGGGGGGTGTGTGTGTGTGTGTGTGTGTGTGTGTGTGGAGGTGAATCCATCTAGCTCTCCTTGGTGCACCTAGATAATGCACCCATAGAGGCTCTTGCAATGAACACAACTAAGCTTTAGGCATCCCTTCTTGGCTTGTGCCCTCCTCCACCTACATAATTGTTGGTTAAGTCCTGCAAATGGGGTGGACCACTCCACAACTTGATGCCCTATATGCGCCAATGGGTAGTGGCGTTGGGGCACGAATTGCCTCATGCGATTTGATACCTACCTCAGTGCATTTTTCTACCGACTACATGACATATTGCTCCTTTGCTATATTCTATGCTCTTGCCCTCTTCTCTTCGGCTTTTCGTCCGTTCTCCTCTCCATGCTTCGTCTTGTTTGCTAGGGCACCTGCTTTCCATTCCTCTTTCTCCTTTCTATCTCATCCTTCTTCTATAGTTTTCACTCTAACATTGCCACATATTCGTCGGGTGTCATTATAGTGTTTTTTGAATAATCTATAAGCGATGTCTCATATCGCCGGCATGAGATTAATACAATTTCAAGAAGTGTCAATGTTGAGGTTAGGTTGGACCCCAAAGACAAAATGGAAACCCTAGCACTCTCTAACCCTTGTCTACATTTAGCTTCTCCCCAACCCCGTCCCCAACACCATGTTGATCTGTGTCTTCATCACTTAGCTAAAGAACATACTATGTGTTTGCTTCCTTAGTTTCAATTATCCTCTCCCATGCAAATTCCTCTACACAGTCATCCATGCCTTCTTCCTCAACCATGGTAAAAACCTCAAAGAGGCCTTTGCATTCAAAGGCCACATGCATGTAGTGCTAAATAATTTTATAATATCAAACGGTGTAAGAGCTTTCTTAAGTTCTTATGACATCCACTTTGCTAGATCTTTCTTGGATGCCCATTTTCTTTTGTTTCTTAATGTCCAAAAATCACAATACGTCTTGAAATTGGCCTAGAAAGGCTTAAATCACTAACATCTAATGGTTGTAGAGCGTGCTAAGTATGGCTTGGCAAGGTCAACAAGTCTAGGCTAATTTGCAAGCAATATATAGCACCTCCAAGCTAATGTGAGATATTATGGCCATCTATAATCACAAGATGGTGGTATTCAGTTGAAATTCCGTACTTTGATTGCATATGCCATAAAAAGTGGGAAATCCACTTGTTGAAAATAATGCTCGTTATCCAAAAAAATTCTTACATGACCATATGCATGCCCTGCTCGCACTGTGCTATAGAATTTCCCCGGAAAAAAATTTCCTCTTTAATATGTGAATTAGGTATTGTGCTCCCTTGCAACATCATGCATGTCAAAGCACTTTACCACTCTTGTTCATCAAGAGTAGCATGGCCGGAAAGCCAATCTAGCACAAAATAATTTAGAAAATAAATGTCAGATTCTTTTGACACAATTTGTCGGAATTACTTTAATTTACCTTACACATTTGTTGGAATATGGTAAATTCTCAATCTACACCAACTTATGTAGTGTTAATAAATTCATTATAGGGTATTATATAGCAGAAAGGTTCGCAATATATTCCAAGTCATCCTTAGTCATTGCAAATAATATGGGTTAACATGAAATTGCAAGATTATGTACTAAGAACTTGGTCTATGTCCTAATTAAAGTTTCAAATCTCAATTTCACATAGAAGATGCACTTATTTGAAAATATGTCCAACTAGAAAAAGTTGAACATGAAACAAAGTACTACCTCCAAAAATAACTTTGTGATTTGAAAATTTTGTGCAGAAGTTATGAACGAACTTCATCAAGCATTTTCAAGGAGGTTTAAAGAGAAACTGTGTTATGAACAAGTTTTTGGAGTTTAATTGTGCTGAAAAGAATTTTTTTTTTTGGAGTTGTATTAAAGTAAGAAAACTTAGAAAATCAAACATAATACCATCTCCAACAAAAACATTGTAGTTTGAAGTTGTTATACAAATGATATGAACAAATACAAACGAGCCGCTAGGGGCCAAAGGCCCACCGCTGGTGGGAGAAGAAGTCCGCAAGGAAGTTGGCGAAGCAGGAAGTTGACGAATCTCAACCTTCGGACCGAACGGAAAATCATGGGGGACCAACTCTCGAAAAAAAGTCCCATTAAATTAAAGAATAACTCTAATCTGGAAAACTCAATATACATGCACATACTTAAATTATACTATGGCCTTCTGATCACACTTCTATTATCCAACAAATTGGGCGCATAAATCTCATATATGTTGATGAGTTGTACACCACATAAGGGGCATACGGAGGTTTGTTCTTTGAATGACATTCGAGTACAAATAATTATTTTGTCACCTAAGGCGTTGGTTGTGAAGTCTGCAAGATATGCGTTAGTTGCTTCATATGGGGTAGAGCCTTGGGTGGGCATTGTTGCATCGGTGTATGAATTATGTACTAATCGATATTGTTGTTTACGATTACCCATCTTTGTCACGCCACATATTCCACAACAATATAAATGTTTGAAAAAAGAATTCGTATGTTTTGTCCAAGAATCATGCATATCACTTCTGTGAGACCACGATCGATCCCATGGTTGAAATCGTTGCGTACGTCTTATTCGAATGCGTTCATGTACTTCTTTTTTGAACCTCGTCATATTAGTTATATCTTACTTCAACCAAGCTATTCAAGTCAACATATTAAGCTGTTTGAAGGCTTCTTTGTGTGAGGAAGTCAGGGTTGTAGATTTATTACATGAGTACATTTTTATTTTTATTGAGCTATATAATTTCGTGTAATTGTTGCTATAGGATGTGCACAATAATACCTTCTTATGTATGGCTGTGTATAGATTGTATGATATGTGCAGGTGCAGCGCAACAATACACGCTGCAATCAATTATTCACGCAAATGAAATATGACCGATGATGCTAAAACATGTCCCTGGGCAGTGCACAAGAGTAGTTTTCTAGATGAAGTGTTTTTGGTTTATGAGGATGTCATAATAGGCTAACTTGTATACTAATAGGTCTAATTCTATTGTTGTTGCAAGGGAGTTTTATATACTGTATTGAATTTCCAGAGAAGCAGAAGTGGAATTGTGAGGTTGACATGGAATATAATGTGTGTTGAATGTATGTATGTGTTGTATGCGTTGAGATTTGAAGTCATGATTATTTCAAATAAAGAGACATTGCCAAAAACCAGGAAACTACGACTTGGAATATATGAGAAACAAATGCAGCCGCAACAGCAATTAGCAGGAGCTTCCAACAAAGTTTGTTCTACAAAATAATATTCTAGCTGCTGATGTCATACGGAACCTATCCCTGCTGCCTTGCCTTGCCTTGCCTTGGTTTGTCCAACACAACAGCGCTCCAACCTCGGATCTCGAAACCCTAGCTGTGGCGAGCTCTCAATCCTGGCATCCTCTGATTTCGTGGTCACGGCAGAGCCCGCGGCTACTTACTGTACATGTTGCAGCCGAGACTGTGTTGCTCCTCTATGCCTACGTAGTCGCAACAACCCCATTGGCATCCAATCGCAAGGCCATCATCGTCGCCGTGGCCATAGCCATAGCCGAGCTACTAAGTTAACTCAGCTCCCACCTCGATGCTGCCGCGAACAACGTCAGCACCTTCGCGCTGGATGCATGAAAAACTTCGATCCTTTTCCATGCACCAGTATGTCCATTTCATAATGTAGGAAAATAATGTCACTGCGAGTGTGCAACAGGGTTAAATCACCAATGTATTGAGGACGTGAGAAACAAATTCATTGGCTCACCTCAGATTGTGCACATTGACTGCAAAACTTTGCAATTAGTTCCTTTCCGTCGTTCACAACAGCTTTCTCTTGTTCTTCAGTATCTTGTTGCGACGGGATTGCAGTAGTCCCACACTCTGTATATCAGGAACAATGCAGTATTAGACCACAAGACCCATCTCAATCAAACCCCCTTTCTTTCACATTTATTATACTTACATTCGCCAATTTCAAGAATAGTATTTTAAATTTCAAGCCTCTGACATTGTCCGTTTACGATCATTTGATAAAACTCACTAATGTATATAAGCGAAGGTCGAGTGGCCTTTGTAGTGATAAAAACCTCTGTTAAAATTCGTATGTGCAACAGTCAGCATATTTCTACTCTACAATGATCTATGAAACTTTTACAATCTCCCAAACCAGAGAATCAGAATACTTAAAGTTTCAGCTCACGTGACAAATTATGGCTCACATAAAAATATTCTTTGCAACATGTAAGTGAAGTACTATGTGTACAGAGTTATAAATCTTCCTCCGCTACAATGGAATTCACTAATAACTCCTAGTGAGGAGCTCTGTACCTTTTTGATGTCGTGTCTTGGAATATCATGATACTTTTCACAATCCTTCTCATTTGCATTTTGCACAGCATGAAGGTTCATGTCTTGTCAGCTATCTTATCCTTCCCAGACTTATTACACTGCCAACCCAGAAAGCACAATGCACTTATTATGACTCTCCAATTGACAAGGGATTATCAATTGGATTAAATCAGTTTTCAGGGCATAAACTGCCCAAAAAATACAGCCACCCATTACATTTATTATTTTGAAAATAAAAACTATAGCATGAAGTATATTAAAAACACCTACAAAGACTATCGGACAAATAGCAGTACGTTACCTTGACCTTATTGTGATAGCGACGGCAACCAAAGATTTCATTGTAGCATGGGACTCGAAATTTACACCACCTTCTATAATGTGCACATCTGTCACATGAAGGGTACACTATTATTGCACCCTCTTTGTAAACTTCAAAATATTTGCAAATCAAGATCAAACACTTTAACAATCCCCAAGTTCAAGTTCATAAGTTCATAAGTTACTAGCTTCTTTGTTTTTTGAATTAGAACCGTCGAAGAATTAAAATTTCTTGCATAATGAAGTAGTTAGGCAGCCACAACTCGCTAGCAAGTGTATCATGATTGTAATAAAGTATAAAATAGCAAATGCGGAAATAAATGTTATATCTAAAGGCGAAGATGGACATTTTGTATAAAGCAAGAAGATGACATTTTTATTACTTATTCGTGGATTTCCTTTTAAGCATCCAATATAAAAGGTCGGCCGATGGACGACCCCTCATTATATTGTAGCTTTGCAAGGGCTTCGATTGGTATATGCGTATTAATTATTTCTCCATCCTATCAGCTAGATATTTTCGTGTAGTCGTATAGACAACTTCCATATCAAAATGTTGCGCGAATAGAACGAATAGTCTAGCATCGTCCATCATCTTGAGAGGTGGGGACCGGGCGTGTTGAAGCAATTGCTTGTGTGGTGATATAATTTGGCCTATGTATACTCGTCTATTGTCCCTGCCATTAATTATGTAATGTGATCAGTATTAAGAATTATATGCAATATAACGATGAAATACAAATGCGAAATTATGGACGTAATAAATGAGTTGTACTTGTAGGTTATTGTGTAGACGCTCAAGCACCACGCTTCCCGTTTTTTGAACAGAAAGTTTCTGTTGGAGCTGGAACTGGCGTATCATCGAATCCCGTACTGAGGACTGGATTTGAAGTTGAAGGAATAAATGTCACTGTATCGATTTGCGTCTGCATGTTTTCTACTTTCATTGCACGTAATATAGATTTTGCGCGATCGTATGACAGATCAAACCACACGGTGGTGTCAGTGATTCCAAACTCATTAAAAAATCGGAACATTTGGTGCGGCGCCAAATCGCTAGAGAAAACGGTCTTCAGCAATGTCTTGGCTCTTCAAGCTGGTAGGGTGGTTTTGATGTTTCCATATTGAATATGAAACACGTCTAAAAACAGCTTCAAGTAACCTGAGGAGGATAACACATTGAGAAAATTGCAATGATATTGACATGTATATAAAAGAAAAAAAAATTCTATGATAATTTAAAACAAATACCTGGACACGGCAATCCACCATAGATCTTCTCAAAATCTTTTCGATAGTCCGCATGCTCTGTGACGAACTGATTGATCTCACGCACACTGTAGTACCGATTTTTTGGCCATTACCCGTCTATAAAGGACAAATCTTGAATTTTAACGTCTTTCATCCGGCAATAGGCAGTCAGTAGCCATCCTGAGGGATGAATGCAGGCAATTTCCGTCAAGAATTAGTTACGACGGCTAACCACCTAGTCGTCTCTCTCGGCACTAAGGAGGAGGCTGACAGGAAAGAAGGTAGGCTATTTGCAAACAGCAAAATCTGACGTAGTCTCACCGTAGTTTAGCAATAGGCGTAGAAGTCTGTAGCTCAGTGATTGAGCCAGGCAATAGTCTTGGACAAGCAGGAAGCTTGGAATGACAATGTTAGGAAGTTATAGGGCTGAGACAATTGGACCCTGAAGTGGACTTATCTCTTTTGTGTTAATGGGATGATTATGAGATGATTATGAGTGAAGTATTATGTGTAATTGTTTGTCTTATGAGTGAAGAGGATTGTTGAAGTAAGTGATGTGTAATGTCGTGAGTGATATTTGGAAAGTGAGTTTGAGCAAGTAATCTGACTTAGCATTGTAATGTCAAAATCAGGCAAATAGGCTGAGAAGAGGTTTGTAATTGAGCAAGGCAAGACTGATTCGGTGTGGGTGATTAAAGAAAAGTGGAAAAGGTTGAGAAGTTATAGAGTGAGAGGCAATGGTCTGAAGAATCAAGAAGCGACTGAGAGCAAAATCAAAATGTGGCAATAGCCTAGTAGAAGGCCAGAGAGTGGCAAGGCAACTGGTCAGAGAGAGAGGGAGAGAGAGAGAATTTGACGGACACAGACAGCCTGTCGTGAAGAAGGCAAGTTAGGCAAAGCTTGACGAGAAGCAAGAAGGGCAATCGTCCTAGCCAAAGGCTAGTAGCCGAGACCAGTGGGACCAGGCAAAAGGCCAAGTCGAGAGAGAGATGATGGCCATGGTCTACAGAGAGGACTGGGAAGTTAAAGAGGCTGTTTAGTAGCCAGCCGAGAAGGGCAATAGTCTTAGGAAGAGAGAAAGCCAGGGAGGCTAGAGTGAGGCCATCGCCTGGGCGAGTGCCCCAAAATTCCAGTCTTTGGTCAGTGTGTCAGAGAGGGAAAGAAGAGGAAAGCTAGGCAAGGGCCAGCATGAAAGATGGAAGGGCTAGAGGCAGGCTATAGGCTGTCAAGGCGGTACCTTCCCCTGAAGGAAAGAATATCTTACTGGAGTAAGACCTTACCCTTTGTATGTTGATTGATTAGTTTATAGAGGACTAAAGCCTTAAGGAAGAACATCGCCTAGCTGTGAATGCATTATGTTTGTATTAACAAGTGAATGGCTGTTGAGATGAGTCACCAGATGGTTGAAGACTAAGATGGTGACTTGGGCACATGAAGACATGTACGAGGCGGGTAAGTTGGTAATAAGGAATTAATTAAGGAATTTGCAAGTTTTATCTTCCGCATACTCAAGACGATGTGGTTACTCAAAGACGCTACCCCGGACGACGTCCTGACTAATTGCCATGCCAACTTGCCAAGCTTTTGAGCTTCACGACTGACATAGGTCAAAACCATAGCGACGTAGAAAAACTACCTTATTATAGGACGGACTCACTCACTACGGAAAAGGCACAAATGAACCTTAAGAATGAATGATCAAGTGGAATAATAAAGAAGTAAAGTAAGAATGGTCCTAAGTTGTTAACTTAATCCTTAATCCAATGTGACAATAACCCGTATAGACACTAGCTCAGTCTTCCTAGAGACCTTAGTTCCCTGGGTTTTTGGTTTTAAAAGACATAGCAAAAACTTACTACACACACTGTCAAAACCATGTGGATTCAAAAAATTCTTGTACCCGCAGACATCCAAGAGTCGCCGTTGCACTTCAGTGGGATAGAATTTCTTCGTGTTGCGTGATTTCTTCGGGCTCGTCTCCGGCAACTCCGCCTTCAATTTTGTGAGCAGCTAGGAGTAATTGATTGTAGGACGACTGTTGTTGGTATTGCTAGACACCATTGTGAGCTCTGCACAATAAACGTACATGAAGTGAGTAAAAACTCAAATTCTTGGTAGTGCATTCCTGTCCGTCCTAAACTACAGAATTTCTTACAGACTTAATAAACAACCCCAAAGATGCTGAAAGACCAAATTTAGTTGCAGGCAAATGACCGTTTTACATTCTCACAAGACTCACCAAGGCCTCAATTTCTGGCTTTCATAGTTGAAGCCCATTACATACACTAGAATATCTCAATAATCCTCAAATTAATCATTCTTTGAATGTTTCTGGGCATATTAAAGGGGAGTAAGTAACAGATGTTTCCAAACGACACAAAGTGTTGAATGAACCCCAAAGGCAATCCTTTAGAGCTGCATAGTAGGGCTGTAAATACATGTTACAATCCGATGTTCATCGGCAACACCATCTAGAAATTAACAAGACACAAAGCCCTCTTCCATCTCAAGCTATAACATTAATTGCACCTGAAGTCAATTGCAAATTCTTGTCTTTTCTTTTCAACTCATCAATTTTCATGCTTCATAAATGGGAAAAGTACTTCCAGTTGCATGACGGTTAACCCAGTAGCATAGATCTTTAAGGAATCTGATAACATTAACTTTGAATCCTGGTACCCATCACATAAATTTACAAACCCATTACTACTCGCAGTTTTTGCTAAAACCCCAGATGTACCCAAAAGCAGTGTAGAACTTGCATCCCTCCCTGAATCAGGCCAATATCCAGCCTCCCGAAAAACCTCCAGTAATAAATTTTTAAACGTTCATTAAATGAAACAGAAAAGCTTAACCCTTCCCACATTTTCCTTCCCTCCAATTTACCGTGTGTAACAAAAATGCAGCTCCATCTAACCCAAGCCTATTGGCAGCTACCTGCACAACATCTCTGCCCCTAAGATATTATACAAAATTCATTCCCAAAGTCTTTCTAACATTCTCCCTATAGCCCAGGGGACCTTCTAACATTACAATTGTAGGCACTGGAAAGCCACCTAATGAAGCTAATTTGGCAGCATTCATTTGGTAGAGGCGTCCATAAGGACAAACCAATCCACATGCAAATAAGTAACAGCCATTATATCCGGATCCGAAGAAGACAACTCTAATATTTACACACTCCAGTAGCCAATGGCTCCCAACTTTCACAAAACAATCACACAAATCTAGACCCCAAATTTGAAACTCTACTGACACCGATCTAATCCGAATAGAGAAGGTGTAATCGGATGACTTCTGGCAATCAACTAGAGAGCAATTGACGATAGAGGCCGTGTTCAGGCACCCATAAATTCATCTCAAATCGGATACAAGGAGATCCATACACGAAATAAGCAAAAACTCAAATTCTTGGTAGTGCACTCTTGTCTTCCGAGCCTAATGATGTTCGCCCTAAAACTTCAGACTTTGTTGCAGACTTCATAAACAACCCCGAAGATGCTGAAAGGCTGACATAGCAAGTCCTTTTTTTTAAGTGATGTTTCCTTTCAAGAAACTGTAGAGGAATAGAGTCCCCATAGACCATTTGCAAGCAGATCCGTGATTGCCATTACTATGGCATTCAAGATCAAAACTTGACTATGATCATAGAAACCACAAAAACATATTCTTCTACTAAAACATATTATCTTCCACACACATCATAAGAGCTAGAATTAAAAGCATCATGGATGTACCTGATATGCAAGGGCCGGATTCGAATCAAAGGTGTAGCAGAGAGCCGCAGCCGCAATGGCAAGAAGACCTACACGTCCAAACTTATGCCACCCTGAAATATCCTAATCTCTGGTGTACTCGACCTGTCAAAATTGCACTTCTTGAGAATTAGATTCCCCATGGTTGAATCAAAAATCGAGAGTTCCCAATACTTTAACCCTCTTGCTGCAACTAGTGGTTTCGCAATGTTACAATGTTGCAACAATTGGACCTATTCTTCTGCAGTTTCTAAGCAGAAGCTTTACATGCATTTAAACTGGAATACCCTGTGCTACAAAAAACTTTACAAATACCTCTAATATGGAGATCATTTCTCAACAGGTTCCAACCATTCATATCAGGACACGTGCCACTTTGCTTTGTCAAATATGCTCACGACTAAACTGATCGGACTCATAGAGTAGTTGGTTAGTTGAAGAGTTTCAATCATCAAACCCATGTGTATTTCTGAAAACAAAGACTTGTTCATGCCATTAATTAGAGTTTTTATGTTGTTTTTTCCGGGGCATTGTAATTTTGGCCCTTAAGACCCTAGGCACATTTGTGATGGTCTTTGGGGTGGTTTATACGCTCCTTCAACAAGCATTCAACAAACATGTTTGATGTAGATGCCATTCTTTGAGCAATTTGTTTCTTGATGATATAAGAATGGTCTCGTGTACCAACCCAGTGCAACCCCTACGTCTCCAAGAGATTATGCGCAAATCATTAGAACCCAACACACCTGTACAATAAGTTCCAAGCATATACTCTTCGGAATAGGTACATACCCAGTTGAAGGTTCAGGGAGTGTTGTTGTTGTTGTTGTTGTTGTTGTTGTTGTTGTTGTTGTTGCTGTTACTGTTGATGTTGTTGTTGCTACGTGCGTGTTGTTGCTGTCGATGTGTGGAAAGTTTGAGAAGGTTTAAGCTTATATAGAAGACAGACAGACAGACAGAGAAGACAGACAGACAATCATTCTCTTCATCTTCCCGTTGCACAATCAAGTACGTTGCACAATCAAGTAGCTAGGCAGCCACAAGCCCCTACTATAGAGCTATAGAGCTATAGAGCTTCGGATCAAGTTCTAGCTTATAGATAAATTTCAACCTCCATACTGAGTAACTGAGTAAGACCTGCATACCTTATGTCACGGAGTAATTGACTGAAATTGCAAACATGTTATCTGCCTTCATCGAATTCCTCTCTACAAAGACTATTTGACGTAGACAATCACACTAAATACTATTTCAACCGCTAAACCAACCAAGAATCAAAAGACAGAAGGATGGAACCCTGAGAATCACCCATTTTCCTCATAATTAAGCACCCACTTCTCGTAGGTTGTGCAACACTCAAATAATGTAGATAGCAGATTGACAAACCCAAATCGTGGCCATGGCAATTTATGTAATTTTCGGAACTCGTACAAATATCTTATTCATTATCAAAAGACTAGTGTCCACAATTTTGCCAACACTAAAACTCCAATCTTTTGATTGTGTATACATTCCAATGTCAAGGAAAGATAAGAAATGATTGGTTGTGATAAAGGATCTCATATATGTTGGTGAGTTGTACACCACATAAGGGGCATTTGGAGGTTTGTTCTTGTTTGAATGACATGAGTACAGATTTTGTAACCTGAGGCATTGGTTGTAAAATTTGCAAGATATGCGTTTGTTGCTCCATATGGTGTAGAGCCTTGCATGGGCATTGTAGGATCAATGTATGAATTATGTACTAATCGATATTGCTGCCTACGATTTCCCATCTTTGTCACGCCACATATTGCACAACAATGTAAGTCTTTGAAAAATGAATTTGTATGTATTGACCAAGTATCATGCATATAATCACTTCTATGAGACCACGATCGATCCCATGGTTGAAATTGTTGCATACGCCTTTAGTCGTATTCGTTTATGTACTCTTTTTGAACCTCATCGTACTAATTATGTCTTACTTCAGCCAATCAATTCAATTCAATATATTAAGTTGTTTGAAGACTTGTTTGTGTGAAAAAATCAGGGTTTTGGATTTATGGCATAAGTAGAGCTTTATTTTTGTTCAACGTTATAACTTCGCTTAATTGCTCCTGTAGAATATGCACAATGACAAGGTCTTATGTATGACTCTCAATAGATTGTATCGCACGTGTAGGTGTAGTGCAAAAATACGCGTTGCAATTGATTATTCAAGCACATGAATCTAATATATTGATACTTAATTTTGATATCACTTGAAATACAATATCATGCTTTGAGTTTGTTGAGGGCATGCAAATAGTGAAATAACCAAACATTTGGAGAAAGTGTGGAAGTGTGCAAAGCCAGAAATTGAAGGTTTTGAAATCACAAGCTTTTAACAAAATGTGTGCGATGTAGTTGCAAATTCATAATATTTTGTGAGATTGAATATTGTGTTATTTTGGTCATGTCAACAATTGCATTTATGACACAAAACTGCGCAATCATGTAGGGTGCGTCGTCGGCACTCTTAATTGTCGTGGCTGAGAGGTTCGACGCAACTGCAAATTAGTGAAGACAACATGTCAACTTCAACTGGTTGATACATATCTCACAAATAAAAAAACAAGTGCAAAAATATTTGTTAAGAAGATTGGTGCATTCATATACAATATTACATTGATTTGGAGGCAAGTTCCTCAAAATAACCAACCAGAAGCACATCTACAAATAGACAAGCGTTTCACAAACAAAGCTTTTGTACACTCTTTCAATAAGTTGTTAGTGACAAACAGTGAGAACTAGCAACACCAAATAGTCTTTGGGTGCCACAATACTCTTGGCTATAAGGATTTCCACTTCATCTTTGCAAGTCAGTAGAGTTATTTGTAAAGTAAAGTAGATGAAATCATAGGTTTAGTCCCAAACTTTGAGCTCATGAAGAATTAACACAAAGTCATCCAAATTTTCTTAATGCTTAAATTACCATACACAAAGAGTGGTGTTGGACAATTAAAAACCATCTTGTTGTACATGCAATCAACAGGCAGGGTAAAAAATCAGCTCAACCAATCTGACCTTTCAATTGCAACACAAAGGCAATCAGCATGGCACGCCACAACACAACTCGGCAACATACTTGAGCATTCGAGAGGCAGGAAGTAAAGTTGGGGAAGATTGTCATGTGTGCAGATTATCTCCTCAGGGCTTTCCTGAAACTAGAAATCCTGTGCAGTTAGGACGGTGGGCTACCTGATTTGCTTGCAGCCCCAAAGGTGCAAGCTCGCTGTGACTAGAAATCTCCACCGCTTTTCATCTCTTGGTTCGGTGGATACGCAACAGCTCACTCCCCTCCTTTATTACGATCATATTCTCTCGGTGCACAGTGTTTGACCAACGAATGGGGAGAACCGAGCGCTAGTTATCGATGAACCGAATGACTTTCAGAAAGAACCACTAGTGGATTTTTTCGGTGGGTGAGAAAACTGCTCGGAAAAGCTGGTAAAGGGTGCCAGTCACAATCATAAGCGGAGGGAGATAGGTAGAAAGAGTCGGAGTTCAGTCTGCACCTCCCGGGAAAACCTGCAGAAACCCACTGTGGGACATTCCTGCCGTCACTTTATGGGATCGGTTGAGACATTACAGGCTAGACATTCTAGAAAATTTCGAGACATTAGTGCCTGAATATCCCAGTAGTGAACATTAAGAGAGAGCTCTTTTGTGAGGCATGCTAATCTCAATTAGTTGTTTGGGTAAGAAATATGTCTATCATACCGATCTGCTGACAAATCCAAACTTCGGAAATGGCTTGACTGTCCAACATGCACATGCACATACACATGCAATCCGCACTGGCTAATACTTTTTTCTTGAACCACGCGCCGCTCTACAAATTCCCATCCAGAACTGTCACATAACACAATTGGAGAACCCATCCCCGACATGGATTCTGAGCAACCGGGACAGACATTCTTCAGACACATGGCTATATAATCCTCCACCTCCCCTCTTTTCGCTCACTGTTGACAAGCTTCCGCGATCAGACTCCTGGTTTACTACCAAGATCCCAATCGAATCTTCGAACCCAACAACCCTACACTCGTCCAGACGAAGTCTCTGTCGTCAAACGCACCAGAGTTCTCTATTCAATTTCTCCCCTTCCCTGGTTACATCGCATGTGGAAAAAATTGGGTCTCGGTTCCTGTATCTGGGTTTTGGTGCATTGCTCGCTTCTCGCCTGGACCTGGAAGTTTCTCCGCCCAAACTGCCGGTTTGGTGGATTGTGGTGGCTCGGTTGTGGTCTTTTCGCATGGAAATTTTTACATCGGTGGTTCAAGAAAAAAGTATCAAATCCGACGATCTTGAAAGCACAGTGAAATGCTCGTTCTCCCTGCAAACCACCTCAGAGAGACAATATCGAATTCGTCGGTGACATTGTTTCGATACCGCAAGTGTGTACGGTCTGAAATCGGTTTACATTTCTGTGAATGACTAACTTCGCAGAATACTAACAAGGGACCAACGTGGATTGGCGAAATTCCCACCTCTAAATTGTATAACCTTGAATCTAGTCAAAGCAGTTCCGAACAAGGGACCACAGTAATGTTGGGCACTAAGATAGACAGGGTTACTTTCTCCGACCAGCACACTTCTCTCAGGATATGAAATTGTGATTAGTACAAGGATATATGTTCTACCTTAGTGGCCGTAGCAAGGAATCCGCTGCAGCAGCAGCAAGAAAGAAGAGGGAAAACACAAGAGCGAGGCGTATGCCAAGAAACAAACGGGGAAGACAAAAAATGAGAGGATTATGAAGATACTAGGATTGGTAGATTTGGAACAACATGGACGAAGTCTCCAAGGTAGCAAAGAACAACATGGCCTCACCAAAGGCCAGAAACTCATTTCACCTCCCATAGACTTCTTCTCGACAAGAGGACTACCGGGGCTTCACATGCACTATCCCTACAGTGAAACCATGAGTGTAGTGTTAATAATTCACTGTAGGGTATTGTAGTGGACCCACAATGTTCTGTGTAATGTAAATATCTTATACCTATTGATTTGATATTTGTGAATTAGTTGAAATTTTTAAAACGATTATTTTGAAGTGTTAGACCGACTTTTAGCACTTTAAACAATTATGTTGTGTAGTTGTGCAGTTGTGCCGGACCGGCTATAAGCTGACGGGTAACAGTGTGCACACTCTTTAAACCCCTTATGTGCTAAGACGTGATCCCCACCATTCTGCCCCACCTGGGTATTTAAATTATCATTGTCCCAAATATGTGAGTGCTTATAGGAAGGTACACACCATACATTTCAATCAAATTGTTGTAGAAAGATGCTATATTGATAGGATATAACCCCCTTCATGATGCCAAGAGGACGAAATGAAGGATAACTTACAGTAGGATAAGCCAACAGCCAACAATACAAGTTCTAGGATTATGAGTACATGAGTAAGTACAGTCAGATTCACTATTTCGAATCTCCCATGAAGGATTCCTTCAAAGTTCTCTGCAAGAGTTGAATCAGTTCGGCTGAATTGGACAATTCAAAGCTCACTGACAGGTGGCCTAAAAATTGCCTGCTTCCATGAATTTGAGATGGACCAATAAGTTTTGCAGATTAGTCACAGATCAAGAGCAGGTAGAAGAAAGAAACATAGGACGGCTTAAAATCTGATAGACCAACAACAGTCAACATACAAATTCTTATTTACGAGTACATGAGCAAGTACTGCATTCAGATGCACTATTTCCAAAATTTCTACAGTCCAGCCACAGATCAAGAGCATGAAAGAAGATCCAAAGAAGGATGGCTTACAATAGGATAAGCCAACAACAATCAGCATACAAATTTTTGGGGTATGAGTACACGAGGAAATGCTGCATTTAGACGGACTATTTTCAAAGCTGCCATAGTCGATCTCTGTCAGTCCTGCTGTAACTGGGGAGGATTCCTTCAAAATCTCTGCAGGAGTAGTTGAATCAGTTTGGCTGAACTGGAAGATTCAAAGCTCACTGCCACTAGGTGACCTCAAAATCTCCTGCTTCCATGAATTTGAGATGGACCACACATCAAGAGCAGGTGGAAGGAAGAAACGAAGGATGGCTTACAATAGCATAAGCCCAGAACAGTCAACATACAAATCCTAGGGTTATGAGTACATGAGCAAGTCCTGCATTCAAAGTTCCCATATTGCTGAAACTGGAAGGATTCCTTCAAAAAATTCTGGAGGAGTTGAATCAGATCGCCCGAACCGGAAGATTCAGAGCTCTCATATTCATGAGCACATGAATCAGGTAAGCAGAAACTGGGGGTGGGTGGATGGGTAGGTCATCATGTTTTGGTGATTGAGGTGTTGCGTTTCATCTCTTTCAGTGGCGCTCGTGGCTTGTCAACTGGTGAAGGGGAAGGGACTCTGCATGAGCTCCCAGTGGACAATTGGCTTGGCTTTCGCAGTGGACTTAGCCCTTTGGAGACCACTTTGCTGCCAATATCACTCTGCAGTTTGGTACTCAATCGTGGGCTACCCCCAGAATTAATTCCAGGAGCGTCAAGGAGAATGGCCTGATCAGGGGCTGGCCTTGTAGATTTGGGCCTCTGTTTGATCCATCTCTGGGACAAGGACCTCTCCAATTCACTTGACCTTCCACCAGGTTCGTCCCCGCGAGCACCGGTGGTTTTCTTGTCAGCGGATGCTTTGATTGGGACTCTTGGGGAAACATCCCTTATCGAATTGGACCACTCATACCTGTGCCTTATGGTGCCACCACTGTTCTGGCTGACTGCCCTTCTGGGACTGGGAGAAGTGCTACTTGTGGCCCTGGATGAGCTTGTTGTCAATCCTTGGGAAGAAGAAGAAGATTTGGCTGCAGGATTAGTGCGACTCGCGGGTTCGCCATCGGCTGTGCATGTTTGATCGCTTGTGTCATCACCACCTTTCGTTTCTCTTGACAGGTATGATGCTGGGCAGCTATTGCTATTTGCTGCTGCCTGGTTAACCCTTTGATGATCTGCAGGTGCACAGGTGCTAATTCCTCCACAAATTACACAAGACCCAAAATCAGAGACACTGCACCTGCACTGATTGGTGCCAAGTCCACTGTGATCGGTGCTAGCTGTCTGTAAGAAAGGCTTCAATACCAATGTGTAGCCATGGCTGCCACAGGAGCCTACCAATCGGCTCTGCTCCAATGCATGCCTGTTTTTGACTTCTTCCATTGTGGCACGGACCACTGTAAGCTCCTTTTCCAGCTCTTTGATCTTCTCCTCAGACTTCTGGACTTCGACCCGCCATCTTTCCTCCTGGTTGCAACAGTTGAACAAAATTTGTCAGTGCCAATAAGCATGCCCACATGGCCAGCAAGAAAGAAAGAAAGATGACTCCGATGTTGCCACTGACGTGAATTATGGTGTTGATGCTGCATCTTCGAGTTGGTCCAAGTCTCTCTGTATTCCCAAAATGGGCGGCAGGTCGAGAATTTGAGCCTCCCCCAAGACTACTACCTTCTAATTTCAAAGGTGAACACCTTGAATGGGCACGGACAAGCCAGCTTGCACAATCTTCCCCAAGGTCATGCCCCTGGGTTCCCACATGTCTGGTTGAAATCATCCGGTTCACCCGCATACCCCCACTATGTTTGGGTTGGATCATAGGTGGCAGGGTGCACCGGAAATCAAGTGCTAATAAGGTCACCCATATGAGTACTGTTACGGGATCTGGGTTAAGGCCCGGGTTTTAAGCAACCCTTCATGACCGTCATCATCATCAAGCAGAAACACTTAATAAAGGTCGGAACAAAAAGTACTTATTATTCTTTTTTCAACTGCTGGTGCTTCCGGTCGTGCATTCATCGATTATGGTACTCACTCAGAATTTTAGGATAGGAGTGTATGATATTGGCAGTGACTGACCTCAACTTGCAGAGTGGCAGCTTTTGATTCAGCAGACATGGCACGCTTCTCCCAACTTTGACAGCTCTCTTTCAAACTCGCCGTTTGATTGCTCAACCGCCTCAAAACTTCGTGGACTTGTGCCCATTCCTCTGCCTTGGTCATGATCTGATCCAGTACAGTTTATTTTTATTTGCATCAATATAAGCATGCCCTTCAATACAAAAATGACTGAACGTTAAGCAAGCTCTGCATGTGGAGCTTGTTTCTGATAGCTTCAGATGTGCTCACCCCTTTTCCACTCCTCTGTTATTGAGCTCTTCAACTCGACGACTATAGAATTTAGGTCAGGTCAAAATGAGAAGAAAGCACCCAACAAAGCCTTGAAGCTCCATTGAAGGTCATGATCTAATCCAGTACAGTTCATTGTTATTTGCATCAACATAAACCGATCATTGAATGCAAAAAGGACTGAACGCTAAGCTCGCTCCACATGATTCGCTACTGACAGCATCAAATGTGCTGCTCTCCTTTTCCACTCTCCACTGTCCTTGAGCTCTTCATTTGAAAGTCAACAGGGTTGAGATCAAGTCAAATTTGAGAACAAAGTAGCGAACAACGCCTTCAATCTCCATTGAAGGGTGCTTCCTTTTGGAGACAAAGCTAGATCAGCGGGTGATGGTCTCCGAGGATGACCACAAAGAAATTAATCCACCCAGTATCAAAAATTCCAGGCACTTGATGAGTGAGTGAAAGCAAGCAAAAAATGCTGCTGCAGACATTGATTAATAGTCGTGCTAAAGCTTGGGTTGAGTTTTGAATCGAAGTATGCAATGAACCCTCCAGCAGCCATTGCCAAAATCACTCGAGGGACATACCGATTGTGCAGAATTAGATGTGCTGCTGGGACGTGACTTGGTTTCCACGACGTCGTTGTCCTGGCCAAGGCTTGCTGCAAGGTCGGCACTACTTCGAACCTGCGATTTCTGTCGGAGCTTCTCAATCCGTTTTTGGAAAGTTTCGGCTTGATCCTCCAAATGATCACGTTGCCCTGATGCACCAAATACCGGTAACTGGTGTTGTACTCTGTGCAGCAGGCTTAGGTGATCAGCCTCCGTAAGCCTGGCGGGTGTACATGGAGCTGATACTGTACCTCTCTTGGCAGTCTGCGAGGATTTAAACCCACGGCAAGCTCAAATACTTTGCTTCCACTGAGGGTTAGGATTGTTTATGTCTCAAAACAGTCACCACTCACATAAAGATCAACCATGCCCAATTAGAAAGTTCTGCCAAATGTGAGTCATGTGGAGAAAGGTTATGTAATCCTCGGCATGCCTATGTCCAAGATTGCTATGAACAGAAGCTCAACAGGATTGGGGTTCGTCATGTCCACAACGGTCATCACTCACCATGACAAAATTAAACCATGCTCAATATGAAAATGTCTGCCTACCTCCAAGATTGTTTGAACAGAAGCTCGAAGGCAATGGGCCATCTCTGCAGCTTGTGCCATTTCGGCACATTGTTGCCTCCACCTTTGGTTGGCGAGGTCTTTCTCCACCTGCAACAATTCACATTTCGCTTTCAAAACTGCAGGCCATGAACCCTCCTTCTCTGAGCTTCTTGGGATGCTCTTTCCACCATTTTGAGAGATGATCGTGGTGCCTTTGGAGCCACATGTGGAGGAGGAATCTCGGAGTCTGCTTTTGGATTTACTCACAGAGCTGGAATTTTTCCTCAAATGTAATTCCATCCCAGAGTACGTAGCTGCCTCATAATCCGTGCTGCACAAGAGTGGCTGCGGAGGATGATCCTCTGATGATGTTGATGACATGGTGCCTCCTGCCATATTATCCCCGTCCTTCTCCTTCACAGTTTTGAGAGGTGGTCGTGACCACGAAGACTCCTGATCATCTCCTGAAACATTTTGTCTTCGAACTGTGTCCCAGTACAAGCTGTCCTGCTCAAACATCCAGCCACACTTCCACATCTTGACGCCATGCCTAACCCCCCGGCTGGTGCTGTCTTCCTCCGACCCTTGCTGAAGAAGATTGCCGCAAGAATCCCTGACCTGTGCAACCTTCTGGAAATTAGGCTGCGATGCCACAAACTTCCCCATCTCCCGATCCAGCTTCTGAAATGTGGTGAGCTTGCCTTCTGCACCGCCATTACTCTGATCTGGATGGTCTTTGGATGCCCCCATTGCGTTAACCCCATGGCCAGCTGCAGCAGCAACATGCCTTGGGGGCTTCCGTTGCGACCCTTTGAGCTTACAGTCCGCAAGTGAGTCCGGAAGCGTTCCTTCTCTTGAGGACCGTGTCATCTCCTCCCACTCACTGATCCGTTGGAGCTACGAGAGAGGCCCCAAATGTAAACCACAAATGTCTTAGACTGCCAATACCTTTGCACTTGATGATTCTTGACCCATTGAGCTGCACAAATGTTGTTTGCAGGTTCCTAATCAACATATGATTAATCCCTCACAAAACTGAGGTATGGCTCCACCATCATCTTCTCCACCTCCATCGTCACATTCTCCAATACGTGACTAAAACCAAGACAGCCATCGTATCCCAGCTCTACGAATTACCCACAGGAGTCTCCATATCCCTCACTAACCCTGTCATGCTTGAGCTCTCTGCAACAAACACCACTTTTCTGTCACAGCCGTATATCTATCTGCAAATGGGGAATGCATGGCACCTCTCCGATTCAGGAAAACAAACACTACTACCCTGTCACACCTATGTTATACCTATGTGGAAATCGGTAATGCATGACAAATTTTCAAAAAAAATACAATACTCCTTTGTCACAGCTATCTATCTGCAAAATTTCAAATTTGGGTAATGGCAACTCTTGGGAAACAAAAGCCAGTCCCTTGTGACAGCTATCTATCTGCAGAATTTGGGTAACGGCAACTCTCCAGAATCAAAATCCACTACCTTGTCACAGCTATCTACCTGCCAAATTTGGGTGATGGCAACTTTCCAGAAACAATACAATCACTTTCCTTGCCACAGCTATCTATCTTTAAAATTTGGGTAATGCAAGGCAACTCACTAGAAAACAAACACCACTACCCTGTCACAGCTATGTTATATCTATCTGCAAATCGCTAATGCATGGCAACTCTCTACCAACACCACTAAATTGTCACAGCTATCTATTTGCAAGATTTGAAATTTGTGTAATGGCAACTCTTCGGAAACAAAACCCACTACCTTGTCACACCTATCTATCTGCTAAATTTGAAATTTCAGCTCTGGGTAATACAGGATAACTCTCCAGAAAACAAGAACCACGACCTTGTCACAGCTAACTATCTGCAAAATTTGAAATTTGGGTAACGGCAACTGTCCAGAAACAAAGACCGCTACCACCTTGTAAGTTGCCACAGCTATCTATATATCTTACTTCGAAAACTTGGACAATGCAAGGCAACTCTCCAGGAAACAAATACCTGCACTACCCTGTCGCAGCTATCTATCTGCAAAATTCGGGTCATGCAAGACAAGTCTCCCGAAACCAAAAAGCACGCAAAAGTTGGGTAACGCATCCAAGACAAGTCTCCAGAAAACAAACACCACTACCTTGTTGCGGCCATCTCTCTATCTGTAAATGGGCAACGCATGGCGGCGACTCTCCCTCCAATGAAACCAACACCCATCACTACCCTGTGACAGCCATCTACCTATCTGTAAACGGCCAATGGCAACAACTACTGATCAGCCACAGAAACAGAGACAAAAACCATGGACAAGCAATAGACGATGACTGCCATGATGCGTGCAGCCTTTTCCCAGCCACATTAAGTTACTCACACTTTGCAGGCGGCCACATGAGCCGAGCCTCGATCGAGCCTCTCGGTCGCGGACGCACTGCATGCTGCATGCTGCTGCTACAGGCGCTGCTTCAACTACATAGTGTTACGAGGAATGAATGTGAGAGCAGGAGCTAGCTAGCCGGGTAGCTGAGCTAAGCTGGGTGCATCCATAGCTGAGCTAGAGTTGGCGTGAATTCAAACACAGCAGGGAAGTGAACCCCACCCCAACTGGCTACCTCATCCCACTGGCCTTTGCACCAGTTACTAGTAGAGGTGCCTATTCCCGATCACGATCCCATCGGCAATCTATATGTAGGGTTCCGGGATGGATTTCCATCAGGCTGGGACGGCATTTCGATCGGTCTGGAACCAATAGTGCTATGACATATGTTATGGTTCTGAGTGCTAAAACAAGGAGGAATGAGTGGTTAAAATGAGCGGTTGTGGCGGACTCTAGGCAACGGTAATGTGTTCGGGTCGACTTTTGATTTCAAAAAATCGCCATAACTTTTATGTAACGAATAAACTTACCAAATGGTTCGTAGTCTTCTTGATTTCTGTGCATGGGGAAAATTTGTATTACCTTATACTTCTCCAGATCTGGCGGAAAATCTCTTGACTAATCAATTACATGTGCCTCTACTCTAATATGTGTTCACTGTCCAACTCCTTAGTGCTAGCTAGGTAGAGTAGAGGCGCCTATCCTCGGTTAGGACCCCGTCGGGAGCCTATGGGGTATCGTAATTTCAATCAAGCTGAGACTAGATTTCGATCAGGCTAGAACCAATGGTGCCATGACACGTGTCTGTGGTTTGAATGCTCAAGTCGAGTGAGGAGGAGTGAGCCATTATGGCAGACTCTAGTCAATAGTAATATGTTCGGGCCAACTTTTGATTTAACAAATTCATAGTAATTTTTATTTAAGGAATAAAATTACCAAAAAATTTGCAATCCTCTTGATTTCTACCTTCCTCCACTTGGAAAAAATTGCACTACCTTATACTTCTCCAGATTTGGCACAAAATTTCTTGAGTGATCGGTTATGGGTGCCTCTATACTCTAATATGTGATCACCGCCCACCTCCTTAGTGCTAGCTAGGTAGAGTAGAGGCGCCTATTCCCGATCAGGACCCATCAAGAGCCCATGAGGTGTTGTAATTTCGATCAAGCTAGGAACTGGATTCCGATCAGGCCGGAACCAATGACGCCATGCCACATGTCCTTGGTTTATGTGCTCAAGTGAGGAGAAATGAGCTGTTATGGCAAACTGTAGACAACAATATTCCGTTCGAACCAACTTTTGGTTTAACAAATTCATAGTAATCTCAACGCGTAAGGCATAAAAAACCTACTGGAATAATTCACAGTCTTCCTGATCTCTAACTGATTCGCGCACAGGAGGAATTTACACCACCCTATACCTCTCTTTTGCCAGATCTGGCACAGAATGTCTTAAGTGATGGGTTCCGGGCGCCTCTCGTCCACTGCGACTGCTGTGTCGATGCATGGTACTTGTGTATGTGTAGTGATCAGTAGACTAGTATGGGGACTCAAGGGCTTCCCCTGCACGCACGAGCGAGAGGGGACGTGAGTCTTCCCCTGCAACGGCCATGATGCTGACTCTGGAGCCACCTTGCCTCCACTGACGACTGCCTACCACCTGCAGTCAGTCGATCGTAAGCTTCGATCAAAGCTAGCTCATAGACTCCTCTCTCTCTATCTGCCCACCGGGTTTGAACGTCTCCATCTATCTACCCAACGGGTTTGAACCAAGTTCAAACGCCATGAGCATCCACTCATCATCAACTGCACAGTGCAGGCTGGCTGCCCGGCCTCCCTCTCGCCTGCCTGCCTGCCTGCCTCCTGCCTTCCTCCTGCCTGCCCTGCGCATCTGTTCCCAGTTGCACAGTGCCTACTGCAGGTGTGGAGGGGGTGGGGGTTTATACACCAAAGGAACTTTGAACCCAAGGAGCAATCCTAGCTACACTGACTAATGTCCTCCTCCCAAGTAGGGCGAGTTCCCGTTCGGAGTTGCGTGGCAAGCCACAACCATCTATTTAAGGAGAATGTGATACTTTACCAAGCAACGTCGTTTACAGTCTCTTATTTTCGTTAGTGAAATTGGGCTCCTGAGTAAGACGTTATTGCACTACGTGACTTCAAATAGTAACACGCATGAAGTGCGAAACTGCTTCCCCTGTGCATCTGTTCCCAGTTGCACAGTGCCTATTGCAGGTGCGGAGGGGGTTTACACTAGTGCCCGAGACCAAAGGAACTTCGAACCCAAGGAGCAATCCTAGCTACACTGACTAATGTCATCCTCCCAAGTAAGGCAAGTTCCTGTTCGGAGTTGCATGGCGCGCCACAATCATCTGTTTGAGGAGAATGTGATACTTTACCAAGCAACATCGTTTATGATTTCTTATTTTCGTTGGTGAAATTGGGCTCCTGAGTAAGACATTATTGGACTGCGTAACTTCGAATAGTAACACGCACTAAGTGCGCATCTGCCTCCCCCGCGCATCCGTTCCCAATTGCACAGTGCCTATTGCAGGTGCGGAGGGGGTTTACACTAGGGCCCGAGACCAAAGGAACTCCGAACCCAAGGAGCAATCCTAGCTACACTGACTCATGCCCTCCTCCCAAGTAGGGCGAGTTCCCATTCGGAGTTACGTGGCATGCTACAACCTTCTACTTAGGGCCGGTTTACACCATGGACCATGAAGTCGGACCATGGAAGATGGCCTTTTTCCATGGTCCAACTTGATGGTCCAACTTTCATGGTCCGATTTCTTAAAAATTCAATTTACAAAGCCTTTGAGACCCCTCACTAGGTGTAAATCGGATGTGGATGAAGAGGAGTGACCATGCACCAAAAAGTGAATGTGTTGATTTACAATATGTCCCAAGTCCCACTTATATTTTGAGTTTATATTAGGCTTGGGGGGTGGACTCTTCAGATCATGTATGAACTAACGTGAGTGTAGAAGGGGTATTAATTGAGGCATTAACATACATAATATACATACGGGAGAGGTGTTATTTTTCTCTAGTGTGCATGTATAAAATGGCTACTAAAGTTTTTGATATAAAGGTCAATGTACCAAACATGGCCCAAAGGTCTAGAGAAAAAGTTGGCCATAGATGTGTTTCGTCCAAATCACAATTTCGTCAATTGTTGTCACATATTATAGTCTCAATCAATGACTACCATGCGTGCTACCATGTCCATTTTTGTTAGGGTTTGCATTTGCTAGGTTCTATGTTTTTACAAATTGGAGGCTCTTGTAGCGCTCATGGGCTCCCTTGAGTTCTGCTCTCCAAACTATGGCTAAGTTACTATGCTCTTGTCTTTGTTTTTTTGATGCAATCATGGAGGTACATGCTCTGGATGAAGGAATATTCAATGATATTGATATTAGAAGTAAGCATAGATTTTACAAATAATAAAGGCATATTCAATTCATGATTTATATTTTCATATTATGAAATTATACTTTCATATTACATAATAAAACAAATGTATACGTACTAACGGTATGCTAGAAAATGAGCTCATGTATTTATTAAGCTTTCCAATTATTACGATCATGGCCTCCCTTGCTAACTCCCCTTAACTTATCTTCAACATTTCGCAACTCTAGCAAGTGTCACGAGCGCTAACCCTATTCATCCCACACATGTGCATGGTTAGCTCCCCATACCAACCTCCAAGCTAATAGCTTGGTTACCAAACCCTCCTACATATGCATTCGGGACTCTCCCCTTAGTAGGTAGCCAATGATTAGATGCGGGCTATCATTCATGAAAGTCCAATCTTGAGTTGATCATCGCGTTGCCGGAGCAACACTACAACAACCCAAAGCATACTTGGCATCTTTGCCCCCACATTGGGCCAACGCCCGTAGAGACCGTGATGTTCTACAGCGGGCAGGGTCGGTTGGCAAAGCTGCCTCCCTATATAAGCGTCTAGGACTTTGGGCAGGGCCCCTACCCCACCGTCAAGTAACCTTTTGTCTCTCTCCTAAGGGTTGAGGCCATGTAGATGTTTTCCCTTAGCTGTTGGGGTTGGAGCCCCCCAGTAGCTTCAAACCTTCATAACTTTGTTGTCCGATCTCCGATTCTATCAAGCAACCAATCCATCGATATCTACTCTTTGTGTTGATGCAAATTGATTCCTCACTTGCCCCATTTGGGCAAGTATTGCGGGAGTTATGGCTATCTTAACCTCGGCAATCTTGGGCGCCACTCCCAGGTCATTGTTGTCCGACCACAACGCCCCTGGAGTGATGGGTGTTGTACCTAGGTGGCGCCCCACTCAAATTGCCATATCTCCTAGCTCACACCTCCAATTGGGGACTTGAGCATTCTAGAATCCGGAGGCCATAAGCTACCCAATGCTCATGGCCTTACCCTTATGATTCCTAGTCTTTGTGGGTGAGAGGCGTCTTCAACGCCCGGGGCCCTCATCCACACTAGGTTCACTTGGGCCTCTCACCTTTGGCGCCACAAGTCCTAGGTGTCACTCCGGGGTCCCCCTTGTGCCCATGGTGTTGCGGGTACTCCTCATGGAGAGGTGCGCGACAAGTTAATACTCTAGGGCTTGAGTCCAACATTTGGAGAAAAGTAAAGTGACACTAACATAGCACCTCTTTCCTACCAAATTTAGTCGGTCCTAACTCAAGACAATAATATTCCACCCAAAACATACTAAGAGGAGGGGGCATATTACCCACATATTGTGAATTTAGCCTTGATGATTGCCTCGATGGCGTGCTAGGTGGTGTAGATTTTCATTTGGGAGGTCTACACCACTTGGGTTTAGTTTCCATGTAAGCCGCTCACCCACTAGATTCTAGTGGAAATGTAGATTCCACTAGAATATGGTGGGCGATCGGCCTACATGGAAACTAACCCTTGGCACACCACTTACTGTATTATTTACCACATCATCCCAAAACCCCCACCCGAGGGAGCTCTTGAATTCAAAATATTTCAATATAAGGTCTCAAGCTCATCTCAAGTAGTACAAATCCCCCAAATTTCCCTCAAAGACTAATGCCCCCTTCCCACTTGACTTTACCAAATAACCAACGCATTTCCTAAAAACCGGGTAAAGCTCCTTCGGTTATAGCGGAGGCATCTGGCTATCCCAATGCACCTACAAGAACTTGCTCTGGAGATTTTCAAGTAGGTTTTAGTTAAATAACTTTCACACATGTTCATTGTTTTATTTACCAAGCAATGAATGTTGGGTAGTTTTTGTCCCATCCCCAAATGCCTTACTACTTATCTATCTTATCATCGGTTTTTGTTAATGGAGCTCCTCGTGCCCTCAAAGCTAAGACTAAAAAAACAACCAATCACAAGGGCGGGAGGCGACACTTTTAAAGGTCCGGAAATTCTTGCCTCATGTTTAGGTACCAATGGGAGGGTCGGTGGTTGAAGCTTAAAACCTCCACTTGTAAACCATGCCACATCATTTGCCAACTAGACTCGGCAGTAGATAATGTCGATGGTGTGAAGGCCGGGTTGTTAGAACCAACTTTTAGTCTTAGCTAAAGTCAGGTGGGAAGGGGGCATAACCCGAGCTAAACCCTTAACGATACACCCTTACACCAGAGTCCCCTCAAATCCCCTGAGACCAAGGTTTAGTGACTCACAACCAGTGAATCTTTGGGGGATGACCCAAGCATTTTTTTTGTTCTCTCTCTCGCTAGATTTCTTGTTAGTTTTCTTCAAAACCACTTTCTAAAACAGAATTTGGATGTTGTACTTATGTGTTTGAAGTTTCAAAGTTTTATACTCAAAATCATTTGAAAATGAAGTGGCTTGCTCTACGATCCGTGCATCTCAAAACACAAGCAAGCCTACTTTAAGATCATAGTCAGTAAATTTTGACATGGAACACTTAGCCTAGTCCAATCATTAATCCAATCAGACTAGCCTTATTCGAAGTCTTCAACCCTAATCCCCGTGTCATAGAAAACTAAAAGGAACAACATCCAGGTGACGTACTGTTTCAAGACCTTTTAAATTTTTATTTTTTTTATTAATGCTAAGATGTTGGATGAACGAGGGTCCTTGGTACGCTCGCATTCGATAAGTTAATTCCCTTCCTCTCGTCTCCCAAGTAAGCTTAATTCTCTTTTGTTGCACTTTCTTCTCACCCCAGTCGAGTTCCAGTACTACTCCTATGTGATACTACTACTTTTACTGCCACGACCATTCCCAATCCCAGTGATTGATGCTGCTCCCCTTTCACAGGCGCATGTAAGTGGGACTGCAGCTTTGTATTTGAGGGCCTCCTGCCTGCACTTTGGGGTTTGAATTGAAATTTGCAGCCCGCCTTAACTTTCAAGCACCCCCCCCCCCTCCCCCTCCCCGGCCTCGCCACTAAGGGCGGGACCAGTGTTCAAGATTGGAGTCTTCAATGCCCTTCAAACGCGATTTGGCCCTTCAAAATATACCTCTCTCAAAACAACTCTTCGAAACGCAACCCCAAATTGAAAATGAAGACGTCACTTTGAAATCCTCAATATAATCTACCCACCACATGAACCAACAAGCACAGGGTATTGTCACTACAAGAAGTGGAGTTAGACGGTGGTTCTCGATTCTTCGTAGTGTACTGGAAACATGTATCATAGAATCCATGCACAAGTTTAATACGAGTTTTGTATCTCCTTTTCTATATTCTTGGATTGACGTCTTGGATTTGAACCGGCCCTTCAACTGAAGGGCTGGTAATTGAGAGCCCTTCAAAATGAAACTCGTATGAGGGCTTCAATCTTGAACACTGGGTGGGGCACAGGATGGCCTGCCCGACCTCCTGCCCACCCGAGCCTGGGCCCGGCTGCTACACTAAATACGCTATTTAGTGTCACCGATTCTAATTGTCTTGCTCCATACTAATTGTAACCCGCGCTATAGTGTCACCAACACTAAACGTTAACCCAACAGTCTTTGTCATTCCTTGTAAATTTTTCTGGGGGGTTACAGATATACGTGTTGCAATCACTGTCACATACCAAGTGATTTTTCAATCATCCATGACAATATTTTAATCACCAGTTGCTGACAAGAGAAGGTATGGTTTTGGCCAATGGATTAACTCATCCATCATCCATGACAACATTGTCATGGATGATTGAAAAATCACTTGGTAAGTGACAGTATTTGCAACACATATATCTATAACCCCCCAGAAAAATTTACAAGGACTGACAAGGAATGTTGGGTTAACATTTAGTGGTGGTGACACTATAGCGCGGTTTACAATCAGTATGGAGCAAGACAATTGGAATTGGTGACACTCAATAGCATATTTAGTGTGGCAGGAGGCCGGGCAGGCCCTCCTGAGTCCTGCCCTTAGTGGCAAGGCATGCACCCGTATTGCCATTAACTTAACAACAGCAGCAGCAGCAGCAGCAGCAGCAGGGCCACCTATACAGGGGAGCCTGCTCACTCACTGCCAGTGTCTGGGGAGGTTTTCAGGCACAATCAGTCAAAATCTGAGTGTTTCCAAGTCCAACCGGTTACATGTCGGGATCATCTATTTCGGGTTCTTTCTTTATCCATTTGAGGTATATTTTACACACTTTCCGCTGATGTTACTGAGGGTTGAAGTTGTTGTTGAGTGAAGATACTAAATTCACGAAGACAATAAATTTTATGCTCATTTACTTACATAGATTTCAAGAGACTCATTGCGTGCCACATGCTTGTCAATGAAGAGTGCATACATTCATGCCAAGTGCTACTACTTTAAGTGAATAGCTAGTGCCAAGTGTTGAGATGAACAATGCTTCCGAGATCTTTTGGTGGCATTATTTCAAAGCGTAAACATAACATTACTCAGATCCATAACGATGTTATGTGGGATTGATAGTATTCCATAGAATATGCATGGATATTTCCCACATTTAGAGTGAATGTGAGAAATATCTGGGAATATTCCATGGACTACTGTCAATCCCACATAACATTGTCATGGATTTGAATAATGTTATCAAAATATTTTAGTATCACCTTCACTAAGTTCCCACCCTCGCTGATTGGCTTATTCAATGTACTATTTTTTCTTCTTCCAACAGACATTTCTCGAACAGATCCCAGTCATAAGCTCGATATCCTCACATCAATTTTCAATATCTTATCGTCCGAAATGCCTTGAATGAAGTCGAGGAGATCAGTGTCCGGGGAGATTTTCGGGCACAATCGGTCAACATCCGAGTGTTTCCAAGTCCAACCGGTTACATGCTGTGATCATCATTCGGGTTATTCATTTGAGGTATATATTCCACAAATTCCTCTAAAACGATGGATAATTTTCCCAAAGTCTTGAACTTCAACCGGTTATTTCTCAAACTCAACCGGCTCATCTGTAACTAGCGGTCGGTTTGGTCCTTTGCTTGATTAGATCTGGGAAACGAGAATGGAGTTGCACTCACATGCACCAGTGTTGGTTTGCTATCGTCTTCTCTTAGTATCATTCGGGCATCGATAATGAAGATTTCACAGTTTTTGTTACGAGTAACTTGGTACTATGAGTAGTTGATAGTTCTTTTTGATATCGATACCATTCGAGTCCATAAAACATGCAAGAATTTTCATACGCAGGCAATATTGCCATGGTGTCAATATATACGGTTTAGAATGGTATTGACCCAAACAATTGCTCCCGGACATACAAGGATTCTCTCTCCTTGACACGCCCATCAAATATCAATATTTGATTGGTATCACAGTTTTGAAGGTTCTTTGATACCAGTTTTGATACCGATTATTGTTACCGTGCATTCACCTATATACGAGTCCAACATTGGTATTCACTTACATACTCACTCGGGCCTTTGCTAACTGGTAAATATTGTGTAACGACAAATGAATTGCAGTGCTGTGGCTATGACCAGATCGATGGAATTTCTATAATACTCGTCCTTGCTGCACACTGCACACAGAGACAAGCAGTGTACGGGGAGATTTTTGGGCATAATCAGTCGAGATCCTAGTGTTTCCAAGTCCACCTGGTTACATGTTAGCACCTTTCGGGTTTTTTTTCTTGATTAACATTCTATAAACTCCTCTAAAACGATCGGTAATTTTCCTGAAGCCATGAACTTCAAACCCGTTATTTCTCAAACTCACACTGCTTCATTGACGTAGAGTGCCCCATGTGTGCCTATTAAGGTAGGCAACCCTTCTTCAATTAGTAATTGCAAATCACATCCGCAAGGGATTAACTCTCATATAATAAGCAGGGGGTATTGGCAAAATAAGACTCTAACAACTTATAATGAGTTCACAATAAAGTATAATATTGTTATGATAAGAATAACAAACATAATTATTATTATTTTAAATAACATTCAAAAACATTATCCATATTCATTGAGTTATGTAAACCTCTTATTATATCCTATTATCTTTGTATCCTACATTTGCTTATTATGTTTCTTGCATTGTTCATTGCATGTGATGAATATGGAGACCACCAATGACTATGCCTCAACCATGTCAATGTTTATATTGATTGACATATCGAGTCTCAAAATTGAAGTTGAGGATTTGCAAAAGTTGTAGGCCATTTGCTATCTGGTGATGGTTTGTAACGACAAATAAATTGCAGTGTGACTTGATTGATGGATTTACTATAATACTATTGTTCTTGTCGCACATTGGGAGCGAGGTGTTGCATGTGCACCTATATGTGGTAACTCATTGTGGAAATTTCCAACTCCATAGACATTTCCAGCCATTGGATTGGCTCGAAATTGCATTGTCTCATCAGCTTAGCAATTGTGAGTCACGTACATTGTACTTTTAAGCTACGGAATCAAAGTGGAGCAAAAGTTATAGTAGGAGGTTAAAGGTCTGAAGATTCTCTTTCTCTTTAAGTGAAGACATAGGCCCTCCTTAATTATGCTCATTCTTGAGAGTTGAGCCTAGAAGGGTTGATATATTTTGATCAAGATTATTATTATAGTCCAATCTCATACATGTTATAATGCGTGTTATTTGGGTGTCCGTTCTTGACTACAAGCCTTGCTATATAACTACACCTCAAATCTAGAGGTTCAATTAGGAAGAAATGACCACATCTAGGCCCCCATGCCTTAACGCAACTTAGCATGTGAATCGAGCTACATGGTGGGAGGCAAAGGGATGATCACATTTAAAGTATGTGGCTTTGTTGTGGGCAACTCCAATTAAGATATGTACACATACATGATATCTAGCCCTTGGACCACCTCGGAAATTTTTTCATTGCAAATTGCGGAGATTATCATTTCAAGTTTTATACTCGGAGTAGAAATGCAAAAATTATAGGAGATGGGAGTGGATATTTTCTTACTCTATTAATGATTGCTTAGGCCCTTCCAATCGTTTTCATTGTTGAAACTAGTATGGTGTCTATATTCTGAGCACATGTATAGTTGGTTGGAGTGGACAAGTTTTCTTGTAGTGACAGTCTACTCTCATCATAACAATACATGCTTTTTTGGTGTCCATTCTTAACTACACCCCTTGCGCTTATGCAACTCAAATGCATGTGTTTGATTAACCCCTAAATGTCTACGCGGACCTAAAGATTGAAACGTTTTTTAAGTTGTGCCTGAAGAAAAAAAAAACAACACCTCCAAGAATTTCTTAAGAAGTATTCCAAAAGGGGAAGTTCTGAGGCACCATCAAAGAATTGCATCGTTATTAAGCCCCTCAAAGTTGTAAATGAGAATAATTTTTTTGGGTCCTCCTAAAGTGAATCGAGGAGGAATTAAACTTTGAGAATTCATCACAATCATATATCCCATTTCTATGATCTCAAAACTGATTTGATTGCGAACAATACATATACTATAGAGGTTGGTTGGAAAGCTACAAGCATAATATGAGTTGAAATGATCAAACTCTAAAAACGTCTCTTGAGACGTGAACACTTCATGTTGTATAGAGAACAACCGGAGATACAATTTCATGATCAGAATGTTGGAGTTGAATGACGATTTCAATAGCTACATACATATGGAGGACCAATGACCAAAAACAAAAACAAAATAACAAAATAAAATTTATAAAGCAAGATGTAAAGACCGCGTAAGGCCTTCTTCGTTCATCGCTCAGAAAACAACTTAAACACAAAGTTGATGCTCTGCAAAAGCCTCGGACCTTGAATCATTCTTACCTCCAAAAGCTCATGGAACAGCAAGCTGGTGCGCTGCAAAAGCCGCATCAATCTTTTGATTCGTGATTGAGACCAGTTGGAAATTTAATTGATCGCAGTGGTGTACTGCTTTTGTATTCTTGTTATTTGTGGGTTGGTGGTGCATTCGATGGTTTGCAGGCTCCATGATTGTTAGAAATACTTGAGGATACCTATATGTTTAATCAAGAAAATCTTCAACTCAAGAGTCCAAAAAAATTGTGACAATAGAAATTACGTCAATTACAGGCTGGCTGCAGAATTGAAACCCTTCGTGTCATTATTGACTTGAAACTGTCACGACACTGTACATACAGTAAGAGCCATACTTCAAGTTGTGAAGCCGGGCTCAGTGTCTGGGGAGCATAATCGCTGAAAATCCTGGTGTTTCCTGGCCCAACCTGTTACATGTTGTGATCTTTTGGTTTTTTCTTTATTAATTTGAGGTATATTCCCATAGATTCCTCTAAAATGATGGGCAACTTTCCTGAAGTCTTGATGAACTTCAACCGGTTATTTCTCAAACTCAACCGGTTCATCGGGTCGGGCTTCAGAAAGATGACATACAATTGTATTGTTTTCTCAAATTGCAAGGGTGAAACTCGCTACAGTCTAACCTCGTTAATACAACACCTGTTTAATACGACACCCTCGATATTCCGATACATTTTTACGAGACCAAATTTTTTAGTTCAAAACTCCCTCTTTTATACACGACTACGACACTCGATAATGCGACATTTAGAATCTCCGTTTTGTCATATTGAAGAGGTAGTTAATGCTAAAATTCCTTTCATCGATGTCACGTACATCTAGAATGCATCCAATTTCACTTGGGAACTACTTGGGAACTTCACTTATCATTGGGAACTTAATGAGAACTAGGGTTACTAGTGTAGACTGGACATGGCTAGGGTTAGAGTGGTCTCCTGCCTAGTATGTTGCCTTGTACACGGGTGATATGATATCACCGGTATCTTGATGCGAAACGTCATGCATCATTGTTGTCTACTTTCTTATTACAAAACTCTTTATATTTTGGTGTTAATGAAACTATTAGTTTTCAAAAGAACTTTAGTCGGGAATTTAGATAGGACGACAGTTGCCAACTTGGGTAGGCAACACCAGAGATCTTTGGACTCCTATTTCAAGAGTTCTTGAGAATATAAGTTATCATTTTATACCATCTATATCACTTAAACTTGTTGTACATATTTTTTCAAGCACATATTACTTATGTTTCGTATTCCCTCAATAATACGACAACTTTACACCATTTGTCATATTAATGAGAAGACAACACCTCGATAATACCACAAGTTTTCTTTTCTTTTCTTTTCTTTGTGTGTGTGTTTCCCGAACGTGTCATTCTAAAGAGGGAGAAAAGTATGAATTAAACTGATACTCGCCAGGCTCTGGGACGTGAACTGAAAGTCGTAGATCCGTATTTGGGGCATTTGAGATGTAGTTTTCTGCACCCAAAGACCATAATAACGTGGAGTACGCCTGGCACCTACAGGTACATATTATTCAATTTCCAAATGTACATACATACGAATTAAATCAGAATCATAACAGTTCACCTCTGAGTTTCACGTCGAGAATTGAAACGGGTCGAGCTCGTTTTTCAAACAGGTCGAGCTCGTTCTTCTTGAATTCAAAGCTCAACTTTTTAGTATCACCATATGAATTCTTCGCAATCATCATACGTCATTCGAAGGAACATGCAAATATATCACTATGGTAGATCAGATTTGTAGATCAGATTCTTTCAATGACGTAAAATATTTTCCAATGACGCAAGTTGATTACCCAAGATTCATATGCTCGTAGTGTTTCATGCTTTTCGTTTAAGATTCGTATGTTCATGTACTATTATTCTCAAATCCCTACGTATGTTGAAATGTTAAAAGTCTTCATTATAGGTGCTTGACTTATAATTTGGACATGTTTATATATATATATATATATATATAATTGTTTATGAGTTCAGGTACATGTATTGATCCATCACTGTAAGACTTTAGTATATCCAAAGTGAATAGAATAGTTGTCAATCCTCAATGATTAGTTAAATTTTACAAATTAAGGTGGAATTTATAATTCTGTGCTGAACCAAAGAGCAGGGTACAGTAGCAGATCTGTGCGAACTAGAAGTGATACGGTATATGAGTAGGTGGTAGACTTTATGTAGCTTAAGTACAATCATCACGAGATAAGTAACATTTTCAAATTTAAAAACGAGCTCACAAAGTTGATTTGGAGTCCCCCCATGCACCCAGTGTGTTGATTCATATTTCTGTGAATAGGCACACTTATGACAAAGGATTTAAGTATTCATAACTATTAGACGATAAAATGTTAAAAAAAACACCGATCATCTGAGAAATGTTATCAGACATAACATTATTCAATGCTGGGTGGGGCTGGGAATAAGGCAAATCTTATTCAAAATTTTACTATGTTTATTCTCACAGCAAAGCATTGCATTGGTAGATTCAAGCTGAAAAACTCGAGGGAAGCAGTGTATTGATATCATTAGAATGGAACGGTTGATAATAGCGGTATAATGTTATGAATCTTAGGGTTTTTTTCTTCGAAACACAAATAATAGATGTAGGATGTGTGAGTTTATGAACCTTCCTGAGTGGCTCAAAAGTCAGGACATAATTTGCAAGACATTCACCTCAAGAGGATGATAGAGAACATGTGGTTTTGTTTCCTAACACCTATCGAATGGGGGTGGATTCTTGTTAGGGTTTGCATCTGGGTTCTACGTTTTTACAAACCAATGGCTCTTGGAGCACTCATGGGCTCCCCTGAGTTTTGCAATCTAGATTGTGGCTTAGTTATTTTGCTCTTGTCTTTGTTTGTTTGGTGCAACCGTTGTGTTACATGTTGTGAATGAAAAAATGTCCAATGATTTTCTCATTGGAAAGTGAAAGTGGATTTTATATGTAATAAAAAGCATATTTAATTCATGATTTGTATTTTGTAAATGTAGTGGAGGCATTAATCACATTATATTGAATTTTTTTGTATAATTACATGGTCCCTATCCTAGCATCACATTAGAACATTTTCATTTTCATTTCTCTCTATAAACTTCTTCTCACGGGGGGTGCACTTCATTGTCAAGTTGAACACCACGTGCGATAAAACAAAATCTACTTTTTACATAAAGCATCACCAAAATGGTTCAAAAGTTTATGATTTTTTTTTCATGAGTAGATATACATAGTATCTATTACATAGTAAAAATTGGTAACCAAATTTGATGATTTGTTTTTTTCATAAAACATACCGTTTCTAACTAGAATGACGCAACATTGAACTAAACAAATTACTACAAAAAATGAAGATGACTAAAAATTTCAAAAAAATATACAAAAGATATTATCAATGGTTATGTGTATGTAGAAAAAATATCATAATTTTAAAATTTATCTATGGCATGTAATATAGGGTAGCAAATTTTTATCGCACGTGGCTATGAAATGTAAGGGGGTGTGACCCCCCCGTGCTTCTTCTATACAAGGGGTTTCATTTTATAGTTACCCACACACGTTATTTAAGTTTCAAATGCGGAGACCAACTTGGGTACAAAAACATGAAGAAGCTCAAAACACTCTTGTTTAAGGCAAAGGTAGTCAAACTTCTTTAAGGCTATTTTGGCGAGTTTGTGTATGAAGAGTGATATGATTTCCATCTAAATTGCCTAAATGTGTTAGGTTTTTAAAGTGGATTTGGAAGCCATGAAACAAAAATAAACATTGGAGCACATCTCATTTTCTTATGGAGTTGAAATCATTTACGGCTCATTGTGTTTACAGAGGGCAAATTGTTTGCGCTACCCATCTAGGTCATGTGCCACATTTGCATGAGACAAGGTGGTGCTTTGAGTAAAGTTACTATGGTCTTGTTTCAACCTTATGATTGTGAATATGTGAGACCGCATGTGATATGTCTACACACTTGTTTATAACACATTTTACGCATTCCATCCAATCATAAATTTTGCAAGTTGATAGCCCAACTTACATTAGAGCCTTCAGTGACTTGTCTCCAACACAATGTGTTATGCAATGGACATGCCACATGTGCACACAAGTCATGGTTTACATGCCCTCGGTTTCTAGATTTGAGGATCATTCGCTACGTCCATACTATGCTTAAATTTAAATGTTTGTAAATGGATGAACCCTTCATGGATACGGAACCATCGCAGAGGCATGGTTAAATGCTCGCCTTTTGTAGCCTAATCATCCACCACATGCATGTAAGATAAGCAAGCCTTAAACGGACAAATCTAGCTTCACAACATTATTCATATCCATAACAAAGTTATGTGAAACTGACACTGATATACAAAATATTGCAGAGAATCCTCTCAATCCCACATAACATTGTTATGGATCTTAATAATGTTTTGCTAGCGCCCGCTTCTTCTAGAATGTAAATGACGCAATCATATTCAAACATATTTCTGATGTTAATCATGTTTTCTTCCAAAAAAACTGGTCAGCGGTATTTCTCATCCCCACTCAAAATCAAGAGTGTCTGTTATGAGCTCGGTATTCAAAAACTTTCAACCCACCCTTGAACTGTGTTTAATATAACAAACTACTGCCAAGGATGGCGGACAAGCATTGGGTGAATCCAAGAGTCGATTGGCTCAGGTTAAGTTAACCAACATTCCAACCACATGTGACTTACACCGCTGACATTAAAAAAGAAAAAATTGGCAACATAAATTTACCCAAAACTTTGTCATCTGTCAGTATGACGTCTCGAATTCTTTAAGAATAAACCTCCACAATCACACCGATACTTTACTCAGAATTATCTGAGAAACACATGCGGAGGACGAATGTACTACTGCCATGCGCTCGTCATTTTAATGTGCCATCATGGTTTCGGAACGAGTACACAAAACATGACATAAATACTGTCACTTCCTACTCGGAGTTACATGTTTCAATCCTCTAAGGATTGATGTGATTTTTTACCAAGTAAAGGTGTTCTATGATGTCCAAACAACCAATTCGACCTTTGTTAGTTAAGGAATAAGATGTATAGTTAACAATTGTAGTGTTGCGTAATTCCAAATAGTGAGTGTGACATTTAAGGCCACTTCACAGATGAGACTGAGAGCCCATGACCATTACACTTCAAGCACTCATTGGTGGAAAAGGTAGAGCCAATCCAAGTTCGCTTCACACTACGCTTGACGGACCATCGGAGTATGTGAATGCAAGATGATGGATGTAAAGTCTACATGGACCCCTACATGGCATCCGATGGATCATGTTTCATGGTCACTTGGATTATTTTCAAAAACCACCTCTTGCAGGTAGGTCTTAACACAAAACCGGGAGACCATGGCACTCTGAACGCTTACAACCGATGGTTTATTTTATTTCATCATGTGTGAGGACCCACGTGAATAGAAATTCATTGAAATAGCATTTGGTTGAGGACCCAGTCACATATGGCTTCACACTACACTTGAGGATCCATGACCACACTACATGATTGTGGAGGTGTGTTGGGACGGCCTTTGGACACTTTCTTTTGGGCTCTCACAATTTCATGGTCACGGCTCTTGGCTCATGTGTGAAGTGGTCCTTAATATCATATTTAGTTGCAGTTGGCCATTCGTCCTCTAATACCTGTCTTCCACACATGAGAACCTTCAACGAGCCTAGCTAGTCAAGGGAAGATCCCATGATGACAGACAGAATTAAAATCGCATCCCGGAAATAAATAGGCTTATTAGACTTCAATTCTAGCTTTTGTCATATAGTACAAGAGTGAAACTTTGAGCCTAATATTCAATTGTCGCATTTGACCAAGAAATCTAGCACTTCCGGATATACTTCATCCTTAGCCTGCACATACAAAGCCAAGAACCACGAGCATTAACACTTCCATTGTTGACGTCAGTAAATACGCTATAATATAAAACCTTTTGAAAGATCAAACCCTGACTCTTCCACTGCTTTAATGGTTTCATACAAAAGTCAGAGTTTTTAGTGTTTCAGCAATTTTCCATTATATATCATTAACCTTTAAATGCATGGGTGAATACAAAGTGGTCGATTTCCAGTTCAAAGGGCCAAATCATCAATTCCCAACCTCTGTTGGAGATACTCCTTACACAAGATGTTTAAGTTGACCCAAAATGCAAATCAAGTTTTAGGGATGCTTCAATCATGTGCTTCTTGTGCCTTTTTCCTTTTGCAACTCCTTACCTACTGGTGAATACATACTATCTCTACCACAAATGAAATTTTGGATGAGATTTTATGCTTAAGAGTGTATTTAGATCGTTCACATGCAAAAATTCATACCTAATCCAAATAGGGTTCAAACAAGTTGAGTTTTTTTGGTTATGGCTTCAATATACATTTGCCTACTTATGCAGGATTCTACTTTGGAATCTGCGTCCCTTGAAGTAAAGGAAAATTACTCATATGCATTGCTTTGACTTTTTTGGAAATAGGCCCAAGCATTTAGGGGTTAAGGACACATAATTAAACAAGTGTGGAGGTCAATCAAGGAGGTTGTCAGCTTCTGAAAAAAGTTGTTGGTTGTCTAGCACAAATAAGTACCAAAACAGTAGAGAACTACACTAAATATGATATTTAGTGTCACTTACTACTTGGAATTACAGAACGCATATAACTGTTTACTGTACATCTCATCTTGAACTGGTTGTTTGGACATTATAGAACATTAACATCTTTACTTGGTAAAAAATTACACTAATAGTAAAAAGATATAGGAGTGCGTAATTGCAAATAGTAAGTGACACTGCATATCATATTTAGTGTAGTTCAATTCTTTTTGTTTTAAACTACATTGTTTTGTCTAATTAGTGTGGGTGGGAAATTCATGTGGGTTGGAATATAGTGTGGCCCACATTGATTTTATAGTTTTTGCCTTGGTTAACATTAGTAATTCTACAGTACTTGCCTTGCCTTGAACTTTCATCCACATATGCAGACGAAAAAACCCATACAAATTTTTGACACTGCAATTTACAGTGGGCCACTTTCAAATTATAAAAAAATAAAAATTGTGGGTAATTGGGAATTAGTGTGGCCCACACTAATTAGACAAATCAGTGTAGACTTCAAATCCTCGTAATATTACCATAGAGGGTGTCAGGGTTCTCATTTTTTTGTCAGTTAAACTTGTCATCTTCCTCCAGAAAAGTGAAGGCCATATTTCTAGAAAGAACAAGAATAAGATACCCTAGAAGCTTTAAAGTTGGGGTGAATTAAGGGTTAAGACAACCCTTCCCCTGCGGACATTTCTAGATTCAAGCATTTGTGCAAGCTCAAGAGCCCAACAACAAAACTTGAAATCTATAAAAATGAAAGGGAGAACACTCTCTGCTATGTAAATACCAATCCATGATTTGAACGCTTCCACATTGCATCTACCTTGAACGAATGGTTAAGCTTCAAAGGTGGACTTTATCTTGAAAACATTCTCCAAAATAGCTATCTTAAAGCTCCCTCAAGTTAATGAGGGGGAGAACTACAAAGTTAGGAAAGGTAATGTATTTTAGGCGTTGAGACAGGGTTTAGGGTTTAAGGTGTAGGAGAGAAGTGCAACATACTGTTTGGCCACAAAGTAGATCGTAGTGAGAATAGTGGCGACTATCCTTTCCTCCATATAGTTTATACGTCACTTCATTTGGAAACACCTTGATTGTATCTGTTGGCAAAATCCATGGAAGTGAATGAGCTGAGGGAAGTAGGTATTTGTAATGTGATCGTCTATAAATACGAATACACCAAACCCTGCTCCTTGGTTCAGCATAAAAATGATTTTGAAACGTGTCAATATCCCATTACTTGACACCCTCTAAAAATCTGCGTGGAATTTACATTTTGGCACTGAAACTGCCGAACCAAAGAGCAAGGAGGAGTAAGTTGCATTACAAAGATACAAACAAAATACAAATTCTAGAAGTCTACCTTAAACCTAGAGCACAATACACAAATGCTTGCTCAAATTCAAGGCATTTGCCGCATCAACTACTGAAAATCAGAAATCTCACCAGCAACGGCAGAAGGTGGGCAAATCATGTCGTGGTCGCCTGCAATTGCCATGATTGGAACTTTACACTCTTTGAGAAGTTCTTTATACTTGACTGACCCATCCCGGCTCTTCAAACCTCCCGGTTGAAAAGCTGAAATTAATTGGTATAATAATCTCATAGGTATGGCACCTGTTATGAGCAGGAATTCAAGAAAAAAATTTCAGTTTAGTGTGTGAACCACATCTGTAATTAGAAAGAAATGTACAAATTAGAGTTCTCCTCTAACCCAACATGACCTTTGATCAGGTTTTTGGATTCAGCACCTTCCATGTTGGGTAAATTTTGATGCATGCTTGAAGGTAATTTGGAGGTTTGGACGAAGAACATTCTACATCGGTATAACATGCCAAGAGGTGCTAAAATGAGTTTGGCCCTCAATGAACCAAAATAGGTTGCTCTTCATTCAATTTCAAAAACTACCCCAAGCATGCACCACGAGTTGATAGAGACTATTGATACTGCAAGCACAACAACTGATGTGACATTATAAGGCACCAACTGCCACCCAAAAGTCCCATTGAGTTGAAGGATATGTTATGCGAGTTTTGGGAAGAGACTTGAACACTCAACCCATGAGAGGCTAGAAAACTCACAAAAACCAGTGAGTACTAGTTTTTCAAATAACTCCTTTTTCATCATCCCTTGTGCTGATACATGGTACCCCATCCAAGCAAGTGGATAGGGAGGCCTCGTAACCAAAGGTTGAACAGCACTCATTAATACACCCAAGGGAATTACTGGAAGATTTAATAGATGGGCTGGGCTTGCCTGTCATTCCCCCCACAATATACCACACCAATAATCAAAATCAAATAACATAAGTGTGCCATTTCTTGACTTGTATCTAGGAATAAAAAGTAGGGTTTAGGGTTTAGGGTTTAGGTTTATATGTTAGAAAAATAGGCTTGCACTGTCATCATTAATGGTATCTTCAAGTGTACTTTTCAAATTGGCTGAATACCTTAACGTAATTGAAGATTCAGGTTTAAATACAAAGCCTGGGTGCCCTTGGATGCATATACATACTTAATATTTTGATCGTCAATGTCACACATGAGTATATATTTTTTCATATTTTCCTTGACATCAGATAATGTTGTAAATAAAGTTCCAAACCCATAGATATGATTTTTAAGACTTACCAATGGAACAAGAAGCTTGAGGGTGCTATCTGACATGCCATACTCCAAGGAAGAAGCCACTGTTACAGCTGCTTTTATTCCAGCTTGCTCCGCTGTGATGAGGAACATCCAAAAATTAATATTTTCTTAAGGACCCAGACTCACAGTATATAAACTGGAAAGATTGTGTCACTACGGGAACTCGAAGGTAGCAAAAGAAGGCCCAGTTAGACCCTCTCAAAGTGATCACCCTTCAATCAATGGGTAGGGAAGTATTAATCACCATGAAGGTATGGTTTAATCTGACATTATGCTCAAATGTGGCACTTTGCACTAAGACAAATCACCTTGAGAATAACAAGGTGAATGCTATTTCTTACCGCGAGTGGCCATCATGGCATACAAAATGATGCCTCCCATCGAATGACCGATGCTCAACACCTTGCCATCTGTAGGATTTGTGTGCAACTTCACATACTCCATCTGTGCACGCAGATTTACACATCAGCTTACAAAGACGTGACTTGTTCTTTTTTCCCTTTTTATCCCTTATCAAAAGTACAACAATGCTAAGCATTTGAAAGAAGCTTGGAAGAAGGCCAATGGCTCACAAGGTGCTGAAAACAAAGCAACACCGTACCGCTGCTGGTACATCCTCTTCAAGGTAATTGTCAAAATCCCAATCATACTTTGAGACAAGCTCAATTATTTCAGAGACATTACCCACAGTAGAATTCAACCTTTCCTGCAAGAAAACAATTATTCACAATAAATGAGGTTTTTTTTGGCAAAATCTCCTTCCTACAAGTGCTTCGAACCAAACTATGTGTTATGGAAAATAAAGCATGTCCAACCTAACATAACGTATCCTTCAAGATAGATGATTGTTTATCTTGTATAAATTTTATAGATATCACATAATAGTATATTATGTACTATATTGTATTATATGTATTATTTTATAGTTACAAATTATGACATCTTGTATAATAGAATAAGGCATCGAACTACAGTCATTCACAGAAATTCATTCTTGAGAAACTGAATTTTTCTGCCCGACAGGAAGGACACCGCACCTGGAGATTGAAAACACTTGGTGAGACAGACCGCTGGCCTGCCTCAAATAATTCCATTACATTTTTTGTTGCGTTTGACAGTTGAAGTGACAACATTGTACTGGTCCTTTGCCCATCCAAAAGACCTCTGAGGGACTTTTGTAGCTGTCCAATGCGCTTGGACCAAAAACCTTGTTCCATTAACGATGAGACCTGTAAAATGAAAAGAACTGATAAAGTAAGATGACCTCAACATTAACTTGAATCAATTGTAACACGTCTCACAAGACCAGTGACTCATGCGACATCTTCAATTCAAGCACCCTAACAAACGAAACAGATAGAGGGTGCTCTATGGAGCTCTCAAAACTAAAATTATTGGTTTCTCAAAAGTGCAATAACACCAACAACAGGGTCATAACCAGTGTTGGACTTGTATCATCTTTTTTGGATACCATTCGGGTATCTGTAATGAGGATTTCACTTTCTTTTTATATGATAAAGGTATGGGTATTGACAGTATTTTTGTTTTCGATACCATTCGGGTCTATATCATGATGGAGCCTTCATACCTAGGCAAAATCGCCCTAGTATGAATATGGTTTAAAACGGTGTTGACCCAAATAATAACTCGGCATAAAAACATTATCTCACCTTTGACATACCTACCAAATATCAATATTGACTGGTGTTACAATTTTGATACCCACGGATAGGTTCTTTGATACCATTACTGATGTTGATTATTCATACCCACGTATTCACCTGTATACCCAGGCCAACATTGGCAGTAACTACACATTGTCACTTCTTCTAGTCATCGGCTGCATAATAGACACACCTGTTTCATGTACTTCTGAGATAAGTATTTCTGGTTGACATGCACGAGCCGTTTATATCTTGTGGTCATCCTATTCATTACATTCGACAACCACGACACTGTAGGCTTCTCTTTGTCGTTGTCTTTCTCAATCTCTTTCTCTTTCTCTAATGCGCCATTCTCTTTTGCCTGAATGGCTTTGTGTGCTCCCTGCTCTGTTGAGGGATCAACAGAGCTCTCTACAAATGGTGACGGTGTCAATTTGGTATCTTGTGTGCTATCAGACTCGTCCCCCTTCTTCACTTTCTTCTCCTCCAAATGTTTCTCCATATGCGAAGTAGCTCTAGTAGCACCTTTTATTGTTGCTCCAACCAGACTATCTTGCACTTGCCCTGTAAGAGCTCCATCAGGCCCCCCAAGTTCAATTGCTGTCAGCTCACCTTCGCGCTTGCTCAGCCCTGCACCCCGGACTTCCAATATCCATGTGTCAAATCCTTCATTTGCTAAATATCGCGCCAACGAGACCTGTGTAGGCAACAATAACCCCCATGCCACATTCCCAATTTTCTGAATCCTAAGTCCGTCAATGAAAGTCCATTCAAGCATCTTGGTAAAAATATTTATAATCCACTTCCATGTCTAAACCTTAGGACACGTAATGCCAGACCCATTAATTACTAAGCTGGATGTAAGGCATCACAGACAAATTGAAATGCAGTCATGAAATTTGTGTAATTTATAAATTCAAGTGCGTGGTCACATACATCAGGGCCCAGGTCGAAGCAATATGCGTTTGAGCCAATTCCGCAAAGCATAAGGACAGGATGCTTTCGCTTAGGACCCTGCAACGTGTACAGCACCTTCATCAGCTACAAGTATTGTGAAGCATCATAAATTTGTCACCTAGGTGAAGCAACAAAACATCTCTTCTCATCAAGAGGATTCCTCTCATCAAGAGGATTCCTCACATCAAAAGTACACGAGAATCATTTACAACTGCCATCAGCATCGGGACATGGAAGCACGCACTGAAGAGCCGATAGCTCACAAAGACTTAAGACTGTATTTGTGACAATTGTGAACAAGGCTCTGCATATTAGAGTATGATGCTACTGTATTAAAAAAGATCTGGAACCCATTGCAGCATCGTTGACAAGGGCTTTCACTCACAGCCTCATTTTCACATGGAAGAATGAGGTGATGTCTGGGTTTCTAGAGATTGTCTTTGGCAATTCGGGGTACTTAACTGCAATTGAACTGACTCTAGCATATCATTTCCTCCTACCCTGAGCTAAGGAAAAACAGCAACCCAACACAAACTATAACAAAACAAAAACTGGTTTCTGGAGGTTTGATGCAATAAAGCAGGCTCACTCACATCTTTTACCCTGAGCTAAGGAAGAAGAGAAAAGAGATGTGCATTTTTGACAAGAACTTCTTCTCACAGCTGCATTTTGACATGAAAGAATGTGGTGATATCACGATAGTCTAAATTTCCAGAATGTAGCAGTGGCAAGTCAGGGTACTTAGCTGAACTGCTATCATCGAGGTGACTGTAGCATATCTTTACCTTCTCCTACCATGAGCAATCCACAAAACTAACTTATACCAAACAAAAACGGATGTTGAAAGGAAGTTTGCTTACATCTTTAGCAGGCAAGTAACGCCACAAAGCAAGTCTCCAGGCAGTACCAGGCAGAGGAACATAGTGCAACTCATCCGCAGTGCACATCTCAGGCTTCTCAGGCCGATCTGGATTGGGGTCTTTCTCCCCCTTCTCCTTCGCCAACCCCACCTCTTTTTCATTCTCCATAGCCTCCCCAACCTCCCTGGTCGTAGTACTGCTAAACTCCTTCTCCGAGCCTGCAGACATACTTGCAGCAACACATGGATGTGCCATTTTCCACCTAACCCTATTTGAAGGAATTCCCTGCAACAACAAGCACGGAGATTGGGGATGGTAGACTCTACTCCGCAACCGCCTCACCGGGGAGCTCCGATTCCAATTCCAATACCACTTCCTTGTGGAGGATTGCATGTCGCTAAGACATGATAGTGATGGGGTTGCATGGGTTTGATGCGAGACGATGAGAGCCCTTGAGCTTCTGGTCATGGCCATGGCATGTAAGGACCATGATGGTGGAGTCCTCATTGGGACAAAATGTGGAGCAGGTTGAATGAGATGATTGCGACTGGAAAATGCGGGCGCATATTGCATTTATTCCTTCCCTCGAAATGCCAAATTGTTCCTCGAGAATGTCTGTCTTGCGATTGATTCGATCTCTGTTGGGATGTGATAAGAGGCTACTAAATTCAACTCACACTTCTTTGCAATGAATGGATAATTCGCTTGCTCTCTGGAAAAATTATTGCTCACAACTCCTTCTTCCTTCCCTCGAGTGGTGCCTAAACCCTCTCTGCTACTGAGAAATTCCTTGCGGAGGTATTTGTTTCCAATTCTACAGCTCAAAAACAATCACGGTGAAAGAACACTGTGTAGGTAGTACGAAAGAGACTGTCTCCCAACAGAAATTTTAGTAACGGTTCTCTCTCCCTCGACATGAATTCAGTTCAATTTCATTCCCCTCGAGCGATGCCCAAATCTCTTCAAATTAGCGACACATTCATGTGAAATCCTGCCACAACATATAAAAATTCAATGAAATTCTGGCCCAAATCTGAGTCCGATGACCATAAACACTTGCGATGATGGAAACCAATAAAATGGTGCTGTGGGTTCAACGCCCACTTGCGAACTTCTTTGAACCTGTTGCGATGATGCTGCCTTGCATTTGCACTTGAGTCCTGGATACGCATTTCAAACGAGGATCTTCGATCGCAGAAACAAATGCGGCGCATTTTGGATGATATAATTTAGTGGAAAGTGGGGTTCATCCATGCGTTACAGGTGGCGTGATTAGGGCATGCTACGTGGACGGTATCATGCTACCCCACGTTAAGGAAGGGAATATTTTCGTGTCAACTGGAAATAGACAAACCTTTCCGTGGAAGATATTACTTTGCCTTAAGCTTAAGCTTAATGGTAATTCCGTTAAGTACCCGCTGCACAAGCCCGTTTACCACTTCGTCACATGAAAACTCCCAAGATAACACTAAGCTTACCAGCATACAAGTACTAGAGCAAAAGTCCGGTCTGCACATCTGAAAATTTTGTAAATCTACCACTATGGACTTTGTGAACATATAAGTAACCTGATACTGTCTTATATGTAAGTTAGCCTGTAGTGCAAGTAAAACTCAACTACTTCGTGATTGTGGCAAAATTAGGGTAAAGGTGAGGAGGATTTCTGATGGTCACGTATCAAATTTTGAGGAAAGGGTATGGGGTTATGTTGTGGTTTGTCACTTTCATGCTTGTCTTTGTTCTCCTGCTGTATTGTTGGTGCAATGGAGGCTGACCTTCCGAGCTTGCAGCCTGATGACAGTGAATTGTTTCCCTCTGAGGGCATTCTTGACATGAAACACGGGTGTGACTGCAAGTGGATGACAAAGAGAATGAAGAAAAGAAAAAGAAAAAGTAACGCCCGCACATTGTACCGGCGTGAATGCGAGCCCGTTGTCCGAATGCTAAACACGGCGGGCCGTGTTGTAGCATGGGGAGTTATGCCTCCGTTAGGAGGTGGGCTCTGAGAAAAAGAGAAAGAGAGAGTATAGTGTAAGGAGGCTAGTGTAAGGAGTGGGGGGAGAGTATTTAGGGGGGTGCTACGGGGTTTTGTTTGTTATCGAGTTTTCGTTTATTTAATATGAGGTATGTGAGATATTTGATGGCATTTTGATGTATGTTTTTCATGAGGATTTTGATATTGGATTTTGGGATTTTGAGGTCTTCTAATTTTTTGATGGAGTGTTCGTGTGTGGCACCTCTAACTCCTGCTGTGATGGTTATAAGAGGGTTTGTTTTCCATCCCTTGCTTTGTATAGTGCTGATCAATGGGTCGTATTTGGCATGTTTGTGTGTTATGGCTTATTCTGGGAATCTGTCGTGACAGTACGTGAATTCAATGAATTGGATGGTTCGTGCGTGGGATGGTAGCATGGGTGTTGGGGTGTGGTTAGGGGCTCCTATGATACATAGAATGTCGGGTCTTAGTCTAGCGTGGCACTGACACCCGGTTTGTGGGCATAGGCATTCAATGAGCCATTCGGGGACTGTTTGTTCTTGCTTGTTGTTGTTGATATTACCTGCATTTGTTAGTGTGTAATATCTGGTGTGTTTGTTGGCTTGGAGTGTTTGGGTGATGAGATGTACTGCCTTGTTGTGGCGTGCTATTCTTAGGCCCTTTAAGTATGGGTGTTCGCACGTTGAGAGTAGGTGTGGCCATGTGTCCCTTTCATTTTTACGGCATAATGTACAGTTTGGGTTTTGAAATTTGAGGGGCCAAAAAATATCCTTTCTATGGTTACCCATGTATTGGGCATATTGAAATTTTAAAGTTTGGGTGATTTGGGCGTCCGTTATTTTATTGTTTTTCCAAAAGTGGTTGGAGAGTTTGTGGTTTATTTGGTCGTTGGAGAGCCATTTGTCTACATATGGGTGTTTATGTTGGGCCAACCTAATTTCTTGTTTTTCGTGTGTTTTTGTGATGAATGTGTGCAAGTTTCGGATTGCCCCATTTCGTGTGGCTGTGGGACAACTTGTTAGCCAATATGGTGTAGCGTGTGTGATGTGTATATGGGGTGTGGGAGTGGGTTTTTCTATGTTTGTGCCTTCGTTGGCTAGCGCATCGGCTATTTCATTTCCTTTGATGCCCGTGTGGGCACGTACTTTATGTATAGTACTAGGTGTGGTGTTAGGTAAATTTGGCGTACTATGGCGGCTATGAGGATTTTGTCCGGGTGGTGGTGTTGTGAGGTTGGGTGTTGTATATGATTACTAAGTAGATATATGCTATTAAGGCTATCTGTGAAGATGTGTGTTTCGACTTTTGTGACTTGAATGGTTTTGACTGCTATGAGTATAGCATTTAATTCTGCTCTAAGTATGTTTTGATATCCTGGTAGGCGTTCTGCTATACGGATGTTTGTGTTGGGGCTATATACTCCTGAACTTGCGATGTCACCCTCTATTTGACCTTCAGAGTTCTTAGTTGGTGGAATAAATGAGCCGTCTGTGTACATGCATTGCTGTGGGTGGAATTTGGGGGGGTGTTGGTGGTAGTATTTAATGGGGAGGTTTGATTGGGGGATTGTTGGCGGGGGAGGGATGTTTTTTATGGGGGCGTTTTTCCATCTGTTTGAGAATTTGATGTGGTAGTTTGGCGTTGTGGGTTTGATTGGGAATGTGTCTATGGGTGCGTTGATGGTATGTTCTAGTACTTGTGCGAGGTCTTGTGGGGTTTTTAGGCTTGGTGTGAGGTTGGCGTGGTTATGTATACATAGTATTGTTGTGAGCGAGGGTTCTACGTATTGGTAATATTTTGGCCATTCCGGCGTAGGGTTATATAGTATGGTATGCGGAGGGATGGTTGTGAGGGTATGTATGTCGCCACTTGTGGTAAGTGGGATTTGTTGTGTGGTCCAGTCGTTATGGTTGATTATGAGTATGGTGATTGTGTTTGAGTCTTCTTTGGCCGCCATTCTAGCCCAGTGGATGGCTTCAATGGTTGTTTTATGGTCTGTGGGGTAGGCTAGACCAATGCCTTTCCATCTAGATATTTGTGCGTGTCCTAGGGAGCCGAATATTATGTCTCGGTTATGGGGTGAGTGATATTGTGTGAGTTGGGTGGGACATGTGAGTGGGGATGAATAGTAGGAGTGCGTGATTTTGAGGGAGTTTATTAATGTTGTGATAATTGTCGGGTGTATTGTATGGTGCATGTTTTGGGGTTGTATGTTTTTTGGCTTTCTTTTGGGGAGTATGGTTATGTATCTTTGTATTAGCCAAAGTATTTCAGTTTCAAAGTTTTGTGGTGGGGGTTGGAGGGCGTTTGTAGTTTGTGAGAAGTGGTAGTAAGAGAATTGGTTCCATAGCCATTGTAGCCTTTCTGTAGTGATGGTGGCCATGTAGTTTCCTTTTTGGTCATATATGTTGGCTTCGGAGTTTTGTATTTGGATGGTTGGTTGGGTTACTTGAATGTCTTTATCCGGGTTGCATTCTTGTATGGATAATTTTAGGTTGGTGATGTGAAGAGGGGGGTGTATGAATTTGTTGTCTTTTGATTGTATGTGATTGAGGCAATTAGCGTATGTGTGGGTGGCTAATAGTTCGGCTTGCTTTGTGTGATATTGTGTAATACGTAGTATGTTATGTTCTAGAAGTATATTATCCGGGTGTAGTAGTTCTACCTCACTTCTCCATTGTTGTGTGGTGCCTTGTGGGGCTTGCCATTGGCAAACGTAGTTCGTCCTTATTGCTTGTGCACCCCATTTGTCTTTTTTGGTGGAGGTCTTTTCTTTTATTATTGTTTGGATTGCTTGTCCTAGGGGGGGAATATTTATCATGACCTCGCTTTGTGGTGGTGTTTGTTGTATTGGGTTTGTAGGGTTTGTAGGTGGGGGGGGGGAAATATTATTGTTGCTTGTTGGAGAGCCTCTTTGATGGTTTTGGGTATGTGTTTGTATGTGGATTGAAATTCCTTCGGGGTTAGTATGGCTTTGGTAGTGGGGTTTTGGATTTGTGTTAGTGTGGTAATGCCGTATATGTATAATTTGTCTAGATATTTTTGGGTCTTGGCTTTGGATATATCCGTTAGGGTGTTATAATTTGGGTTGGTTTTCCAAGTTCTTTCTAGTGATGTTTCTTTGATGGGGAATGCTTGGCTTGTGGAGTAGACGTGGATTTCGTATTCTCTTTCAAGGAGAAAGAGTGTTCGGGCTATAGGGGAACGGACACATGCTTGTTGTTTGAGTTTGGGGAGGTGTCGGGCCCCACCATACTTGGCCGCTATATGTTTGGTTAGCCCTTGGTATATAATACCTAATTGACCCGGGTCGTTAAGTGCTTGGATTAGTTGTTGTCCTATGCATCGGATGTAGTCGGGTAATAGGGAGGTGACGTTAATGCCAAAGCTCTCTTGTGGGAGGTGGGTGAGAATGTTGGCCGAGCTTTTAGGGATGTTGCAAATTTCTTTGGTTAATTTGCTAATGATTTTGTCTAATTTTTTAATATCCGATTTGGAGAATGGGACGGAGTAGTAGGCGTATGCTATTCGCGGTTTAATGACTGTATTCAAGATTTTGATTTTTTGTGTGAGGCTAGCCGGTGAGGTAGTTAGGAGTTGGCTTTGTTGTTTGACTTTCTTCATCGTTATTTTTTTTATAGGTTCCATTTGAGTGATGGTGTGAGGTTTATTCCTAAATACATATATGGTTCGTTTTGGGTAAGAATGGGGAAATTTTGAGAGTTGTAGGTGATATGTTGTGATTGGATGTATGCTTTGAAGGTAGAGGGTTTTAATTTAGATTTATTAGGGCATCCGGTAATGACACATTTTGATAGGTTGAGGTCCATGTGGGACCATTTTGCGAATTTTTGGAGTTTTGTCACTTGTGGTTGAATGTGTAGTATGTTGTCCGTTATAATAGCTAGGTCATCCGCATATGCGGTTGTGGTGCATGTGGCGGAGGACGTGTTGAAATGATAACCTATGTTATCTTTCTCGAGCCATCTTAGTAGTGGTTCGAGAAAAATAATAAAAAGGTATGGGCTAAGGGTGTCCCCTTGTATGGTCCCGCGGCTTATTTCTATTGGGGGCGTCATGCCAAAATGACTCCCGGTGAAGGATGTGGTGGAGTTGGTGTAGATATGCCTACGATTTCTACCGCGTCTAATGGGTAGCCTAGGTCCTCCATTATGGCTAGGAGTCTTGCGTGGTCTATAGAGCCGAAGGTATTTCTAAAATCTATATAAGTTAAATATATGTCTTTTGTGGTTAGTCTTGCGTCTTCTAAGGTTGCTATAATCGTTTGAATTCGTCTCGAGGTATTTCGTTGTGGTCGAAAGCCTTCTTGGCTAAAGTGTAGTAATCTATGTTTTTCTCCGTAGCTTGTTAGGAGTGATGTTAGTGTACTAGTATATAGTTTATAGATTGTATTAGCTAGGAAGATTGGTTTATAGTTGGATATGTGGGTGGGGTCGTCTTTTTTGTGTAATAAGATGGTCTTACTATGTTTCCAATATTGCGGGATTGTTCTTTGTTTGTAGCAATGTTTGAAAAATAGGTATAGGAGGTTTTGCCATTGTGTTGGTAGTGTTTTAATGATATCATTTGGGATATTGTCTGGGCCCGGGGCTTTCCCTTTTGTTAGGCTTTTGACACAACAATCGTAGACTTCTCTAGTGAATTGATTACTTATTTGTGTGTTGGGGTTGCCTCGTTTTTCTAGAATGATTCCTTGATGTGAGTGCCATGGGTATTTTCGTACTGCACATATGCACGTATTAGGGTGGTCCGTGGTGTCCTCACATAGGGGGTCTTGTCTTTGAAATGAAGTTTGTTGGGTATGGTATATCTCCCTAGCTATCTCGGCGGATTTGGTGAGGATTTGACATTGGGGGTTTTGTATACAATCGAGTGTGTTGGTGGTTGTTGGGTAGAATATTCTTTTGTGGATGATTTTGGGTTTAGTGTTAAGTAGGATTCTATATTTGTTAATGGTTGCTTTGCAATTAAGTGAGGTTTGTTTGGTTATGATTTTGTGGGCTTCTGTCTTCGCGTGTTTTCCTATGGTGGCTAGCTGTGCAATCCATGTGTGTATTTCTGTGGGATGGGGGGGTAATGGTGGAATATTGGGGTTTCGTATTAGCTGAAGGTTTGTGATATCTGAGTGGTTGTGTAGTTGTATATGGGGGTAGTGACATGCAGCTCTTATGGCTTTGCGGGTGTTGTGGTATATTTTCAGTTGGTGCTTCCATTTATTATATTGGGTCCTGGAGAGGAATCCTCCTTGGGATTTTATCCTATTTGGTAGTGGTGGAGTGGGGTGTGACATGCATGTCTGTTCTATGCATTGACTAAGGGAGTTGGTAATTTCTTGGAGTTTGAGTTGTGCGTCTTCCCATTGCGTGAGCGTAAGATGTTCCTGTTGGAGTATTTGTGTAAGGTTTTCTATTGCTATATTTTGTTTTCCTATAAAGGTTGTTTGTAGGTTTTGTAGGTTGTTAAGGGGTATAGGGTATATGATACGTGGGATGTTTATGGGGGTGGTGGTTTCTTTGATGACTATTGTATTGGGGGCTAGCTGTAGTTGGACCGGGTAGTGATCCGAGTTTTGGTTTAAGTTGGTTAGCGTATGGCTATGAAGATTGGTGATATTGGGGTCGTTGGTGTAGAAGCCATCTATATGGCTAGTTGCTGTGTAGTTGTGACCTCCTTGCCTTGTGAAGTTTACTGGGTTATGGACTACTTTAAGTCCGGTGTTTTGTATGAAGCATGCCCATTCTTGGTCATCTGTATTAGGTGGGGTTGTAGTGTTATTATTGGTTCTTCCTTGTAGTAATATATCACGGTTAAAGTCTCCGGCTAATATGATGGTGTATTTGGGGTGTTTTACTATGATATTTTGAATTTGGTTTTGGATTTCGGGTATTAGGTGCTCATCTTCTAAGTGTGATGGCATGTACATGTTTAGGATGATTAATGGTGTTAGTGGTTTGTTATTGATTATTATGGCTTGTAGGTAGGGTGAGATTGAGCTTGGGGTTGGTATTTTGGTGATGTTTTCGTTTGTGTATATTGCTATGGGTATCATGGCGAGGATGCCACCTCTAGCTTATGTGGGGCCCGCATATTTATTATGTTTTTGTGGTGTGGTGTTGGAGTTGTTGTATATGATTTTGTATTCGTTTAGTTGGCGGTCTATGTATGATGTGGATTTTGTTTTTGGGATTTTGGTTTCTTGGATGAGTATAATATGGGGATTGTTGTGTAGTGTTTGGGTGAGTTCTTGGATACCGGGTAGGCTAGAGGTGATACATCCGGTGTTCCAAGTGATTATTTTCAGGGTGTGAGTGGTTGGGTTGTTTTGCCTATTGTGGGTGTGTGGGGTATCATAGTTAGGTTTATGTATGTTAGGTTGGTATCCTGTTATTTTTTGGGTGCATTTAGTTAGTTCTTGTATTATTTTGTTTGGGAGGTGGTGTATTTCATTTTGTAGGGTTGCTGCGGTTATGGGTACTCCCTTAGCGATTTTGTCGTTGATGATGGAATAAGCTTGTGGTATAGTGGTTATTGTTGGAGTATGTATGTTAGTTTCGTGGGATATGTGTGGGTGCGTATTAATTGGCATTTTTTGTAGTCGTCTTAGGATGGTCAAGTATCTTGGGTCAAGTTTGTTAGTCATTTTTTTATTACATATTTGTGGTAGTGGGTTATATGTTATGATAAGAGCATATATTTGGTGGTGGGTGGGGTAGTTTGAGAGGAGTGAGGAGTGGTTTTTTAGGTGTGTTAATTCTTGGGAGTCGGAGGTGTTTTGGGGGTTGGGGGTGTTGTTGTTAAGGTGGGGTTCAAATAACTTTTCAAGGTGGGCGTATTGAGGTTTGAGTGATAGGGTTTTTGGTATAAAGTATTGTTTTTGTCTTTGTGTGTATTCTTTGGGAAGGTTTTTGAGGATGGTTGAGATCGGTCCCGGGTTTAGTTCAATGTCTCCGTGTAAGAGTATGAGTGTAGAGTTATTCCAAGTGTAGTATGCTATGGTTTTAATTTTTGGTTTTTTTGTGGTGAGTGTGTGTTATGTAGTAGATATTGCCTATATATATTGATATATTGATGGGGATGATTGTGTGGGTTGTGTTGTTGTGGTTTGTGTATGGGTTGTTGTTTATGTGGTATTGGTGGTTATATGTGTGTGAGGTGGTCTTTCTATGGTTATATTGGTAGGTGTTGTCTATATGTGGTGACAAAGAGAATGAATAATATACTACATATCTCCTATAAGTTTTTGGTGAATGTATATCCACCTATTTTGTCTGTTAACAAGCACCCCTGGCAGAATTTGAGGTTCTTCACGTATCATCTTATCTGCAATTATTTACAACCTTCACAAGAAAGAAGACAATATGTAACATCTGTGAGTCCATTTTTCAAAGATACAGCAGGATCCCACTTCCTTCTGACCAATACGCGAGTCACAAAACTTCAAAGGCCCTGATCAAACTAAAGAGGTGTCCGAAATTGAAATATTTACTTGATTGCTGGTAAGTTTGAACAAAAACTGGAGATCTGCTATCTATGATGGGCCCATATTACACAGATCAGTTTACGAGATGTGCTCTGTTTTGTGATTAATGGATGGCTACAAAATTTTACTAAGAAAGAGAACTTAGATGTACATACAATGGTAGGAAGAGCACTACAAATCCTATTTGGACTCTTTGTTGTCGTCAGATTGCTTCTTTCCAAACCAGCCTGCTACTATTGGGGTGAGAGCCACAGTTGGGGGAAAACGAATTGGTGAGGCTGCCTTGTGTGCTGCGTAGGCAAGAGCAAACGTCCCAACTTTTTCGCCAGTCTCATTTGCATGGATTCCAACCTGACATCATCAAGAAATCTCAGCACAAGGCTACTCTCACAAGAGTCATTATCTAAATATTACGGAATTTGAGGTCTCCCTAAGGAACAAAAGCTTAAAGTAAAAGGAAAAAAAGGATGACAAATCAAAAAATACTCCCACCACAGGTGGCATGAAGGTGTGTCTACACTAAACTATACTCGAGCGGTTGTGGTTCTGGTTCCGGCCCACTTTCAACTACAACTACAAAAAAATTCTTTTACACACAGCCACTCGTATAGTTGAAAACTGGATTTGACCTCAATGATCGTCCCTTCTATTGATGCAATCCGTGGAGTGGAGATAAACAATTTATGGGTTCTAGTGGAGGTTTGTCCAAGGATAGTTGACTCCTACAAATCCTCCTCTCCCATCCTGTGGCCTTGCAAGTGCTCTCCCGGTGCCACATAGTAACTACAAACAGAATAGAGCCAAAGAAAGTAAACTACAACCATTGCAACTACTCCCAAATCCACCTTTGTATGGTAGTTGGGCAAGGTAGTGTAATTGTGGTTGTGGCTGTCATCAAAGCACCTTATCACTCCTTATCCCCTCAAAATAGAGCCAAAGAAAGTAAGTAAACTACAGCCAATGATCACCGACACGGTAGTTGTGTGTAAGTGAACCTGGAGTTTTCCTAGTAAATGTCCAAACTGAACATAATTACTGAAATGCTGTGACCCGCCCCTTATATCCTCCTCACTCTAATTAATTCCTAAAAAGAATAGAGATGAATAGACATTAACAGACATCTAATAGTAGACAATACGTCAACAAGTTATAAAAGAAATGCACCTTTTCCAGCACACTGGAGACATCCACCCCAGATTGTACAAGCACGTAACACAGTGTGAAGGAGACTACAGATAATGAGATTGATGTTGCCAAGTAGGCGCCTCCATATCGTGCTAGGAGCTCCTTGGCTTGATTTGTTTTCTTCCCCTGTGTTGATGAACCTTCAGCAGTGTCGTCCTTTGAGGTGAATATCTGGAAGGAACAAATCATGACTGCACTTTCAGCTATTTGAACGTCACACAAGCAGCAATTATTCTTCTACGGAATCTCCACAAGGACAATAACCCCAAGCATCAGGGCAGATCTCAAAGTGAAGAACTGAATCATGTAATTGAGGAAACAGATGTTAAAGTTGGACTCCAGTTCATAATCTTTAGCTAAGAGATATTTTAATCCTGCCTTTTCAACAGAAGAATACAGCAAGGAATCCCACATTGCAGATAGATATATCATTGTGAATCATAGGCGACAGCATAATCTGCGCTGATCTGTGTGACGTCCTCTCACAGCTCTAGGCTATCCCAAAAACGATTAACTTGACAATGCTGGACGCAAGATTCAAAAAACTATGATTACGTATGCATATATAGACAAATCCAACTTTTTACAAAGTATATAGTATCTCGTTCTGTTCAGAAGGCGTTTATTATCCTTCACTTGCTATCCACTTGCTGTTCTACACACAGAATTCTCAAGCAAAGTGCACACAAAAAACCTTGAAGAACTGAATGGAATATATTCCATACAGCCCTTCCTACATGTTGATGACAACCATCACCACGACAACAATTCTAACTTGCCCAACTACGATAGAAGGTGTAGTTGGGAGTAATTGCGATGATGATTGTGCTTTACTTTCTTTGGCCTTATGTTGTTTGTAGTTACTATGTGGCACCGCGAGAGAACTTCAAGGGCACCGAATGGGAGAGGATGATTACAGGAGGCAAAGGTGGTTAAACCCCAAGGCCTTAACCCCTGATTCCATGGGAACTCCTCCGAGGCCCTAAAGCCGTACTAGTATTCTGATGGGTGTCCATCCTCGCGTTTGATTTCCAGTGCACCCACCAGTCCTACCACCTGTCCTTTGAAAGGAGCAGTAGTCTTCAGAGGCCCTCTAATTCTCATGATGCCCGTCTCAGGATTACAAATAGATTAAGACTAACTCGAAGATGAAGCAAAAACATAAATAATTCACGCGGTGGCAACCTCAGAGTCGTCTTTCTTTCTTTCTGTATAGAGCCTCGGCACGAAAAATGAATAAGGCCAAGCAGGACGGGCATCACAGCGAAGAATTAAATCATTTCATTGAGGGATAACGAACGATATAATAAGATGGACTCCAATCCATAGTCTTCTGCTAAGAGATATTTTGGTCTCCTGCCTTTTGAAAAGGAGACCACATTGCAGATTGGTTTACCATTGCGAATCAGCAGACACAGGCGACAGCTCAATTCTGTGCTAAACTATACGAAGACGTTTCTCTCCACAGCTTCAGGCTATCCCAAAAACGGAAAATTTGACTTTAAATACTGACAAACCTAGGGAGAGAGGAAGAAACCTACCTTCCAGAGTCCGGCTTCAAGACCGAATTTCCGCGTGACAGCTTCCACATCCGGCTCACCCTCTATCGCCTTCTCCTTCTCCTCCTCTGTTTCTATCTCTTTCGATGCTCTCTCCTTCTCCTCCGTCGCAGCGCACACCACCACTTCCTTTTGTCGCAACATCGTACCTGAGCCTAACCCTAACACAGACAAACCGAGCACGCTTGCGGGACGGCCTGAGAACGAAGCACCTGCGGGTGAGCATCGCCTCGCGTTCGAGAGCCTGGCATTCACACCGATATTGCTGCTGCTCGCGGTTGGAATTCCCACCGCCTGGGCCATCACCGCCATCGTCGCCATTTGCATCAATTTCAAGCACCACCAACTTAATTTCAAATTTGACTACCCGCCTCAGAAGAATTTAACAGCGAAATCTCAATCTTCAACCCAGGAAGCTCGCTCTATCCCCGAACTCAAATCCTACCTTCGAACGCCAGCTTCCCGGAATACTTCGTCCTTGTCCGGATGCCACGCACTCCAGTGGAGCTTCGTCGACCACACAAGGCCAAGAAACAAAAACAAGGCGCAGAAGCAACAAATTGAGTCGGTTGCAATAGTGTGAGCGTTCCGCGACAATTTTGTGAAGGATTCCGACTCTACCAATTGCGCTGGCTGCGTGGCTGCGATGAATCCGTCGAATTGCTGACGAAACGTCGATGGGTCTTAAATGGTTACTTTTTCTGACTTCTCCAAGGATATGAAACATGCGATTAAGGTAAGGGGCCTTAAATGGACACTTAATTATCATAGGATATAAAGCAAGCAATTAGTGCGAGATGATTAGCACATTCAAATTGTGGCCCTAGCCATTTTCCATGTACTTTTCGGAGCTCGTATCAATATCCTATTCATTGTCAAAGTGTAAGATTCTATGAGTTAATAAATGATCATATAGGTCCTCCCAATTATTTTGGTTATTACATCTAAATGTTTAACAATAATTGAGCATGTAGTCCAATCTTTTCTCAACATATGTCTTTTCAGTGTTTGTTCTTAGGTTCACGTACACCCAACCATACACCACTCCAATATAGGTGTACGTTTAAGATCAGACACCGAATTAGGCAGATCTACTCTAGTATGAGATACAAAGCCAAATTGAGGCCGTAGCCATATTCCTCATGGTTTTTGGAGTTCATATGAAAATCACCTTCATTATCAAAGTGAGGGTTCTTGTGCTTGTTAAATGGTCATTTATGTTTAGAATATTGAGCCTTAAACAACTTTCATATTTTGAGCATGTAGTCTGGTCTCTTTTAAATATGTGTTTTTTTTGGCATTCGTTCTTGGAGCCACATCTAAACTACATACTAGTCAAATATAAGTGTCCAATTAAGATAAGTAATCGAATCAGGCACATCTACCTTATGTAGGATAGGAAACACACATTTGTCTCAAGAAATACTATCTACATGGATTTGAGAATCCATTTTTTTTAAAAGGTTGTATTTATATGAGTTCTAGCATATATCAAAATTTTGATCAAGTATCATATAATGTCATATGTGATTCGTCATATTTTGTACCCAAATCCCTTAAAGATAGTTGCAAAGTTCAAGGACGAGCATCCACATTTTCATTACAATCACTCATTTGCAAATCGGAGCGGATTAATTTCTAGGAGTATCTACATAATCACGATGGGAATACATCTATAAGGTTGGAGTACAATATGAAGCTCTTGAATCGTTTGTGCACATGCTTACAAAGTAGAGGAATTTTTGAAGAGCCTCAAAGGGTGAAAGGAGGATTCTATCTTGAAGTCTGTGCGAGAGTCTGTGGAGAAAGAATTCGATAAAGTTGCAAAATTAAGAGAACGAAAAGCAAACCACTCCGAAACTTGGGTGAGGCAAGCTCCTATCAATAATAAGAATTACAAAATTGAACTACGGGTTAGTTCCGCGAAGTGGTTGCTGTAAAATATTGAGAAATGTAATGATATCGTTGGGAGGGATATACTATAAGGGTTGGGCATGTGCATTTTCCATACTAAGTTTCTAGACTAATAAGAGAGGGAAGAAAGAACCATCTAGAAAAGGCTGGACATGCTTTGACAAAAAAGTATGGGCCTACAAGCTTGTTTTGTGAAGTGGCCATTGTGAAAATCTTGAGAATTGAAACATGTTTAGGAAACATATTTTGGCCCTACAAAATTATTCCTCAAAATGGTTGTTTGATCAATATTGAGGATTGGGAAGGAGAAAGGGGCAAGGCTATCGAATGATTTGCTCAAGGATTTAGAAGGGAAAAACCAAGATGGGAATGGAACAACTACTACTCAACAACATGGGACATGCTAAGTCTATATTTTGAGTTTGGTAATTTGACATTTATTTTTTTTCATGTTGAGATCTCACAAACTACATGGAACTGGTGCGTCTCTACTTTTATTATTTCATGTTTTCTTTTTTCTTTTTTCTTTTACTTTGCAAATTTCTTACATTGTCATTCCATTACACAGGAAAAAATCATGACCACCGAGGAGTTTGCACAAATGTCTAATTGCAACCTTGCCGAATCCATTTACAACAATGGCTTTAAACGTCTGGCAACAAGGGTGGCGATTTGTATGTGGCCAATGTAGATGACTATATTCAAGCATTCCTTCAAATCATGGCATATCATCAATTTCTAAAGGGTGGCGTTGGAGGTGATGACCCTAGCAAAGAAGAACTCAAGTTTCGATGTGCTCAACATCGTGCTTAATGAACTGGTGACCCTGCTATGCTACAAAAGATTCTCCTCGACATGCCCGGCGGGGAGGAATTTTGCACTCGTAATTTCCACCTCAAGGGTGCCGAGGTGTTCAGTTCGCAGAAACGCAAGCCCGACACCCCCATTGGAGCCGACGAAAAGATCCACCGCCCCGACACCGTCGATTTCTCTCGCCTTCATGTCGCTTAGAGAACCACACGATCTCATGCTTAACCTTTACCTACCATCGTCGAGGAGTCTTCTCCGTCAGTACTAAAGGTTTCACCACCTCTACCTACTGGTCTTAATTTCTCCTAGGTCACTGTTGTACAAGAATCCAAAGTGAACGAGAAACTTTAGCATATTGTTCGTGTTCCTTATAATTCCTCCAAGGCATGTTGGGTCATGCAAGCGGTCACCAAGAAGAAATGTATTGCCAAAATCATTACCAATAGCTCCCGCATCCCGGTCCCATACCTTGGAGTTTGAAATTATTACAAATTCACAACACCTAAAGTTGAGAAATTCTTCTTTTGCCCTGACGACATTGAACGTTGTGTTGAGGGCTCCCGTCCCAAATGGGTCAACAAATTCTCTGCTGACCAAGAAAGACCTCCAATTCCGCTTGTGTGGCCTGTCAAACTTGGCAATAACCTCACTCGTCTAAAGATCCTCAAACTTGAAAATTCCGGCTTTCAACTCCCCCAAAAAGAACGCATTATGCCAACTCGTCTCTTTAACACATCTTCTCTTTCATTTGACCCCTCCGGTGTGGACGTTCCATCCAACCCAGACTCTTACCCTACTTCTAGGCAATCCAAGCCTATGCGACGGCCCAACACGGCACCATCAACAAACAAATGAAAATGGTCGCATTTGCACGAGCTATTGATGGATTCGTCTTGAAGGTAATCATGATTCCATGCTTTGGATTTGGTTGCGTGATCATGTTGCAATCCAAATCTGCACATACACAATCAATTTACCAACTCACAGTGCGTTCTCTGCCCGAGTGTAATTGTCTGGCCTTCAAATATATGATATCAAAGTTCGGCCGCAAACGAAGCTCTTTTCTATATTGTAAGCACCTCTATTTTATCTTTGTCAAGGTTTCCAATATAGATCCTGACATTGACTTGTTCATTTACGCCCCGACATTTAGCTTCAATGAGATTAAATTCATCCTCCAAGGGGGCATCTTGATACATTGTACTTCCTAGAATTCCTCGCGGCCTAACACTACATTGTGCCATAATAGATGTGGCCATTTGTGGACCTCATGTGTGCTTATAATTATTTTCTATAATAAAGATAATCTCATGGATGATCTTTATTTCATTTAAAATGTTCCATTACAATATTCAACTATGACATGTGTTTCTCACACCGTTAAACACTACATGTTCAATCTAACATGTTTTTTCTTTTTATCAACTCTACTTCCGGTTTGCCAACCTACTAGATGCTTGGGGCTTCATTTCATCATCTTCTCTTGATGGACGTGGACTCGGTCGAAGCAAATCAACGAAGCAAACCGTTTTATCCTTCATCCGGCACTACTACAAAACACGTCTTTTACAACTGGGTTTTCCAACTCATACAAGTGAGAAAACCAGGACTTTACTAAAGTGGAAAACGACCAGTCGCTCCGGACAAGCAGTAAAGGAATATCGGACAGGACGTTCCCAATGGATACGTTCCCAATGGCAGTGAAGTTGGACTTGCGACGCGTGCCTTACTTCATAGAGTCATGTCCTATTTCACTATGTTTTGGCAATATAAGTAAGATACGACACACGTCCATATAACTCAACGAAGTGATACAATATCACGGGCACTAGTCATGTAAGGTTTTGTTTACTTCACTGAACAAAGTAATACAATGAAAAATGCGTATACATACATTCCAAATTACTAGTGAACAATAAGAACGTGGTTGAAACAAATATGTAACCACGTGGTTAAGATTAATTGAATTAATTTTCACACATTACTTATTCCAGTAATCGCAGACAACCAAGTGGGTAGTCAATAACGTTGCGTAGTTAGTTTCTTTGACTTTAGGTAGTAAATACATACAACAACTGCATATTTTCTTACTTCACGTCGTCATGTAAACATCACTGTCTAGAGTGATGTTTACCTCAACCAGTGGTTTATGATCTACGTTGTTAGGTCATGTGGTTCACGAATGTCTTTTTTGTGTATTACTAGCAGTGAAGTATACATGATATTGCCAAGTGTATGTGTAACTGTACGTAGTAAGTGTCTGTGACTACCAAGAGTGAATACATATTTAGATGGCATATATTTCTTACTTGAAGTCGTGATATCTATATTACTATGTAACGTAATGTAGACAACAAATTATGGTATTTTGTTGTACGTTGTGAGGTTATATGGTCTTCACATGTCTTTAGTGTATATTATTGGTACTGCAGTGAATATCGACTGCGCTAAGTGGCATGATTAGGCTGCAATTGTGCGCGTTTACTGCAACTAGTAACATGCGGCTGACTCAACATAGTCATAAATTTATGGCATTAACAATATATTGATATTTATCATACGAGGATCATCGCAAACATGATCATTTAGTTCAAAAACCAAATCATATTCATCCAATAGTGTCATGAATGTTTCACAAATTGCTTCTAACAATGGTAAATACTGAATTCCAAATGTCTGCAAATCAACCTAGGTCTACAAATCTACTCCACACTCACGTAGCCGCACATAAATTTATACATTCGCTTGACCAAAGAATGTAATGGCCCTTCGCTTTGCCAATAGTAGTCACTGGAGGGTCGTCTCCAGTGAGAGGTTCGAGCAAAGGATAGTCGTCTTCAAGTGACTCCGTGACGGCCAATGATACATAACCATTGCCAATCACCTTCTCATGCAGCATCCCACCTGCTACATTTTGAACTACACCCTTCCCAATGGTTTTCGCTTTCGAATCCGGAGAATCATAGCCACGCAGGTAAACCAAGTCCCCCGTAGTCTGCACAATTCCCACGTACATATGTTACTGTTCCAAATTTTGAGCACGAATCACACTATTTTGTTGGTATTGATATTTGCAGATCAAAGAAATATTCAATCCAAAGTACTAAAGTTACATTATCGTCATATCTACTTTGCTATATCAGTTTTTCTTTACTATGTCAAGTAATGTTTACTATGACATGTCCAGTAGTGTTTACTATGTCCAGTAGTGTTTACTATGTCCAGTAATGTTTACTATGTGCAGTAATGTTTTTGATGGGCTAGACCTCAATTTCTATGTAATGTTTATTCAACCATTTTAGCCTTACATTGATTAATGCATTGTAAACTAATGTAGAGAAGGACATTAATGTTAGTTATACCGAACATGGCTGAAAGTTTTAGAATTTCCTAGTTTTAGAATTTCTTACAGCTGGTTCTTAGTATGCACCACTTCTTACATAAATGTATATCTCTTGAAATCCATCTCTAATGTCTAAACACTCCACGGCTTTATGACTATCACATTACTGCTTCTAGTAATATAGGACAACTATGTTGCAGGCCAATAACTATACGTAGTAAGCGTTAGTGACTACGGGTAGTAAAAAAATACGACAATGGCCATTATTGTATATTGGCTACAGTGATACTTCACCATGTGGACGTATACGCTTTGGTTTAGGTCCCCTCTTTTACACACACACACACACACACACACACACACACACACACACACACACACACACACACACACACACACACACACACACACACACACACACACACACACACACACACACACACACACACACACACACACACACACACACACACACACACACACACACACACACACACACACACACACACACACACACACACACACACACACACACACACACACACACACACACACACACACACATTCATACAAATGTACACATACCTTTGTCAATGCATTTGGTGAAGATATTAGGTTATACATTCCAAACCCTACCATTTGGATTATTTTTCATATCCACACTAACAATCTTATCATTACATTCACATATATATTCACACACACACACATTTTTATTCATACAAATATACACATACCTTTGTCAATGCATTTGGTGAAGACATTAGGTTACACATTCCAAACCCTAACCTTTGGATTATTTCTCATATCTACACTAACAATCTTATCATTACACTTATATATATATATATATTCATACACACACATACACATTTTTATTCATACAAATATACACATACCTTTGTCAATGCATTTGGTGAAGACATTAGGATACACATTCCAAACCCTAACCTTTGGATTATTTCTCATATCCACACTAACATTCTTATATTACACTCACACATATATTCACACACACATACACATTTTCATTCACACAAATATATAAACATACCTTTGTCATTGGATTTGGTGAAGACATGGGGTTGCATATTCCAAGTTCCTCGTTTTTTATTTATCTCTTATATCCACACTAGCACTCTCATAGTCATACATACATTCTCATTTATTTCCTCACACATTTATGGTAAACCCTAATATTGCAAATATTGGGTTCCACACTCTAAGTTCCTCACTTTTGGCTTGTCTCTCATATCCACACTTACACTTATTGAGTAACAACATTATAAGAGAAAAAAAAAGGCACAATGGAGAAGCCAACGACAGCATACATCACCAAGAGGAGAAAGGAATCACCACCGAAATGAAGAATGAGCACCGAAGACAAGAGGAACTCGGAGAGCCCTCGGCCACGGTTTTAGGCCCCCTTTCCATGGATATACAAGGAAGTCGCGCGATTATAGGGCCCCTTACCCACGGCAATGGGTCCCCAGCGGCCTAGTGAAGGAAATTTAGAACTTAGAGATAGAAGATCACTATGTAAGTATGAAAGGTCTTATATGAGGAATATATAGGAGTATATAGGGATATTAGAAAGTATATAGGACTAGGATTACATTCCATTAGTATGAATATACGAGATTTTGTTCAAGGACAATTATGAAAGAAGAATATTTAAGCAATTACGAGGAGTATATAAGTATTAAGGAGTATATAGGAATATGGTACATTCTACTAGTATGATCATTGGAATTTAAATCAATCAATATGAAGATTTGATGGATTCTCAAAAAAAATTTGGAATGTAGCCACGACAAAGATATAGTGGAATCTTAGAAAGACGAACATTAGAGTGATAAAACGGTTATAACCATTTATAATAGACATCATCTACCTATGTCGGAGATAGGTAGTTATCTAGGAAAGTGGAGTTAACAACCATTTTAAATATAGATTTTGGGTTAGGAAGAAAAGACTATATAAAGGGAACACTTTTAGGAGACTACACCTCATTTTCAATACGACGAAGCTATCTTAAATTTGAATGTCAAAAACACTTGAGTTCCTTTTGTATCTCTCCTCTCGGAAAACTTTTGTAATATACTATCTTTTTCACAAATATGTGTGATCTATATCTCTCTCTCAATTGGACTTACAAGTTGTTAAGCGGTACTTGGAACTTAAGTGATTAAGCAACCGAAAGAAGAGTAGACTCTTTTGAGCAAGAACTCAAAAGATTAGTGTGTGAGGGTGAGAACAAAGCGCTCAAGGATATTCGGAGAATCAATGGAACTTTGAGAGATGTTGTTATGATGAAGCAAACGTCAATTCATACAACGTGAATGAAGGAAACAAGATTGTCTCTTAAAAGTGGAAGTTATCATTGAACTCCTCAAAAGGGGATTATCCAAATATAAAGTGATAGAGTGATTAAGATTGAGTTGATAAGACTTGCATGCATATTTCAATTAAATTGAGAGTAAGACTTCTTAAATATTACTAAGAAAGAGATACAATTAATTGAGAGAAACTTCTCAATATAAACTACATATATATATATATATATATATATATATATATATTATGTGACTTATGGATGATAGTTGAACTTACTCATATTCAATTCTTTAAGTAAATTATAAGGATAGTAACAAAGATTTTATTGATACTAACAAAGATTGATTGATTAACTACTCACAACAATTGTTATTGAAACTTCTTACCTTTAAGATTCTTGTGAGTTGTTGAATGTCATTACAAGTGAACGATTAACTATCAAAGAGAAAAGTTCTCTCTCTTAAGCAAACTCAAGAGAGTTATAATTACTCTCGTCATCAAGAAACACTTTGAAGTAAAAACGTGACATTGCAAAACAATCAATGGTGTTTTGGATATAAGGTTATAACCACTATATGTTACACATATCAAAGTTACAATACTCTAAGTAGTAACACTTGAGCTTAAAAATGAAGATTCAATAACACAATATTTTTCTTATTATTATAAGTTATGGAGCAATATTATAAAGTATGTGATTGACGTTTATGAACTACGAACTTAACTCCTTGAAGACTTATATAACCTATTGAAAATTATATTGTTATCAACGATATTGTTATACCTCTTGAAACCTTCTCTAATCTAATTGTTCTTATTATCAATGATGCCTTACATTAAGAGTGAGAATATATAATAATGAGAATGTGTTCACTCCAATAATTATATTCATATCACAAGGAGAAGAGAGAGATTACTAATTCGAGACCGAGCATATTAATGAGACACGGTAGTTCTCAAGCAAATATAAATTTACATGATGTCTCATCGTGAGTCTTCTTAGCTAATTACAAAGAAACGACCCACGGCGTCCATCAACACTTCCATTCTCACACTCACAACTACATTTTCACTCCTACCCACATACACATTCTTACTCACATTCTTACACTAACACACACATTGTCACATATTCTCATTCACACTCTCACACTCTCATACTCACACACATACATTGTCATTCACATTCTCAAACACATTCTCATTCATACTTTCACATACTCCCTCACACTCACACATACTCACACTCACACACTCATACACACTAACGGGTCATTTTTTATGAGTATTCTGTCTAAAACCCTGAAACACATGACAATTGGACTTAACATTCTCTCCATGTGGACCACTTCACTACCCACAGTCATGCACGTTCTACTAGACGTTCCCAAACACGTTTACAAGAGCGTTTCCAACTGAATTGTTGTCCCATTTCACTACTATGACTCCGCAAAGTTAATTCGGACATCAAATGAGCCCATGTGGATTTCTATAATTCCTCCAATCACTGTTTATAGTAGTAAAAGACATGTAGTGAAGTAGGTGTTGGAATAAAAGACGTGTTTTGTAGTAGTGCGGTCCTTCAATGAATGACGATGAGGTGATAATTTTTTCATCCTTCGTGAAACGACAAAGACCTCAAAGATTCGCCTACCATCTTGACCTCCTCCTCCGTGTTGATCGACTAGTCATGACTCAAATCAACCGCATCATCTTCCTCACCAACCATGCAACTTCTTGTGTCATTCTCCAACACATTCACTGGCATCTTGTATTTTTTTGCATATTGTCGCCGCTCCTCCTCCACCCTCCATCTCCATGTTTGTGTGGATTGCGAAAATGAAGTCACCTCGTAGTCATCACCGTATCGTTTTGCAGCACCTATGTCATATTCTGGAGATGGTTTAAACGGAACATAGGGATCTTCTAAACTTCTAATCTCCTTCTCTCATCCTAAGCCAACAAACATGTCTCTCTTCTCTCCCATCTTATGCATGCGTCTCTACGTTCATATTGTGTATAATTTTAAATTATGTCCTCATATATATTCAGCTGAAAATAAGTTCCTAGACCACAAATAATAATTGTTGGAGTCCAAGATGCAGAATTGAACCACGAATAGAACAAGGGTAAAAGTCGTGGAATAAAAACAAGCAAGTTGGTCGCCCTATGTATTTTGATTGAGTCAATCTTCAATCATACCAAACCGGTTCCCAAACTCAATCAGACATTTTCAAATTCAGAGTCCCTTTGTTTTTTTGGGCCTCACCACTCCATGGTAATAGGTCCTGAAAATTATTATTTTTAGTAGAAATACCAAATATTTCCCAGTATATTTGAATCTTGTGTCATAAAAATGTTGGATTATTAAAAATAGGTTACTATATTTATTATTTGTCCGCTCTCCGCTCTCTGCTCACCACTCACATAGAAGTGTCGTCCTAACACTAACTAGTGTATTTTTTGGATGCTTTTAGGGAGTGCAATTTTCCTTAATACACATGCAATTTTAACACTTATCGGGGTAACACTTATCGAGGGCGGATTGTATTAATATATACGCAATGTCACATATGATTAGTCAACTTTAACAATGACTTCCTCAATGGCCCCGTTGCACTGACTTGTTGACGGCTTAAGGATTAACAACAGGTGTCACCAAAAGAAATGTGTTACTTTAAGGCCTCAGTACCTTAGATGAAGAGTAAAATTTGCATGTTAGATTATATTGGTATAGGATGTCCAACAATTTCTACGGTGTCTACTTATAAGAAACACTATTGTGCGACATAGATCTGAAACTATACTTCGGTGCATCCATTTGCTAACATGCACATAACATTATTTAGTTGCATGGTTGTGTTCCATTCTATATGTAGCATCTAACATGGGGCCTCCACTATCTTACCTTCATGGGAAGAAATTGACGCCGGCTCGAATAATGAATAGTAAGAATATTGTGAATGGTGTTAATCTTTCCAATGATAGTGTTGCTATGAAAAATATTTTTAGGGAATAATATTGGGCTAAACAATGCAACTTACGAATATAATCGGATGAACAATGATTCATGCGCATAATGTTGGGAATATAACTCCACCCAATTTTCCCAGTTCAACTTGAATGTGTGAATAGTTAAAAAATATTCTTACTTTATCAGAGGACCCATATAATGTAATTAACATATTCCGGGATCATGGAACCGACCCACATGATTGAAATTTTTTATGCATATGTTTGCAGATAGCAACAATTCTAGATATGATAAAGTCGACTAAGTGAGATAGATGCTAAAGATTATGTGGGATGTGGCAATCTAAATTTGAATGTAGGAGAAACATAACCATGGATAAGACAACAACATACCAAAAGACATTGAGTTAGCTCAGAAAATGAGGCATAAAGGTATGGTGTCTATACAATTTGGAATCCAATCATATACTAGGGAAAAAATGTTGACTATGTGTGTCCATAATACATGGATTGGAACTCACGTGAAATATCATGAATTGAATGTTTGAAGGATTGACTAATTGATAGATCTAGATAGATAGATAGGCTTCCTATAGATCAATGAAGAGTCTTTTCATATGAGGGCAACTTCCCTTTTTCACAAGTGGGATCTATGGGTAGTCGGTGAACATGTGTCCTTTGTGGAGACATGGGGCATGTTGGGCTCCCTAACATGTAGTTTTCATGTTGTGATATGTTGTGAGGTGTAGGTGCAACCTTATTGCACATGGTTTCATATTTGTGACCATCTAAATCTTTTGTGAAGGTTTTGAAGTGACGTTCTTGCTTGTGGGGATGGGGGTGATGTTGGAGTCTATTTTTGGGTCTTATTTGTCATTTGTTTGTAACGAGGGCAGATGGCCTTATCAACTAAAGTGAGAGAATTGGTGTGCTCGATTTAATGTAGGAAATGTGATGGAACACGATGATGGCTAATTTGTAAAAGTGATTACCCGTGGAGGATTTAAAAAAAAAAGCTTGAACAATCCAATTCATACAAAGCGTGTAGATAACCATTCTATGTAACACGGAAGATCTCATGAATGAAGACAAAATGATTGAACGTACACTCCATGGGTGAACCTCATATAAACATTTGTTCCCAACATGCACATTGGGTCACAACCTTACATAGGTAACATGTTCATATAATACAACAACACACATGGAAAATCACATCAATGATTTTATTAAAATTGGTGATTAAAACATCCCTAGACAAAGGTCAAGGTGTGGGATTTCTTTGTTTATACTCACAATTTCAAATAATAAAGTATAACTAGGTCCCATTTGACAATGTCTCCAAATCTAGCCAACCATGAGTGTCCACCTATGCATAAATGGTAATAGCAAGGGTACACCCATATTGTGGACAATAATGAACCTATGAGTGATTATTATCAAGCAATGGGAGTACACATCCTTCATAGCAAACCTCCAAATATTAAAAAAACCGAGCGTCAAACACTTTGACCCTCCATAGTTGTTCATATACAAAAACATCATCAATGTCAATCTTGGATGCCCAACCACAAGAGTCCTTGTGTGGATACCAAGGATTGAGCAATGCATTCTCAATCTAGAGGGCTACAATTGGTACCCCCTCCCCATCCTTGGATTGTCCTCCACCAATCATTTTCTCACCTCTCATGCATCACTCCAAATTATCCTTTGCGAAAAGAATTTGCGCATGTGGGATGACTACATTGCCATTGGACACGTTCTTGGATATCAGCCAAAATACCACAACACAATCTAGGCATTGATGGGCTGGAGTGTATGATTAGAACCTCATCCATTTAAAAGATTTTGCAGTTTCACATTTCTTGTAACACTTGTCAAAGGTTTTCTTGTTCTTTTGGCTAAAGACCGGAGCATAATGCATAATTTCAACGGAACGAGGATGAGGAACCGGTATATGCCAGATTTGGGTTTGATATCACTCATACCATTCACATTGAACTAGGACAATCTTCACTAGGCCATAGTAATATGTAATGCCTCACCATGATATATGCACCGAGATGGAAGGTTTCAACCATTCAAGAACTAGCTAGCCCCTACATAAGCATATTCATTGATGCTTTCCTTAAGTAGATGCACATTCTTCATATATAGGTTTGGTGCCATGGAGAATTGTAATTGTCATAAAACAAAAAAGGCTTGCAAAGTTTGAATGGAGTTGGGGGCAAAGCATGATCCATGGCAACAAGCATATTGTCCCGATACAAAATCATTGGAATAATGGACTTTGTATATGCGACATGAATGGTCTTGCTTTGCCATCTCCTTTCAATACATGATAAAACCTTGCACCCCAAGTTTTTATCTCCAGATAATCTTTCATCTCCTTTTTCAGAATGGGATCGGGACACCTTGCAAAGACAAGCATGTTAACATAGAACTTAGTGTATTCTTACGGGTGGACAAGTGTGTTTGTTGAAACTCTAAACCCATGGGTGATCACAAGTGGGTCACATGCTTCACACCTTATACGTTCTAATGCATTTTAAAATCAATATCAACAAGACACATACTAACATGTAGGGAACGTGGACTACTTCATTACAAGGTCTATATTCGAAAGTGCAATTCCTCCCTCTAGCACAAACTTGGATATGTACAAAATGTTTTGTATTGCATCAATAACACTCCTTGAGGCTCTATGAAGGAACGGAATTGGAATGCCCAATGAGTTGGTCTGCAACATCCTCCTTGTAGTATCCCTTCACCCATTCCTTGTTACCAACAATCTCATGTATCAAGGATGGGATCCAGACATGGACGATAGTGGGACTTCATGAAAAAATTGTAGTCAAAGCATACCAAAACTACATGTTATACTTTGATTTGTTGTCCTTTGTGCAATTGTCCATTTGAAAAAACATGAGAAATGACAAATCTAAAGGTGGAACAATTTTGGAAGTCGGCAGGGGACTTGCTTTCAAAGCGTTCACTCCTTTCTAAGCATTGAAGTTTTTTTTATCATACAATGCTAATACATGTTTAGGAAATACCTTTTACAAACCCTAGAAGGTATAGTCTTTCTCATGAATCAATTTCACTCCCAGAAGAAGATTATCTATAGATTATTCTTCCAAGTTTTGAAAAAATAAGGTTTTAAAGAGCTAGAAATAAGGATCAACTATTTGGCTTTGAGTGGTCAAGGATTGATCCATGCAACCAATATTAAATAGGTGCAATTGCACTCATATTTTTCTAATTTACTCTCCTCTGCACACATTTTGCAATCTTTATATTGTAAGCCTTGTACTCATCTTGATGTGCCATGTATTCCAAACAAATTGGTTATGTGACTTCGCATAACCTCAAAACACAACAATTTTTTTGTAAACTACTAAAATAACATTGAATTGGGTTAAGTACATCTATACTTATGCATGAATTCTAGACATAATGAAAATGTACACATGCAATCCTATTGGCGGACCCTATAATAGAAGAAACATATACTACTATTAGATGTAGACTGCATTTCTTGTTGCAAAGTGTTTAAGTTGCATGCATATTCTAATATTCATGAAAAATTATACATTCATATTATTTGACCACATTGCTTCTCAAAGTATCTATGTATATGATTTTTGTTATACTCTTCGGGTCTCATTCCCCAAATGGTGTTTCTTTTATGCAATGTGCATGTTTTGATGGTGCAAAAGAATACCTTCAAATGCATTTTGTTTTTTGACAAATTTTTGTGCATATTTTCTTAAATCCCAATAATCGGTGATTTTCCATTAGACTAATGCATTATGCAAATAATAAAGGTAAATGCTTGAAAATTAATTTGCCTAAGTTGGACAATGCACAAATGATCATTTTAGTAGTATTATAGCATGTTAATGAGAATCACCCATAGTCTAATAAATGCCCCAACCCTTGGTACTGCACATGTGGGAGTGTTGCATGAGTCACCCGCCAATATTGAATCTCCGACCTCCCCTCTCTTTTGTCACATGAAACACTTGGTGGGAGGAGAAAATTTGCATGGCCATCAATAATCATGTCCTAGTTCCTACCCTCCTAATGCACGGCCTTACCTACAATCCAAGTCCATAAGCATCCAAGGCATAGATTCTTGAAACACATTTAAAATTGAAATTGAAAATAGATCAATCCACTCAAAATTTTGTAGGTAAAGGTTCATAAATAAGAGTCTTTTCACTAGAAAGTGTAAAATTTGAAGAAAGAAAAAGAAAAATGATTTAGATTTAGATTTTATATTCACCATGACCTCACAAAACTTTGGGCAAAAATGACATAAACTAGCACTGGCAATGTTGAGGATTGCTTCCACATTGGGATGGAGGGAAACATATATGGCTACGGTTTTTAATGGACCCTTCTCAACGTCATATTCAATGTTATAACCCACCTTGATCCCAAAAAACATTTGTGCAAAATTGCCATAAGGTATTGAGGCCTTAAAGTGACACCTTAAGAAATATATTCTATTTCAAGTTAACTAGCTTGGAAATTTTCAAAAGAAACCATAGATTACAAAATATGTACAAATGTGCAAAGTCATCTTAAGGAAAGAGCCTTTTGCTCTCCACTAGGGGGGAGGGAGGGGGGGGGGGGGGGTTGTTGATGTTCGATTGATAGGTGAGAATCACCACAAAGTCAGCCTTATTGTGGGTGAGGATCCTTTATTAAATGAAGGCGTTGTCCTCCTTTTGTGGATCACTTACACCGCCTCATTGAGCGGATATCCCTGATTAGCCATTGTGATTGGCCAAAGTTGATGCTCTTCTGAAAGCATTTTTACATCCTCTTACATTGCTATTATGAGTGGCCAAAGTGGTGCTATTTTATACTTAATGGCGCATATGATTAATTGCTTTAAAAAATGACTTATTCGATGGCACCATTGTACTCACTTGTTGACGGCTTAAAGGTGAAAAATAAGTGTCATAAAAAGGATGGTGTTAATTTAAGGCCTCAATACTTTGAATTAGAATTGGCGAAGTTGGCCACTTCCAACGTTGGGAGAGAAGGTGATTTGTGTGGCAATTGGTGGCCATGGTTTTTTAGGTCCCCTCCAAACCTCATATTCAACTTTTAAATTTGCATTAACATCAAAGCTTTTTGGGGAAAAAGACCATAAATGAGCACTAGTTAGACTTTTAAATCCATCTTCTTCACCCCAAAAGATTTTGGGCAAAAACACCATAAACGAGTGCTTGCAATGTTGTGGGCAACTTCTAACATTGGGAGGGGTGGCAAAATCGTATAGCTACCGACAACCATATGTTTTTGCATTTCAACTTTGCTTCTAACACTTAAAATGCCATAGGTAGGTGATCACATTGGACTTAGAATTCACCCATCTACGGTCTATCTATCTAGAGCGAATAGATCTATCTATTTAGAGCGAATATCTATCTACCTAAGGTAAATGGACGTAATTCAGTTACTTATCTTAGTCAAACAACCATAATTGAATGGTGTGTGGTTGCCGGTGTGTTTAAAAGAAAATCAGACTATGTGCTCAAGATTTGTTAACCATTGTAGGCTCAATATAGTCAACATAAATGGAGGAGAAGGGGACTTAAATGACCATTTAATGAGTGTGAGAATCTTCACTTTGAGAATGAATAAGGTACTCATACAAACTCTGGAAATGGCTATGGGCACGATGTTTATTGCTAATCGTCTCGCACTAATTGCGTGTTTCATATGCTGAGAGCAAAATGGGTGGAGAGAGAAAAGTATCCGAATGATACACGTCTACCTTATCTCTATTTATCTATCTTGCTAAGGTGTAATGGTGTTATTTGCTTCTCCAAACTTAAAAATGGAACAATTGGGAGGACCTAAGGAATCAACAAAATGTTCACTTCTGATAACCCTAACCAAATCAGCAAATCAGGGGAGAGCTGATTTTCGATCTGCTTTTTGCTGATGTTTCATCATAGATTTGCTATTGCAACTCACATTTGAAGACGTAAATCTTATCAATGCAAGGTGGAGAATGAACCGAATAACACCCCCATGCCTTATCTAGCAGTGAGGAAAAGTGATTGAAGAACAAGGAGTCATCATCGGATCGGAGAGTCGAAGGATTCATGAAAACGAATCAGTCATTGTTCATTAGGCATGAGCGGATCGGGAGGGTCGAAGGACTTACAAAAACGAATCAATCGTTATTCAATTAGGCATGAGCGGATTGGGAGGGTCGAAGGATCCAGTGTTGCCCATCCGGCTCAACGCGCAGATTCTTGATTTTTGCAAACAAATCCACAGCTCGCCGGACACCCCGCTTGTCAGCCACGGTGCAGTAGTCGTGTCCGAACATAACCCCGCCGGGGCGAAGCAAAGAGTGAGCAATGTTGATGTCGGACCAGGCGGAGTGGAAATCATGCGACGCGTCCACTTCGATCAAGTCTGCGTAAATCCCCCACTGGCAGAAACTCGCCAACGACGACACCGTCGCGAACGGGATGGGCAAGATGGTTAGGGTTAAGTTTCGATGCACAACATTCTGCATAAATTGGTACATCAACATCACGTTTCCATTCTGTTGCTGAATGTCCTCAAATGGCGACGCTCGAAATCCCGGCCACCCTCGGAAGTCATCCACACACAAGATGTCGGTCTTGAATCCTAACTCCTTCGCAACTAACCCTAAGTGTGTTGCAGAAGCACCGAGAAAGCTTCCCAGCTCAAAGATAACCCTTGGCTTCACCTCCTCCATTAACCTCCGAAACACGGTGGTGTTTGATCCCCACCCCCGGATCCTCTCCTTTTGCAGAAGGCTCTTCACATGTGGGGGAGGGAAATTCTCAAACGGAGAAACTCCATCATACAGTTTGTTAATAAGGAACTTTCGGATGTCTTCCTGTGGCAATGTCTCCTCCTTGCAGGATGTGTGGAAGGTGATTAAATCTTTGGGAAGAAGCTCATATCCTGGATGTGGTGGCTTTGGGGGTAACATATTGATGACCTGCTTTGATGACAAATTTTGGCATGACTCTGGATTTCCAACCTGTTGTTGCACTTGTGCTACTTGCTGCAAGATTGCTGGTTGTGATGTCTGTTGTGACGATGTTTTAGTTGCAATTGGTTGGGATGATGATGCTTTGATGGTGGCGAGGAGAGGGAGACCAGGAGATGTCAGCAATCCTAAGAGGTAAGAGATGACTGCCACCACAAAGAGTGATCCAATATTCATGCCTCCTGGCCTTTGCACTCCACCCACAACTTGGGCCTTCCACCTCATCATCGTGGTCAATCCCACTCAGCCTGAGATTTTTCTAAAATCTCATAATGACCAGTCCTGCAACCTTCAGAAACATCACCATCAACCTTCAGCCTTGAATTATCTCGTCAAGTTGATGCATCACCCTGTGAAATGCAGTTTATAAGCTGTATAGATTCTGCAAAGAGATGATAACGGCACTGTGAACTCTTGAGAATTGGGTTATTTAGGATGACACATAGAAACAATTGAGAGGCACAATTGCTCATCGCAAGAATATGGACATGTGTCTAATATAGGTGGAATCTTATAATAGAGGAATTTTAACCTTGATTTAAGAAGGTGTTTGTGGTCACAGCGATAAGCCAAGTCACTCAATAGACCTTATTCAGATGAACGTATTGCAGTTGACAAGGTGCTCTAGAATGATGTGCCTTGAAATTCAATCCACTTCAGAATATTAGAAAGGTTATCCAGATTTCTTAAATATCAGAAAGGTTGTCCAGAATATTAGAAAGGTAAAGCCAGCTGGTTTGAAATTTTGCGCAATGTGTTCAGGAAACCTGGAGGAAAGCACATACAATTGCTGTGCAAAAAATGCAGATGAATCCGATAAGGTCTAGATCCAGAAAACACAACAAGAGCTTAGCAATCCGTATGCAATGCAATTGAGGATTGGTTAGGAGGTAAGAGGAAGTTCTGTAGGACCTCTACAATTTACTATCCATTTGTAGGAAGCATGATTCACTTAAACAAAAATCCCAGGTGGACCTACAGGACTCATAACTAAGCACAATTTACCTTTACTTTAGAAACGGACACCTGAAATCATCACTCACTTGGTGTAAGAAGGGGTGGTGACAAAGATCAACACAGGCCAGATTTGTGAAAACGTCAAGGAGCAAGAAACCAAGCGAGTATACTAGCCAAATCCAAACTAGTTTTCGAGTATTACTACTCACTGTAGCCACATAGTTTCCTCTTCTGAAACCCTTCACTATCCAAAGAAATTGAGAAGAGGCATTCTAAAATTTGGCAGGTATTCTTCAAGAAGACTGAACTGAACTATATAAATTCCCCACCGCACTATTTGACATAACCAAATTTCTATCAACAAGCTTACCAAGAAGTCGAATCTGTGAGTACGTCCCTTATCTCGGAGCACCAGGAGCACTTAAAAAGCAGAACTAAACAGATGACTGTCAAGTGTTGTTCTTAGGCAGGGAATAGTTGTATGGTAAGAGGAAAACTAAAGAAACCTGGAAATTTCAGGAAGATGCATAGCCCGACCTAAAGCAAGACTTGATCTCTCAAGTTATCTAAAAAGTATGAAATGGAGGAATTGACCAGCCTTATCGCCACATCAAAAAGTACCGAGCTAGTGTTTTCAAAGCCAGAGGGACAAGGTTGAAACCTACAACAAATCCGCCCCAAAAGAATTCACAGAAAGAGGAATTCACCGCCTGCCACACCCTAGAGATCTCAGATAGTTGATAATGGGCCCGATTTACAACAATTTAGGGTATGTGAACTGGCTAGCCCGCACCATCTAGTGCAATAATGAAATCCAACATGTCGATTTCGGGCTATAGCACCTCCCATGTCTTGTAGAGAGCTAGTAAAATAGTGGAGGGACTCCAGGGTGAACGTTATAACGTATTCGGGACGTATTTAAAGCAAGAAATCGAAAGAAATCTTGTGCATCATCGCAATCCGGCTCAAAGTGTTTCGTGGTGTGAGAACGACTCAAGCGGGTGTCGAAGAGACTTACAATTGAAAAAACGCCGAAATTTGGCACTCAAGCCTACGAAGCTCAGATATTACAGTCACTGATCCGGCTCCATATCTTCTGATGATCTGCGTGACCACCATAATACCCAGACACCGTCTTAATTACTCCAACAATCATCACGACACATTCAGCTCAAAGATGACAGACCACAGCAATCGATACACAAATACTCTGACAGAGTCGAAGACGTCACTGTAACCCCACTGTAACTCTTTGTTCGACAATTCAAGCTAGATTGGCCCTGGCTGCAACAAACGACAACCTAATCAAACTAGTACAGTGCAAACTCCACTCCAAGTTGCCAATAATCAGATCAACTCACTTAAATCGACCATTCCATAGTAGTGATGCAGCAGTGCTCGACATGTCAGCCACTGCCAACGCTCAATCTTTGGTCTAGGACTGAGCTTATCAGACCACCACAGTGCAGTACTACTAGGGATTTGGAGCTGTAAATTATCTGTGTCTCCGAGTGAGTGAAGTTTCTTCCAAATCTTCAATTCTTCCGATGAATCTGCACTCGGTGATGGATGATCACAGACACATACTTACCATGTCACATACTTACCATGAATCTGAGCTTGCAAATGGGCTTCAGCTTCAGTGACGCAAACTACATTGTCGTCGTGGCTAGGTTAGGTCTGGCCCACCGGCTCGTCAAATAAGAATCAGGTAGACAACCCTTAATATTCGGTTACTATTCTTATTAGGACACCTACATTGGATTGGTATGTGGGTTAGGTGTGGACATGTGTTTGAAAGAGATTGGACCACATGTTCAAAATATGATAACCATCCTAGGTTCAATAGTCAACAAAATTGGGGGGACCTACGTTATATCACTCTTTAATGACCTATATTATCGTCTATATTGGGTTTTCATGTACTATGTTGCTCGCCAACTAGACTTTGGTGGGAATAAGGATAAAATGTAGATGAATTTTGATGTGGTAGGGTTTGTATGTGCCAACCATCCATTGTGATTCTATGTGTTCAGTGAGTGCATGAAAGTTTGAGTGGCCCAAAGTCATGGCCCTTTACAAACTAGTAGGGCAATCATAATGTGGTTGTTTGGTTGCATTTGTTATCTTCATGCGAGCGCATCCAACCCAATATCATTTGAGAATCTAGTGGGTCAATGATGGACATGGAAACCCACCCTAACCATCTTGTACTAACTTATACCCATGCCCACTGTGGTTAGTTTTTTGCTATTGCTTAATTCTCTCAAAGAAAACAACCCAAGGAACTAGATCTCTAGAAATACTGAGCTAGTGTCTACAAGGATTATTGTCACATTGGATTAAGATTTTAGACAATCTATGTTCTTTCACTCCTTCATTCTGTCTTTATTACTCCACTCTTATGATTCATTATGTTTTCTTAGTCATGTGTGATTCACTCTTATGTGTGGGGACTCCTATCACTCTAATGATTTGACCTACTTCAGTCGTGAAGCTCAATAACTTGGCAAATAGTCATTAGCTCATAGTTGGGACAACATGTCCAGGGTATTGTCTTTCGAGTAACTGCATTGTCTTTAATTGTCGTGAATTATGCTTGCGGTAATCCCAAATTTAAGTTCTTTTGTGTAACTTACAACGTTCATTCGGAAATTCTTCAAAGACTGTAATCACTACCTTCATCTTCAAGTAGATGTGACAATTCATCTAAAATATTACCCACATAGTTAATACAAAAAAATGCATAATCATTAGACTATATCCTTTAATTTATGCATTAATTTTTTTACCTTCTAAATGACTTGCATCGAGTACAATCTTACTCTCATAGGGTGAAGTCCTCTTCCTCTTATAGTATTGTCTTTGCAGTTTATAACCTGCACAAAACCTCACTAGGCTTCGTCGTCACCATCTGCATGCAATCTCTCTATCTCCTTCCATCATGGTGTAGTGGATCTATTTAGGCCATTTTCTCTCAATATTTACCACAAGGTAATGCCTTTCACTTACTAGGCTATCTCTTGGCCTAATTTCTCGCTATGGCCTATCAAATTTATACAATCATGATTGTGCCCATCTCATGCCTCTCAATCTTTACCCTTCTTGGTTAACTCTTAACCAAGTCTCGGCTATAGCCTTCCTCTTTCATTGTTCATGACTATGTCCATCACATGCCCTCTTAGTCAATTCACTTTCTCCCAAGCTATTTGTTTTCTTTGAACTTTGTCAATTCCTAATCTTCACTTATACAACCCATTTGCTCCCATTCAAACATGCTATCACATTTTCTAAGGTTCTCAATCTTCCTCTTTCTTTGTTTCACTTGGCTATCTACCTTTTACCCCCATGCAGGTACCATTTTTTTTTTACCTCCTATTGGTCATGTACTTACACAGTCTGCATAAGATCATTAATCTCATATCAACGATTTATCTTCACTCCCTCTTACAGGGTAAATGAATTACCTTACATCCTTATGGCCTAAGGGATCTCTTTCACACGTATCCTAGCTCTCTCTCTCTCTCTTTGACTCACATTCAGCCGTTCTATTCGTTGGCCTCTCGCCATAATCTACTTATGATCAACTTTGACTCTTGCACTCTTTAATCAATCCCATTCATGCTCTTGACAATTTTACTTGCTCAAAATAACGCTCATAGTCACTGCTACTAAGCATTCAAGACATTACTTTCATCCTGAAGAATAGGATAACAACAATCAAAATTCCATTTCAAAGGCATCAAGGCCATTGCACATCAAAAGTATTTATTCTTCATATCAAAATTCAAAGACTCAAGAATCCGAATCACTTAATTCTACATCAACCTACTTCTATTTCTCTCAAGAATCTCACTTGGAGAAATCCTATCTCTGAACTCAATCATTGAGTTCCTACCACTTGGTAAAGTCTATTGCTTTACTGCTACGAGACTATGCAATATTCTACAAATGAAAAATAGCCTCCCCATGACTTTCCTTGCTTCCTCCTTAATATGGTGCCGAGGAAGGGAAAGAGTCGGTGACAGACTATAACCAAGCCTAAACGGCAATTGCCTTGGCTTTCCACTCTGGATGACCATCTAACCGCCAATCACTAGATAAAAGTGATTACAACTTCAAAATTGCCTATTTTGGCTAGGCCATGGCCCAAAAATGTTGTTTACACCCACACCAAGGCTAGTCGCTGCTCCTCAGCAACATCTGGAATGCCTTTTTAAAAAAACTCATTGCTACAATTACAAATTTTTGTCCTATTCACAATATACCTCTTTGGATGCTCATTTCACTGCATACAAGACATAAACTCCTATGAAGATGGAAACTCTCCCATTGTTATGGACCAATCGTTGGACCTAGTACGAGCGTGCTATTAGATGCATATTTCTTATCCTAGGAGACTCTATGCTAGTCGGAAAAAGGAACCATTTAAGACAGTGTGCAACACAATGACATTGTCACCAAATTTTTCAAATCAAAAGAGTCCGAGACTTGAAAAGCCTCTAAGTGGGGACTCAAGGGCTAGGCACATGGCTCGATTTTGCTTCCCCACAACTGTTTTTAGCCACTAGGGAGGCAAGGTTGTTGGGTGGACGGTTGTACATCACAACAAAAAAATGGCTACAACCAAGGCAAACCACCACACAAGCTACAAAATGCAGTAAAAACACAAACTACATTTTACCCCAATGCAAATAACACACTACTTGCATTTAACTTGATAACAAATAAAGAAATAAATAGAAATATACAAAATTTTCCTATTGTCGCATTTAATTTTTTACTTTTCAGTGTTTCACTCAGGCCATGTGCTCAGCCTTTCATGCCTTGATCACACCAACATTTCCATATGGTTACAATCGTGAAATTGTTGGGGATTATGTTGAGAAATAGATGCTAGCCCACCACTATTCACACCATTACAACCGGAGATGCCGACGGATGGTGCGAGATGTGGCCGGTGTGATCGACCCTTCAACCTAGGTTAGGGTCACTTCACACACGAGCCAAGAGTTGTGACCGTGAAATTGTGAGAGCCCAAAAGAAAGTGTCCAAAGGTTGTCCCAAGACACCACCAAAATCATGGAGTGTGATCAAGTACCCTCAAGTGTATTGTGAAATCATATGTCACCGGGCCCTCAACCAAATGCTATTTCAATGAATTTTTATTCATGCGGGTCCTCACACATGATGAAATAGAATAAATCAATGATTGTGAGCTTTCAGAGTGCCATAGTCTCCCAGTTTTTTTATTAAGCCTACCTCCAAGAGGTGGTTTTTGAAAGTAGTCTAAATGACCATGTAACATGATCCATTCGATGCCATGTAGGAATCCATGTAAACTTTACATCCATCGTGCATTCACATACTCCATTGGTCCCTCAAGCTAAGTGTGAAGCGAACTTGGACCGGCTCCGCCTTTTCCACCAATGAGAGTGCTTGAGGTGTAATGGTCACGGGCTCTCAGTCTTGTGTGACAAGTGGCCCTTTGTCAGCAGGTCTTGCTGTAAGACACATCAGCACTGTGGATCTAATAAAGTTGTTTGCGATCTTTCTCGCAAAGAGACACAACAGACACCATGAATTGGGGAGGACGATTACTTGGTTATTCAGTAAAGTGCTCTGAAACTAGTGTAGACTCTACGCCACTGGGACTGGGTCTGTGAATAGGTCCCATGAGATATATTAAACTGGCTGTGTGATTCCCAACGGCTGAAGTTTGAATCAGCTTGAAGAGGCTCAACTTCTGATCTGCACTTCCTTTTTTACTTTCATTTTCTTGAATGGCCCCAGGGCTTAGTATGATGAAGGAGAGGCCACACACATTCAAATACGCTGGTTTTGAAACGGAGTTTGGTAAGCCAAGGTAAAAGAATCTCAACCAATGATCGGGGAGAACTGGCGATTAGTTACAAATGAACCGGTTGAGTTTGAGAAATAACCGGTTGAAGTTGAAGATTGCAGGAAAATTACCAATCATTTTAGAGAAATCTATGGAATATACCCCAATTTAATAAAGGAAAACCGAAGGATGTCAACATGTAACCGGTTGGACTTGCAAACACTAGGATCTCAACCGATTATGCCCAAAAATCTCCCCGATCACTAATCTCAACCTTGACATGTCCCTAACTTCGAGGAGTTTAGTTTCGATTGTTGGTCCCTCTATTTTTTGGGGTCAAAATCGTATGTTTTCAACTCCGATCGTAAAGGGAGGTTTTTGAGCCTCGCAAAACCGCCATCTTGGATCAAAGTTCAAAACGGACGTTTGTACCCACTAAACGAGGGACCATCCTTAAAACCAAGCTCCGCAAAGTTAATTAGGCACATGTCAAGGTTAAATTTCCTTTTACCTTTTGTCAACCTCCATTTTTGAATGTGTGTGGTCTCCACATGAGAGATGAACCGAAGAAAACACACTTTTTTTTACTAGCCCACTTCTCCCTAGGATATGAATAATGTGACTAAGTACAAGATAGGTAACAAATCCAAGCAGCAACCACTTTCCTCATAAATTTCGGAGCTCATATGAATGTATTATTGGTTATAGTGAAGATTCATGTGCTCATCAAACAATCACATAGGTCCTCCCCAATTTTGCCAACTACTTGAGTCTAAAATGGTTATCATATTCTATGCATGTAGTCCAATCCCTTTTAAAACACATGTTTGTTTGGTTATTGTTCTTGGAGCCACATCAAACCACATACCACTCAGATAATGGTGTCCTAATAAGAAAAAGAGTTGTCTATCATAGATGAGAATTGCCATAATATCTAAACCTTGCCCACTCTAAATAAAAGAGATGTCATATTCCATGACAACATGGGAATCTTGTCATAACGCCAAGACTGAATCCGTTGTTTTGTTTGAATCACTACATGTTTATTCCCAGTCCTTGGCTGAATTGTTCTCCTGCCTAGGGTGTAAGGGGCAGGTGGAGTTTAGCGATGCTGCATTTGGGTATGAGTTCATGTAAGCTTACCTCCGAAATTGAGAAATTGATCTCGCATATTAGTTGAGACCACAGACTTCATAATATGCAGTTAACTAATTTTTGAATGGTCCAGTATGGAGTTGTTGCTTATGACACACATCACCTTGGATCAAATTTGATTTCCAGAATCAGTTCAGAGCAGTTTGAACTTGAACTAACATAGTTTGGAACCCAGCTACCCAAAGTGAGTCTGGTATCCTTGAAAAAACAAACGACCTTATATGCCTACTAAGAGAACCAAGAAACTAGAGTCTGCACTAAACACTAAACACCACATTGAATTTTGCAAAAGGGATTCTCAAAGGGACAAGGCCGGCTTTATTTGATAAGGAGTACTATACAATAATGACAGGATAAAAGACAGGCCTCTCGTTGGCATTGAGAGAAATCCAATAATGCTAAAAAGTAATGCAAACTCTACAATTCATTTACAACTGTACAAATTGTAAAAAATTGGCCAAATTGAGAACTTATATTCTAGTTTTAAAACGGCCACCCCAATTTTTTAAAACCTCACCTTCCCATAGGCAACTTAAATGCAACAACCTTGTTCAATTTTGTATTCAGTCGTCTCCAACGCCTGCAATCAATATGGCAGCGAATGCCTCAATAATGCGTGGCCAACAGTGGAGGTAAAATTGCTCAAATGTTTGGGTCGCAACTTTAATGTACTCCAAGCTGTCACGTCATGAGTTGAATTATTGTACCACTTCAACTCCATCCATGTGGTTCGATCCACTATAGAACGGAGAGATCTCTATGTCCACCACCACCTCCATTGACTTTAAATGACTTTTCTTCAGTTTTAGACAAACGCAATCTATGCACAATTTTAAGAATGTAGAAATTTATGCACTGAATCCAGAAGTCAGGGGTGTCCACAGTCCAGCACCAAGAGTGCAAGCCTGATCTGATGCTATGGCCATGTCTGTAGTTGAAAAACCTGCATTGCAAATATTTGCAAATGCACGCATGTGTTTCATTCCATACTGGGTCAATGCACCACAGTTTGCCTCAAATATGCGTACCTGCATAAGAATCAAGTGTTAGAAACAATGATGCAGTTATTGCTGTTAACTATTGCAGTTAAACCCATACAAGTACAAAAAAAGATGGTGTTCTTGAAAATGATAACCATCCCCTTTCAAATTTCGACACAGCTTTTAAGGGAACAAAAGACCCTGAGAAGTGATTAACAAAAATGACTTTCTTGGGTTGCAAAACAAAGTTGTAACTCTTTCAGAGTTTTAACTCCTTCAATCCAAATGGGCTTTTTGGTCAGGAGTTGGTCACACATGATTTCTCATCGGTTGTTTTGCTTACAATATCATTACTATCTTTACACTTGTGGTGCATCCTCGGAGGTGGTACTTAAATCTGAATGAACAGCGACCCATTTTCAGTTCGTTGAGGGCCAAACTCTTTTCAGCACCTAGTGGCATACCAAACCTCCACACTACCTCCAAGCATGTACCGATCAATTATACGACAAGGATGAGTCCTAGGCAACTCGTCTTGCATCAGTGAAAATTGTCCTGCTTCATTGATAATTCTACATAGTACAACTGTAGTAAATTTGCAAGAAAACTCATCGGCCCAAGACAAGTTGCCTAGATCTCATATGCTGTATTGTTACCAAACATGGAAAAGTGTTGTAACACCGAACTCCCAAAATTGATTCCCTTTGAATTAAGGGATATCCCTATTCACTTGAATGGAATGTAGACTTACCATGGTTTTGAGGCAGGTCCAGTCATCCACAAGAACTTGCCCCATGGAACGCACAGCAGCTAATTCCTGGGGACCTTTCTCATCACCAAACAGAGACATCCCAATGATCAAAACGCTATTGTCCAAATGCTTGCGATGAGCTTGGATGTTAGCCAACTCCAATTCAGCATGCAATTTCCGGCTAGACCCCTCAGCAGCTCTGTTGTACTGCATCACATGCAACCCCCAGTCCCAATCATCAGAGAACCTGTGTTTCAAAGAGTACAAGTCACTTAACCCTCTAAATTTTCAGTTACAACATCTCACAAAATACCTGAATACACAATAGTGTTATCCTTAAAGTCTCTTAAATAGTCATGTTTGGTAAGGAGTTTCACCCCACTTTTGGCAATTCATATTGTTCAAGTACTCAAATGGTATCAGATCCCCCAATTTTGGTGAATTGAAAGGGAGGTGTTTGACTTTGGCTGAGAAATGGTTATGTCAAAATGACCTCCTTGTCAAACGTTTGAGACCACGATTTTTGGTGCCTTGAAAAGTTTGACATAACATTCATTTCTATATATAGCCATCTTCAGGCCAAAGTTAAATGCCTCCACTTCGTTTCACCAATATTGGATGTTTTGGTACCACTTGAACACATTAAACATTAAAATTTGTCAAAAGTGGGGCAAAACTCCCTACCAAAACATTAGCTTTTGAGAAGCTTAAAGGATAACTCCATTGAATCTCATACAGGCCTAAAACTGCTGGACTCAGTGTCTCTTGAAAGTATACCTTATGCCAGAGATGGAGTAAGTCAGCATCTCGTTGAGGAACATGGGTGAGGTGCCGCTTATGAGTATTTTGTGATAAAAGCTTTGGAAGGTCGGGTTTTGTGACATTCTCATTAGCAGGGTCAAAACCAAGGAAGCGCTCCAACTCCTCTACATCAATGCGAAGATCACCATATTGCATCACATGTGAACCAGAATTATATGTCTCGTCATTTGATGTTCTCGATTTGACCTGCATCAAGAATGAATGAATTAAGTATGAAAACAGCACAGAAGGACCAATGAATCAATTAGGGTCTTACTAATTTAGTGATGAGAACAGGACGAGAACTTACTAGGATGTACTGATCCTCGAGTGTCTCCTTCCTCAAATTTTCCTTCTCACTGTAACCCAACATTAGGTTCAGATAATAACGTGATACACAAAAAAAAAATTCCTTGATATGATGCAAATATCAACCCATGAATGAAGATAATGTACAAATTTCATTATTTGTCTGCAACTTTACTGTCAACCAATCTGTGACCTGATAGATTTTACCTGGACTAAAAAGTGGGATGTCTTGTCCAGTCCCTCTATGTGAGTTAATTATCTCTCTAATTGGATGGCCTTCAAATGGGGCTTGCTTTCCACTTGTGGTGCATGCTTGGAGGTGGTGATTGAACTTGAATGAAGAGCAACCTATTTCAGTCATTGAGGGCCAAACTCATTTTAGCACCTGTTGGCAGGCCAAAATGAGTTTGACCTTCAATAATCCATAATAGAATGTTCTTCATTCAAACCTCCACCCTACCTCCAAGCATGCACCGCAACTTACCAAATCTGGAGGGTATTTTATGCAAAACAACCACCTCCCGACCAAAAGACAGGTCAAGTTTGGAGAACTATATGGCACCAACTCCCGCAGAAAAGTCCCATTGAGTTCAAGGATAATTCTAAAATTCACCTAAAATGGTAAAAAGGTGACGTTCAGTTACTTACGTATCTTCCATCCAGGCAACACTATAGAGATCACCCAAGCAGGTCTCATACTCAGGAGGAGGTTCAGGAAACATGCCAGGGCAGTAAGTTCCCCAGCTGCTCTCCTCTGCATTAGAGGCAGTGGTGACATAAATATTCAAGCCTTCCGGTAAGAGTCCGTCAAAGATACTTCCACTCTCGCATGCCTCCAAATATATCACCTGCAATTTCATCAATCAGCCCAAACTATGCCCAGCAGACCTTGCCACTTCTGCATAAACGTGAACTAAATCACTTAGCATGGGTTTACATTAAGGTCCGGTCCAAGAAACTCCAGGTCCAAAACACCCCTTAATGAACCTTACATTCAGACTCAAGATTGATCCCAATCTTGAAGAACGGTTTCTAGAAATAGGAGTACTTTTTGGAGTGGGACCTGCCAAGATTTGGCAGGAAATTGATGCCACATTGGCACCATTTCATTCTGTCATACCTTGGACCCAGACCCTAGTGTCAACTCCTTGGGTCCAAAATTCTGCACTCGACCACTAGGATCGCTTGATTTGGAGTTTCTTTGGTCTTAGACCTTTTAATTTTCAGTGTGGATCCTCTGCCAAAATTGCCGATGGCTGACCTAGTTTTTTCAAGGAAGTAGAGATACAATGACCCGGTATTTCAAGAGGTTCATACCAATTCCTTGAAAGCACCCAATTCCGCCTTCTTCTTCAGAGTCTCCACCAACTCGTCAGCATATAGGTAGGGCAACGTTGGCATCCCTGTTCATGAAAACATAAAATTACTCCCAATAGTGCTTGCCAACTCTGTCATGATAACAAGAGAATCTCCACAAATACCTACGAGTACACACAATTACATAACAAAGTCCTTGCACACGGGTCTATTGATTTGAAGTTCAAACATATGATTAAACTAAAATTGTAGAGTTGCCACTGTCCATTGCAGGTCAATAATGCCATGCTCTTGATTGTCTTTTTACCGAATGCTCATAATATATAGACGGATGATATTTGCAGGAGTTCAAGTTCTAAATCATGAATCACCTAACCAAAATTGTAACTCACCAAGGACACCGGGGCCTCCATGGTCGGTGTAGTAGATGAAAACATGGTCATTAGGACCACTAGCAACCACTTTACCGCTGCCTCCTTTGATCGCATCTTTGTTTCCCAGGATTGCAGCCAAGAAGTTGTTCACAGTCACATTGGATCCTGTGTAATCCTACATTCCCAATAATTGTTTCTTCCTTAAATTAAACTCATACCAAATGCTTACAAGTACTGTAAAATCCACACCCTCAGAGCGATACCTGCAGTAGGAAACTATTCATGTGGACAACAAACAAAATGCTTCACAAATTTAAAGAGGCAACTTATTTTCAAGAGCACAATTCAATCTCATAGTTTGTTTATATGATACGTAACTTGAAACACCGACTACATATCTCAAGCCCTAGTCCAGTGACCTAAAGATTTAGTTACACAAGTATGAGTTAAGAAACACATGAATCTAACACTTTTTCTAACTATAGATTTGCCTTTAGTTACAGGTAAACAAAACTCACAATATTAACTCAGACACTCTACTACTAAATCCTTTCATACAATTAGGTTGTAACCAGTGTTGGACTGGTATCCTCTTTTTCCTATACCACTGGAGTATCTAGAATGGGGATTTCGCATTTTTTGATACTGGTAGGGTATGGGTAATTGGTGGTATTTTTGTTTTTGATACCATTCGGGTATATATACCATGCAAGAACCTTCATACCTAGGTAAAATTGTCCGAGTATCAAAATGGTTAAGAATGGTATTGACCCAAATAATAACTCAAGTAGACAAAGATTCTTTCACCTTGACATACCCACCAAATATCAATAGTTGACTGGTACTACAACTTTGATCACCATGGGTAGGTGTTTTGACACCATTATTGATGTTGATTACTAATACCATGCATTCACCTATCTACCGGTCCAACATTGGTTGTAACCTCTGAGACATGTAGAAACTGATCTCCTGCATGCAAACAAGTGAAAAAAACTCTAGATCAGGACACAAACCTTGGGAACACCTTGGTAGACGTCAGGCCCATCCGGTCTGTTGATTAGAGTCCCTGGGTGAGGATTCTCAAAGTCATATGCAATATCATCATACATGAAGACAATGATATTTTCGTCTTTCAAACCTCCCCGCTTCAAAATTTGATATGCATGGCATACATCCGACTGTTCATACATTGAAAGACACACACCACACACCACATTATAACACAGGAAATGATAAAGTTGTTGAGTCTCATCCAAGCTCATGGTTTTACAAAATGTCTGTCAAGAAACACACATAGGCTAAGCGGGCCTAATTCAGTTACTTATCTTAATCACAGACACCTATACTTGAGTGGTGGATGGATAGGTTCAGATGTAAGAACAGACACCAAGAAGACATGTGTTTAAAACAGATTGGACTACAGCTCAAATATCATTAGCCATTTTAGGCTTAAAAATCTAGGCTAAAACTTGTTTTGGGCACCTTTGTGACCTTCTTATGGCTCACTGTAAGTGAACTTTGATAATCCATAATAACTTGATATTAGCTCCAAAACTTTCTGGGATTGATCCCGGCTTCCTCAGATACATTGGCAGACGCAGAAAAATTTGAACCTTGTGAATCCAAGTAGTATAAGGTAGCAAACAGCACAAAGTAACGAAGGTCCATCTACCTTAAGGACACTATGAATTCGGGCCAGCAAAATCATACAAAGGAAGAGGGTCTGCAAGGTCGAAGGCACCACATAGGTCCAGATATATTTCATGTTTGCAACTGACTTCCTTCCCTCTCAATGTTTGTTGTAAGATGTTCACTTCGCAATGTCTGCTAATAATCAAGGCATAAGGAAAAATTGATGTATAGTATGATTTCATCGAAGATATAAATAGCACCTGATGGCGGTAGTTCCAATATCCTGCTGATCCAGCAATGAGAACAGCCCAGCGAGTGCCTTTTTCAGGCTCATCATCATTTTCGTCCTCAGTTGGCATCACAATTCTGCCATTCCAAGTGCCTTCCCTGCCCACAGCGTTCGCGACCCAGAGTGCCAACAAAAGGAGGAGCAAAGTTCCACTAGCAGTCTTCATGGTGGCCACAGAAACAGAAGGCTTATGCAGTTGAAGTTAAATTCTGCATACCAAATACAGAGATTGTCATAGTGCCACAACTATACATCTCCTTTCCCACATACCAAACCCCATAAATTTGAGTTTTCAGGAAATTCAACATTGAAGAAAAGGTTGATTGAATAAAACAACGTGCAATAACACAGACATGTGGAGAAAAACAGTAGGTCATCCTCATACTCTGACGCTGTCTCCAAGGTTAATGTGCCTTATTTGGCTACTTTCAACTTTTTACTGTATTTCTAATTAGATTCACGAGGTTGAAATTTGTGTGCCTTCACAAATGTATCTGAAGAAGCCAGGATCAATACCAGAAATTTGGAATATCTGGACTTCCAATTGTGGAATTTCTTCTCCCCTCCCATCAGAGGTTATATGTTCACTGGCGCTCATAACCAGTTGATCAAGTCCACATTGATTGATCGTGACGTTGGAACGCATAATGCTTCCTATTTCACGCACTAAAACGAGCTCCAAGTTCCGAATCATTGTATGAGAAAACAGATGTATTCTAGTGGAGTTTCAAAGTCTTACAATTGAGGTTCTCTTATATGGTGAGCCTCTTAAGGTATGTGGGTGTTATTCGGTTCGTTATTCTTGATGTTCTCCATCTTCCATTGATCGGATTCACGTCTTCAAATTTGTGTTACATTAGCAAATCTATGATAAAATATCGACGAAAAGCAGATTGAGAATCGGACCCGACCTCCCCTGCTTGTGTTTTGATTATCGGAAGCGAGCGTTTGTTGAGGGATTTGTTGATTACTTAACTAACTACATAGGTCCTCCCAATGGCACTCACTACTGAGTATGGAGTAGTTGATAACAATTGAAGACGTAGTCCAATCTCTTTTAAGCATCATGTGTCTTTTATGGTGTTTGTTCTTTGATCCTCGCCCAACCTCACTCCAAACAAATCCGGTTTAGAAATGCAACCGAATAACACCCGCAATCTTTATAAATTCGATCGCGATCACACAACAATTATAAGTTCCACCTCCTTTACACATAAAACGTATTCCAGATCAGAACCGCAGAATGGCGATTAAATTAATCAAGTGACACTCCTTAGAGTAAGTCCAAGGAATTAACCCTGGACTCACTTTAAGGTATGCAAACAGAAGATCGATCACGCGAAGAAACAACAGCAACAACAGACGAAAGACCTTCTCTTCAGCCAATGAAGAAGATCCATGCCTACCTCATTCGCAGGTCTTAGCCTCTACAAATAAACTACATGGAAAGCTCGCACCAAACATGAAAAATGAAACAAGGAGCCACCTAATGAATACTCTAAAGGGGCGTCGCCAATTCCGAGGTGCCGCTTACAGGACTATCTCTGTCGCGCGCCCACTTCCAACCAACGTATGCATGGAAAGAAGAAAAAAGGAACCACTGAACGGGGACTCCCTCGGATCTGTGTTATTTGTTCCTTGAAGAAGAAGATCAAAGGATCCATCCCCAATGAGGATTTGACGTACCAGCTCCTGAGTTCACTCCCACATGTATCCATGCACCACCGCAGTTGCTTCACAACAACTAACTTAGGTAGCTTGGCTGATCACAACAGATCTAATCTGCAAGAAGCACTTCCCAACCCCCAATTCAATTTAATTCAATTCAAGTCCATTCCATTCAAATCCCTCCATCCGCATCCCATCCTGCCTGCCTGCCTGTTCCCGGAAGCGATCGAGAAATGGCGCCGACTGGCTTGACTGAGTCTGAGTTGGAAGGAAGAGAAATTTTGGAAACTAAAAAGCGTGAAGTTCAGCTCGCATGGTGACAATGGAAAAGTAAGGTTACTGAAGTGATAGAGATGCAGATCCAAAGAAGCTCCTAAAATGAGAACGCGGGGAAATTAAAGGGAGGTCGGAGCCTGGGTTTGGGATGGGGAGACGTTCTCGGAAGCGTGCGGGAAGGCGGTGTGAGAGTGAGGCGCGCATGCGCAGAGAGAGAGAGAGAGAGAGACGTTGTGGCCCACGCTACCGACCTCTTCTTAACCTCCACAATGTCACCTTCCGTAATGTCACTCCCTCTCTTATATTCCAAAACCCTAGGGAACAAATGTCACTCTCCGCAGTGTCACTCCCTCTCTTATATCCCAAAACCCTACATAACGGATGTGCTCAGTTTAATACTCCCTCCTTCTTGTCACATTTCCCTCCCATATATCATAGGTGTTGACATTTAAATAATCCGCCGAACTATTCAAACCACACACTCACACACACCACGTTGTCATCGTTGTCATTATTGCAATGTTGGTTGTGTGTTATTCCATGATGTCACATGTTACACTAATTTTCTATTGTCACCACCCCGGGTACGCAACTCCCGTATTATATGGTCCTGATTATAATCACTTATAATGCGTTTTAGTCCAATATTGAGTGATACAATTTGTTTTAATGTAGGAAACCCTTGTAGCCCTTCTAACAAGGAATCCAAAAATGTAATTACATATAGGAAATGAATATATTTTGAAGCATATAATTGCATTAAAAACCTAATTATATGATTTTTTTTAATACAAGTACCATAGGTCAAACTACCCAACTTTTTGGACTTTTTAATAAAATTTCAACATTGTGAATGAATTATAATTTTAATGGGAGGCAACTATCCGTGGCTTATAATTTTAATGGGAGGCTTAATAAATATGCAACCCAACTTTTTTTTCATCTCATTTATTTAATTTGGTCTTCACCCAACTTTTTTTTCATCTCATTTTATTTAATTTGGTCTTTACCCAACTTTTTTTCCATCTCATTTTATTTAATTTGGTCTTTACCCAACTTTTTTTCCATCTCATTTTATTTAATTTGGTCTTCACCCAACTTTTTGATCATTTTAATTTGATATAATTTGATATAATTTTTACAAAAGCCGTCCTCTAAGCCGTTTTAAGTACGATGCCCCCTGCGTATAATATGGGAGTTGCGTACCCGGGGTCACCACATCCATGTCAACACTACACACCTCCTTAATATCACGTGCACTTTGGTTGCCACATGCATGATTTTAGGGAGGTATGTTAGAGTGGACTCCTCGCTTGGATATGAAACATGTGATTAGTGCGAGATGGTTAACAAATCCCGCTTGAGGCCATAACCACTTTCGTCGTGATTTTTGAAGCTCAAAGGAATATCTTGTTCATTACGTAAGTGAAGACTTTGGTGCTTATTACATGGTTATATAGACCCCCCCCCCCCCCAATTATGGTGGCTATTGGGCCTAGAATGGTGTTCAAGTTCATAAATCATGTTATGGATATTATGAGTATGAGACCTTGTTTTTTATACATTGTCTTATGTTGAGAGGCAGTTAAAAAGCTACACATACTTGGCATAAATACAACATATGTATTTTGCATCCAAGGTCGCTCAAGCTGCATATTTGAATTTGAATATTCACCAACATCAAGGTATGCACTCAATTCAAAAAGTGCATTTGAAGAATGAGTTAATTTTAGACAGGGTTGCTATAGACATAAGTTGGTATAATGGAAATATGGAGCTCAAAAATACATGACATTGTTTTTATGCATGGAGAGTCTTGGACACTTCAAGTGTTGATCTTGAACCTTGATGGACAAAGGGCTCAACGTACAACATATATAGGTACACACTTACCTAATACGAGCTTCACCAATATTTTGATATGTAACTTTCATACTTATGGATTTGAAACTTCATAGTACATGATCTCATGTCAAGCAATAAATAAAGGATGTACTCATATTTGACTTTAATGATCAAAATACAAAGTATGTCTTTTGTATCCAAAGGCACTCATGATGTGTATTTGAACCTACATCCTCAACAATTTGAAGCTATTCAACCAATCCAAAAAGTGCACTTGAAGAATAAAACAAACTAGATAAGCTCATTTTGGATACAACGAGCTCAATATGGAAGCATGTAGCTCAAATACATGCTTTTGTACATGGAGAGGTCCAATATGGGGGGCAAACATAAGAACATCGCAACCTCCCTCTTCTTTTACCTTCGTGTTTAACCCTTAAGGTAAAGATGCATGATTTCAACATGGGAACATTTTGCACACACTATATATTAAGTGATATGTGATCAAGTGCGAATCTAAAAACAAACACCAAAAACACATTATGTGTTCTAAAAAGATTGGACTATGTGCCTAAATAAGAATCATAATACTTCTCGAGATGGAGCACTTTACGGGGTATAGCGTCTAATGAAAGAGTTTTTTACATCAAGCTTTTGGAGGCGGCAGACAATTTCAACAACCTACATCGGGAAAACAAAGGTGTGAAATGATACTTAACTTTCATCGAGATCCAAACGGCAACTGAGACCAAGAGTCCCTAGTGGAGACGTGTAGGCCACTTAGGGTTAACTTAGAGCTTGAGTTTCCTTACACTTCCCTTTCCTTCCATGTCCGTTTTTTTAGTCCTCTTGATACGGAGTCCAACACAATCGATGGATGGAAACCCGTGCGATCAACCTTGGAATTTGTGGTGGGATGCGTAACTTAAGCTTAGTAGTAGTAAGGAGAAATTTGCGCCTTACTTAGGGCCGTTTTACACTATAGTGGAGAAGCCTTCTGGTCAAGAATTCTAGGGGAATTGTGAAATTTGATTGGCCGAGAGTGACACTCTTGTTCGGTGGTGGTTTACACTACAACCAAGAGTCCTTTGGTGGAGAACTTTGTACATGGATGAAAAAATCACATGACAACCAACATGGCGATATTTTTTTAAGGGGAGTTCTCCGATCCGGAGGTCAAGTTTTTTGGGCAACCTCAAACCCTCGGACAAGAAACTTGGCCTCCGGAAAACTCAAACTTGAATAAAAAAAATTTCCTTAGAGAAATCCGAACCGTTAGATTGAAAGCCTGCCATGTTTAAAACCTATTGAGGTTGTTGGTTCTTCCTCTTTCATTGTGACGCTCTCTTGCTTGGTTGTAAAGGCAAGTTGGAGGTTTGTGTGTGAGAAATTTGTATGTAGATTTTTTTTGGTAAGATGGCTAGTTATTTGCATCTTCCGTTTATTTGTAGCCAAGATGAGGACTACGTAGGTAGTGAGAATGTTTTTCCACATCCAAGTCAATTTCCAACTAGTGCCTTTATATCTTACAATCCGAATTCCTCTTCAACTAGTAGAAACTTGATTCAAGAGTTTGAACCATATGAAGACAACATAGATGTTGGAGGGAAAAAAATAGATGAAGGGAGTGACGTGTAAATTGCAGAACCTTCAGCCAAACCCACAAACAATAAGAGATGCAATAGGAAAGAATAAAGACCTGGCAAATAAGAGGGCTACAGAGGTGAAGGCGGATATATATATATATAATTAGTTGGACAACGTAGTTGAGTACTTGATCGCACTTCAAGGAGAGATGCAACCATAGTTTGAGAACAATGTAAAAAACAAGGTATGTTTTCCATCTATTCAAAGAATTTTAAATTTTTGTTTGTAATATAATAGACATTTTTAGCAAAAGGTGGATGCCTTTGTCTTTGCTCACGACTGAGAATGGCCGGATTGGCCCCCTCTTTTTTTTTCCCCTCCCTCCCCATTTGATTTTCAAATGGAATGGGGTTTCAATCAAAACAACGCCACCGAGTATCAAATTTTGGACCTTACGGGTTTAAAGCCTTATCCCTACACTTCAACAACTACCCTTTCTTCCATTTTCTTGATGCTAAAAGATCCATGCATTGCATCTATGTTCATTTTACATTATCCAAACAGGCATTATCCAGTATACTACAAGGCTATTTTTGAAGGTTTAGGAATTATTTTTAAGTATTTTAATAGACTCTAGTACATCATATTGCATAGTACTTTAATGTCATATTTCATTTTGAGCAAAAATTGATACATAAGTTCGACTTCAAGCACGACCATTGGCTGCAATTCCTAGAAGCATGTTGAAAAAAAATTGGGACTTTTTTTAAATCGTATAATGAGGACAAATTTGCCGATTTGGTCTTAAAAAATAATAGGCATAAATGTAAATTCTATGATTTTTTGAATCACTAGTGGCATCAAGTCAACTCTGTAATGAAGCATATGAATGCAACTACAATGGATAGTACAAATGGTGATGCATAAGATAATTGTAAGAATAAAAAACTAAATATATCTCATGATATACAAGTAGAATACAACTCTTAATCCGAATCATCATCAATTTTAAAGAAGAACAAATTTTGAGACCAAATTTTATTTTACTTCGGAAAAATGGTAGACAATGGAAATACAATACTTGACCGCTTTGCCAAAATCAATGAATTACTGAGGAAATTAAATTGTCAAATGGACCGGCTCACTGACAAATTGTAGTCTTCTTCTATACCAATGCTAGTATCTGTTGTAAATGTTAGTTTTTTTTTCTAACTATTCGATATAATAGTTTTTTGCCAGCATCAAATGAATTAAAATACTTTTTTAACATAATTTTTATTTATTCTACATGGTATATTTTTGTTTCAACAACATCTCTTTAGGACTGTCCAAATTACTTGTATTATTTTCTACATGGTCATTAAATTCTATTTGCACATCTTGATTTTGTACATTTTTCATTTAAGCTATGTCTACTTCTATGATATAACATGAATCTATATTTTTGAGGTCACCAAATATTTCTAATGATGATATTTTAAAATTTTCTTATGCATCATTTGTCTAATTCAGGTTGAATTCATTACCATATATGATGCACAAGTTGTTAATACATAAAAAATATATAACAATATCTTAAATAATTCGTAATGACATATCAATCATCTTCAATAATATTATTCATTTTATTTTCAAGATGCTAAACGCATTTTCAACTATCATTCGAATACTTAGTTGGAGCTGCACATCAATTGTAGTAGGTTTTTTGTAATATTTTTGTTAGAAGGAAGTGTAAATAATTCCTCTAACTTGGTTATGTTATCTTGCCCATTTGCTCCGTAGGTTTGTAACAATAATTGGGCGTGACCTCTACAAGTTGCATCTCCTGGAAGAAAATTGAGAATACTTTCAAATTTTTGCTTATTCCTTCCAAAAAGGTCTGGCTGCAGCTTCAAACTCTCTCCTTATATATGCTGATGTGTACATAGATAGAGTTGGATGGCTAGTCAACTTGATCAAGTCACTCTCCTTGCATGATAGGCCACTTCTAGTGTCTCTGCATTTGATCAAGGTCTTTGTAATGGACTGAAACTTTGATGGTTGATTTGTAGGAACATGAAGAATTGTGTTCTCCAACTCCTTTACTGTCATCCAAAAGAAGATGTTGTGTTCAGCCTCCGCAGCACATAGGTGATGAAAACTTCTGGTGTGAGATTTTATTCTTCCCAATGTTGTGTAGTAGCCCTATTATGTTTTCAGCCATGTTTCTGCGAGTTGGTCCAAGCTTGTCTTCATAGTAGAAAATATTGTCACTAAACAACTTATATATTACTAAATAATTATTTATGTGAAATTTTTATTTTAGATATAGAGCCTTTTTATCTACAAGTAGGTAGTTTTTAGGGGTGTAGACTCGAGTGGGGTAAACTTATTCGATCAACTATAGAAAGAATGAGTCCTTAATTACGTCGGCAATTGAACTACCGAAGTGCATTTTGTTTCATTTTATTCACCAAGGGGCTTGGAAATTGGAATCCTGAATGGCATCAAAATTAACACTAAGAATTGAGCCTGATATGCGGCCACATTAGATCGTATCCAAGGCACAAGGCTCTTTTAAAAGAATTTGAAACCGCCCTCTCACCGAACTGAGGTCTACGAGCGTGCGGGCCCACCACTGCGACCCAGGGCGTCTCAATAGTGGCCCGCGATGGACCCGCTACAATGCTCGGTGCAGGCCACACCCTCGGTAAGTCACCACCTACTTTTACCCTAATCCCTCTACGACGGCGCGTAACCTTCATCTTCACCATAGTAACAATAGAATCTGCGTAAAAAAACATTCACCCTATAAAATTTACCAAATAAAGTGAAATTTCTTAAAAAATAAATTTCTAAACCCAAAATTTACAGCATTAGTTTTTTATTCATAACTTTTAACCATTTAGGAATTTCACGACATACCTTATACCAATATAATTGCCTCAAGAAGACGCCTAAAATACACATGTTACGCTCCCAAAACGACTAAGATTTCAGTCTAAAATTGCCCCTCAAAGTATGCTGGTCAAAATCCTAGAGCATATTAGTTTTTTATCATTACTTTTCTTTAACATTAAATTGGTTTGTGAGTGATAGCCCATTGGAAGCGCCTTTAAAAAATGCATCGAATGCATATCTAATTTGTCAACATTGAGGAAGAATTAATAAAGAAATTGGCATTTGAAGCATTCTGGTCCAAAATTACACATCATCACGTTTATAGCCATAAATTTTAACTGCCAAATCACATTGAAATGTATCTTACATCATTGGATTCGTCTTTGAAAGACACCTAATTTGCATATATAAAAACTTCCAATTGATGTTAAATCAAGTCCGAAATACTCTTTCAAAGTTTACTACTCCAAATGACCACCACCAAATAAATCATCAACACTCGATCCTTGAATCAATTGATACCCTCGGCTCCCAAGGGGTGAAGTCTATTAAATTTGTCTGCAATGCTTGTTTTCAATGTATGGTTTTGAATAATTTTTTTACAAATCATACCTAAATGGCCCAAAAACCTACAATTCACAAATCAATCATACATCCATAACCAATGAATTCGCCAAGGCAACCAAAAAATCCTAAATACACTCACAACCATCATACTAGAGCCATAAAATATCCATGTTAAAACAAATCACATTCAAGGCACACCACTTGAATATAAATTGAAATCCATAAAAATGAGAAGACCGCCCTCTCACCACCAAAATCATAATAAGTCATTTCACCCCTCTTTTATCTAACACCTTACACGCAATAAATAGAAGGGTCATTTATTCCACCCTACTTATAGATATAAGAGCTTTATATCTAAAATAAAAATTTCACATAAATAATTGTTTAGTGGGATATAAGTTGTTTAGTGATAATATTTTCTACCATGAAGACAAGCTTGGACCAACTCGCAGAAATATGGCTGAAAACAGAATAGGGCTACTACACAACATTGGGAAGAAAAAAATCTCACACCAGAAGTTTTCATCACCTATGTGCTGCGGAGGCTGAACACAACATCTCCTTTTGGATGACAGTAAAGGAGTTGGAGAACACAATCCTTCATGTTCTTACAAATCAACCATCAGAGTTTCAGTCCATTACAAAGACCTTGATCAAATGCAGAGACACTAGAAGTGGCCTATCATGCAAGGAGAGTGACTTGATCAAGTTGACTAGCCATCCAACTCTATCTATGTACACATCAGCATATATAAGGAGAGAGTTTGAAGCTACAGCCAAACCTTTTTGGAAGGAATGTGCAGGAATTTGAGAGTATTCTTACCTTTCTTCCAGGAGATGCAACTTGTAGAGGTCACGCCCAATTATTGTTACAAACCTACGGAGTAAATGGGTAAGATAACATCAACAAGTTAGAGGAATTATTTACACTTCCTTCTAACAAAAAGATTACTAAAAACCTACTACAGTTGATGTGCAGCTCAAATTAAGTATTCGAATAATCATCAACGTGTTTTTTTTTCTTGAGAAACTTGTATTTTCTTCCTTAAAAGGTGAATAAAATCATGGATGCATTGGATATATAGTATCTCCAAAACGTTTGTATAGTAAAAATATTTCATTCATAATTTTTTTTTTCTCAATTTTTGATTTTTGGAATAATGGCCAATCATACTTCCCGCCCAAAATTTGCATTGACAATTCATTAGATCTTGAAATAAAAGTGATTTGAAGTCATTTTTACAATAATATGAAGCATGATCTATGTTTGGAGTTGTAATTGAAATGTGATTACCATCTATTGCCCTTATGATATATGAAATTTCATGCAAACTCTCAAATTCTATATATGTTTGTTTCATTCTTCCTTGTATTGGTCTTTGAAAAATCAAAAAAATATTGTAACACATATCCACTTGGCCGATCAAAATTTCATACCATCCTCTATTTGCTCCCAATAAAAGAAATGACATCATCATAATTATAAAATTATATTGATAGGTGACGGTTTTCTAAACCGTCATAACTAAAACAATAATATGCTTCAGAACCATAAAGGTCCAAGAAAAACTATAATGTTATTTTTCTGATTGTTCATGATTGAAAATCAATGTAGAAGGAAAATAAATTGAAGATGATGATTAAGAGTAATACGTATATTATATAATAAAGAAGAATAGTGCTTCTTACAATGTATATGTAATTTTTTCTCTTCACTCCTAAAAGATCATAACTATGATTTCCAATGACCCCTCAAATTTTGCCTTACAAGTACAAAACAAAACTAGGGAAAACAAATACATGCTATTTAATTTTCAGGCCGTAGGATCTTGTTTTGGATTTTTGAACACCTCTATGGATTTGTTTTGGAATTTTTTAACCACATGGATAAGAAGATTATAGCAATTAAAATGAAGACAATTAAAAATTTGGACCCTTTTTGACAATATCATGAAAAAAATTTCTAAAACATTTTCAAATATATATATATATTATCAATACAATTTTTAAAATTTTAATACAATGGTCCTTTAGGGGATAAGGTTTCTACTACCCTACCTCAACGGCAGGTTCGGCCATAATTAATTGATTTTGCTAGTGCCTAATAATTATTTTTCAGCAACCCAAAAATGCCAAAAATGTTGGAAAATCTATCATAAAAGTGCCAAATTTTTGTAAAACAAATTTCATTATAAACTGAAAAATACATATCTGATTTCCGTAGAAATAAAAAAACAACACTAATATGCAAACTTAATGTGATAAAATCACTTTTAACCTATTTGGTATATAATAAGTAATATCGTACTTCTAATTTTCACTTGTTGGTGGGCATTCTTCAGTCACAGTAGAATCAAAATGTGCAAAATCTAGTATGTCATTATCCAAGTCAAGACTTTCATTCAAATCAGGTAAGTCTATCTCATCAGTTATGCTCAAGTTAGACACACAACGAGCTAAATGATCTAAAACATCCATGTCTAAATAATAATCAGGAACATCTAATTCCGAATTTTGGTCTTCAACAAGATTGCCTAATTATCCAAAAAGAGATTTCTCAAAATTCACTCTCATTGCTTCATTCTGAATTTGAAAGTCCCACGCTTTTAGAATCCCACATCGCGCCCAACCGGATGCAATCATCTCTTTATGAACTCGAAGCTTATCCCAAGCCATAAACATCCACTCAGCAGCATTTTCACGGACTGTCTTCATTGAACTATCAACTTTCATTGCACCAACTGGCACTTTACTAGCCACCATCCTTTGAATTTCACTTGCAGACCATAACTTAAATTTTTTTGCAAAAACACATTTTAAAGGCCTTTGTAAGACAACATCTGCTGGTTGAAATTTAGATGTGCAATTGGCCGGCACATAAAACAACAAAATGCGGGGATGAGTTGTTTTCATCCAAAGTCGAAATTTTGAACTGGTATGTACGCTCCAACAATCAATAAGCCACACCATATTTTGCGAACTAGAAAGATTTAACCTGTCACTCTCATGGTGAAGATATGGAACAATTATGAAATTCACAAATTGTTTCATAGATTCCAAATTCGACTAATGATTCTCACTCATAGTGAAATGAAAACCATAATCAAGGCCTTGCCATCCTCGCTGAGTTTTGGGTATGACTCTCTTTGTAGTCCCTGAAAAAAATGAGTTGAAGCGGAAGTAAAGAACCATTTGCTGCTGAAGATACACAAGCAGTGATAGCCCTTTTGTCATCACCTCCAATAACGCCAACATCATTGGATCATTTCTTTTCCCAAGTCCTATCTCCAGCTAATGGTACCAAATGTATGCTTGTTTTATCAGTATTCACCACAAGACTAAAAGGTATGTTGTATAGTTTAACCAAGTATGCAATTCTCAAGGTCATCATGTGACCTTGATTTACCCAATCAGTTGGAAGTTTACCCTTAACCGTTGTGGGCTTCCGAAATCGCCAATTAAGCCTAGATCGCATAAATCTCCTAGTCCAATTCAATGACACCTTCAATTTTTGAAGTACTTCGGGGGCTTTTTCTTGGAGAAAACCAATAATGATTGGTTGAACAATTCCAGCATGTAGAGAAACACCTGCTTCCCTCATACTTAAGAGTAATTCCACAAGTTCTGTGGTAACCTCCATATGCGATTGAAGTGGTGGCATGTGTTGCCCTTGAGGTACAAATGCGTATTCTCTTGCAACACATGCAGAAACATGACCTCGAATCTCTCCACTGGTTGTGAACCACTCATTTAAACTTCCTCGTGACAATTTATCGTAAGGCCCTGTAAATGTACCCTTGGTGCGATGAGTGATCCTCAAATATTTCAATGCAACAATATGATTTTTGTATTGTTTCATAGTTGCTTCAATTGGAGGCCAAAGCTCATGCGTAAACCAATTGGTGTAAGGCCCCCTCACCCTAGCCTTAGTACCAGAAGATGAAGGTTGCAATATTGGAGATATGTTGGAAACCAAACTCATCTCCAATCTTCAAATATTTTTAGGTCTACCAACCGGTTTCTTGATAATATCACAAGGTTTCTTCTTATCTTTGTGCTCCAACCGGTCAACCTCAGCAGCCTTCTCAATATAAGATTGATTCTCCTCTTTACTTATACGACCGAACATCGATGATAACAAAAGTTGGCTCATTTTGAAAGCTGTATGAAAACAAGAAGGGAATGGTAGAAATTTGGAACCCCCTGCTCCTACATTCTTGATATTGGGATAACTTCAATCAGCCAATGCAAGAGTGTGGTCACTCTAGCATGTAGATGGAGAGCCCACATCAGAAACTAGCCAATCAAAGCCAGCTAGGAGGCCCTCCCCAGACACTGCACTGCATCCAACAATTTTCCAGTGCTGGCTCTTGTCCATCACCTCCAGGTTCAACACCTGACCAAAGAGAAAAAGAAATTAGGCTTAGAAAACTCTTCGTTCAAAGGTGGAGTTGCGATTCAATTTGCACAAAATTGACATAAGTTGCACACAGGGATATTTCTAAGCATGCAACCAGGAAAATCAGTTTGGGTAAATAAAGCGCAAATATAAATCAACACATAAATATGTAGCTGCTCGATAATTCGAGTGTTGTATACAGACACTTTCATAATTATAAAAGTGCGTGCGTGCGTGTATGTGTGTCTGTGTGTGCGTGCGTGGGTGTGTGTGTAAGTGCTTGCTTGCGTGTGTCAAATTCAAGATTCATAGGACACTCAAACCATGAACTCGGGGAAAACTACATGATGTTCACACTGAACGATTCAAGGTGAAACACTCGAATCCTTCAAAACGAGCTAATTGCTAAGACTACTGCTGTCGAAAACACTTGACAGATTTGGTTTAGGTGGAGATTGACCTAATTCACCTCTTCTTAAAGAAGGCCATGAAGCTCATTTCGGCAGTCATCCAATCGTCGGTAGTAGCGGAAGCAGACTCCGGCAGCAGCGGCAGCAGACTCCGGCAGCAGACTTCGGCAAGTGCCGGAATTGTCATCAACGGCAAGTGCCAGAGTTAGAAATTTCAACGGCACTTGCCGAACCTGGTTGGCACTGTTTTCTTTAATTATTCGACACTGGTGTGCCGGACCTGCCGTTGAGGTAGGGTATGGCCGGCTATGACCATTTGGTGAAGTTGTCTAATACGTTTTTCCTCTAGGTGGTTATACTACAGCCAGTCAAGACTCTTTAAGGGATTTTTTTTTATTATATTTTCATCTTCTCTGGCATACCATCCATTGCCTTGAATAACCATCTCTTGGGCTAAAATTCTTGACTGACCAGTGCACTTCTCCACCGTAGTGTAAAGCAGCCCTTAGGGCCGGTTTATACCATGGACCATGAAGTCGGACCATTTTATGGTCCACCTTGATAGTCCAACTTCCATGGTCTGATTTTTTTTTCGAATCAATTTACAAATCCTTTGGGATCCCTCACTAGATGTAAATTGAATGTGGATTAAGAGGAACGACGATGCACCAAAAAATGAATGTGATGAGTTTTTTCAATGTATGCCTAAAAAAGGCATTTTCAAAACTTTTGACCATTCTCTTGTCTTCTCTTGTCTTCATCTTCTTATTATAACAACATTTCTTTGCCAAGGGCCCCTTCCTTTTTCTACCAAAGTCCTCTTTTGCCTCTCCCACTGCAAAACCTGTTAGACCATGTCAGTGGATAATGTAGACCTTAAATATGTCTTTTGGAGATCTCGAACTCCATCGTCACTTTGACAATTTTTTTCCCTTGATGCAAACCAACACGGTCCCAAGATGAATGCAACATCCAATCACAAATTTTACAAGGCCTTGGGACGACTTCATGGTCCATGATGTAAACAACCCTTTAGTTGAGAATGTAATCTAAAATCCTTAAACTTTCACTAGGACTCGAACAATGAAGAAGAGTGGTGCTAAGTTACTTGCCCAGATACAGCCCTTGGTGTTAGCCCAATACTTATAGTCAACAGCCTAACTTCCATCCAAGAAATAAAATATCGTTTTGAGAATTCCAAGCAAAATCATGGTTGAACTTTCAATCTCTAGAGCCTTGGAGATTGGGTTTCGTAGAGTGGAAGTTTGCACACAACCACTGAATAATTATATAACTATAACTATATATAAGTTTCTAGTATCTGGTGATACTCCACAAGATACATGCAAGTGTAATGTTGAGTTTCTAATAAGGTAGATGGGTCTTAAATGGTTACTTTTCCAACTTGTTCAATTCTCCATGAATATGGAAATGGTTACAAATTTTGAAGCGGTCAAATTAGGGTAATACATAGTTGATCATTAGGTTAACCTATACTTGTTCATCTAAATTCTAATCCTTGGCTACAACAATTGTCAAAACCCTTATCAATCACAAGCCACCGCCACATAAATATTTAATCCCATTTTACCTAAAAAATATAAACCTCATCCATGTCGGCACTACACGTCCCTGGCGAATGGTTAAATGGACTTGGTCGACTATGAATGCCTCAACCTTAAATTCGAATGGGAGACCTTTCATTTGCAATGAAAGAAAAAAAGCTTACCTCCACTGTGATAGAGAACATTTTCACATCTTGTAGTTTTGTGCTAGTGTGCTTTTGTTACAGTGCTGAAGGAAATGTATTGGAAAAGAACACTAATTTTTACAACAGACATTCTAAAAATAAAATTGGTTCAGCACTCAACTACCGAACCACCAGAAACGTAGGTCTGGTAATCCACAAAGACTACACTGTTTCTGGGATTAAGTGTCACTTCCTATTTTCAAATTATGTAGTGCGAGATATCTATCTATCTATATATATATATTACTACCACAGATGTCGGTCTTAAGTACGAACTAAGTACACCCTAAACTCCGTACTATCAACTTCCATAATACCACACACTCTCTAATATGCCGAAACCCTAGGGAATGGATGCACTTACTTGAAATCTCACTCCTTATTGTCACATTTCTCTCCCTTATATCTCGGAATTTGTCATTGAAGCAAACCACCCAAGAAGTCAACCCACATCCTCGCATTGCGCCATGTGTCAACATGTGGAGTGTCACCTTCTTATTCTTCTTCTTCTTCTTCTTCTTATGCCACTTGTTGAATGTTGGTGCATGCATATGCCACATCGTCTGGGAAGGCCAAGTGGAGTGGACCACACTAATGTAGGTGATGGGAGAACATGTTCAAATTGTCCTCACATCTCCTTTGTGTTATTTCATAGTGTCACATGCTACACTAATTCTAGAGCACCACGCATCCATGTTAACACTACAAAACTCTATAATATCACGTGAACTTTGGTTGCCACAGGTGGGATACTACGGAGTTTAGAGTGTACAAACAGTCAATTTGGAAGAAGAAGAAGAAGAAGAAGTCCGGTTTCCGAAGGAGGGCCGGAGTGAATAGAGTGTATGTTCACAAAACATCCTTGGCCACACCCAAGGGCAATGGCATTAGATGTAAGACTACTTCGCCCTTTGCAGGGAGTAGACACTACATTAGTGACAAATAGATTTTATGGGTCAACCGGTAACATGTGCCTTCAATAGCGGTAGTTATCGTGGCATTGCTACCGCCGGGGGGGGGGGGGGGGTATATTAGGTTTGTGAGTCTTTTAGTTATGCTCGGTCTTGTAGGTTTGTGATAGGTTGTCTATTTTCTAGCCGCCTTTTATGAACTAGTATCGAGTGTGCGTGTTGTATGGCAATTATGTTGATTTGTTTAAATGTATTTCTATTTTTTGTGGTAGGGAGTTTAAGTTTTGTTTCTAGTTCTTTCATCGAGGGGATGCGAGTTGTGGCTCTTGCATTTGCAGCTAGTACCATAAGTGGTGCTACATTCCATCCTCTCGCTGTGATACTAGTGATGACAGTTGATATTTTGTACTTTCTCTCTCTCTCTCTAGTTTCTGCAGTAAACATGTTGTTACAATATGCAAATTCTATAAATTATATGGTGATTTATGGTGTAGGGGCTTCTAGTGGCGGGTAATTGTATGGGTGACCTATGATGCATAGTATGTCAGGTTTGAACCTAGCATTGCAATGGCATCTTTGGGCGTCGCACGTGCATGGCAGTAGCCATGTTGGTAATGTGCTTTCTTGGGGTAGTCCATTATATGTGCTTGTGTTCATAAGTGTGTAGTGCCTTGATATTTTGTTTGAGATGATAAGTTTACGTATTTCCCATACCGCTTTGTTATGCCTTTTTGTTATTAACTCATGAATGTGTTGTTGTTTGCATTTAAGGAGTACTTGTAACCATGTATTTGCATCTAATGAATTGCAGATAGGGCATGTATTTGATAGGTACGCTTCTCCACTGAAGAAGAGTTGTTTCCGAGCATGTCCCATATATTGTCCAATTTGGAATTGTACTAGACACGTTTTTTGTTTATCTATGATGGTAGGATTTTTCCAAAAGTCATTTGATAATACTTTGTCGATATCTTTGTTGTTGAGCCATTTATGTAATTGGTGTGTTTGATTTGCTATAATTTCAAGGTTATGCCTCTTATCATATTTAAAGACATATTTACCAAGGTGCCGAATGGGGCCTTTGTTTGGTGTTTCTTGCATTGAGTGGCAACAATCTTTTTGGAGATAGTATGATGTAGGATGTGCATGTTCATATGTTGTTACAACATCTCTATGATCTAATTCGTAACCCGGTTTGGCTAGCGTGTCTACTTGTTCATTGCCATTTATGTTTGTGTGGGCTTTAACTTTATGAAGTATAGTGGTTTGTGTGCAAGATTGTAGCATTGTAGTTATAGATTCAAGTATATTCTTATATGGGTGGTTGTTATGCAGAGTTGGGTGTTTGATTTGTGTATTTAGTAGGCAATTTAAACACTATACAACTGTTCATGATATGCGTGGTGAAAAATGACATTCTACGTAAAAATTTATAGCACTGTGTAACTTGATATAGTAAAGTGACACTACATACCAAGAGCAATGTTTTCTATGTAGAATGTTTAGGAAAAAGTCAGGAAGATCAAATTACTTTTTGTGGTGAAAATGGCTAAGACCAGTAACATAGTACTCTACCCAACTAGATGAAACATCACATAGGTATGTGTCTCTGTAACAATAGGGGCATCAAGCACACACAATTGTCAGTTTATTGAAAGTCGTGATGCAGTGGATGCATTAGTCGATCAACATGAACATTTTTTCTTATAAATTTTATTTTTCTACACCATATATGTTAAGCCTCCGCTTAATGATTTGGGCAAACCAACCCATACACTCGTTCCTTGTTGGATGCCTAAACCCTTGTCTCCAAGGAACCAGTGTACTGGTTGGTTCGCCCCAACCCCACTTAACTAGGTAAGGATAGGGAGTCACTTTCGAATTGATAAGCACAACAACACAAACTTCTTCATTGGCCTTGTTCATGACGCCTTCGTACGAATCACGGGTTGACACCACACCCACTGCAAAACGTTCTTTTGATCGAAATAGGTTGTTTTATTCACACAAAGGTCAGAGATGATCCTAAACTACTGGATGATAGTGGACATGCACCCATTCCCAAATGAAGTGATTGGCGGTTCGATTCCCACAGTGAGATCTTCTCTCTGCTTGACAGAAAAAAAAAAAAACTATCTAGGTAGGTAGGAAGCCAAGAGCCCACCCACCGCTAGGTAGGTAGTAAACCCCACCTTGCACCAAGAGGATTCTTGAGCACGGTAGGGCCAACAGGCTCAAATTCACATCGGATTACCCAACGTTGGTTATTTATTTATTCACACAAAAACTCTTCCACCACTGCAAGCTCGAGTATTATAACATTTGCACACTCGAGAGGAAAAGCCAAGATCCAACTAGATAACTTTGTAACTTACTTCTCAAGTTCTACTACTACTACTACTACTACTTCTATGTACGGATTCGATTAAATACCTTTCTATGTCTATTTCTCAAGAGCCTTTCACTTCCCGGGAGTAATCAAAAACCCCTTTTGTACATCCACCTTTAGTTCAAAATTCTTAATAACCTTTCCAAATATACACACTAGAGAGAGAGAAAAATGTACACGAATGCCTTAAATGATACCCCTTCCTACACTCACATTACTTTGTATGAAGAGTCCATCCCAACCCATCGTTCAATCTAACCTTATTCTATATGCGGTTCTCACCCCTATTTTACTTCGAGGAATGAAACCGGTTGACAATATCCTCTCATGATTGTCGTATGCAATGTGGATGCAATGTATGAACCTAAAATTGCTTGACTTGGTTTACAATTTAGGTACCTAATTTATGCATTCAAGGAGGATGTACGTGAGCATTGGAAAGGCTAACATAACAGTTACTACGACCAGTCATTCAACGAGTTATATTTTTTTCCAGATGAGGGAAAATTGCGGATACAGAAGTCGGATTTATATTGAGATATGTGGGTGTTATTCCGTTCATTTTCTCGTGTTCTCCAACTCTACCAACTCGATTTTTCACAATGGAACATGTGTTCCATTAGCAAATCTACGATGAAGCATCAACAAAAATCGGACCTCCTTTGATTAGTTATGCTTATCAGGAGTGCATGCTTGGTGATTCCTTAACGGAATACGTCGGTTCTCCCCAAATTGTGTTCGATGTTGAGTGTGGAATGGTTAATAAGATTTGAAGGCATGGTCCAATCTCTTTTAAACATGTCTTTGTATGGTGTTTGTTCTTTGATCCTCACCTAACCATGCACCAATCAAATATAGGTGCTCATTAATCCAGTGGGCATCGGGTCATTGGCATTACGAACGGACACTTTATTCACGCCGGCCCCTTGCTTGAAAGGGGTTGGAGTTTCTATCTATCTAGGTGCTCATTAAGAAAAGTAGCCAAACAACACCTACTTACAATATTACTTATCTAAGAGCCTAGAGGGTGACATAACATTATTTAGATTCATGACAATGTTTTGTGAGACTGACAATATTCCATAGAATATTCCCACATATATTTCCACATTCAATTTGAATGTGGGAATGTCCAAGAATATTCCATAGAATATTGTCAATCCCATGGAACATTGTTATGGATTTGAATAATGTTAAGGAGTTCATGAAATGAAATGCAACATGTTCTCATAAGAGACGACTCCGCATCCATTTCCTATTGTGCAAGTCCCATGTTATAAACCTAACAAGTTGGATGTTATTACCCCCTTCATGAGACCGTTTTATTTTCACTTTATAAAGAAGGTTAAGGTTGTTGGAATACATCACCTTTGATCCATCAACGTATCTCTTACTTGTACATGCCAGCTCATACCAAATCCTAAGCCACTTAGGCACTCTAGTGTATAGTCAACAACATAGGTCAATGTCCATCCACAAGTGGACAACTAGCTCTTTACCTTACAACAACACTGTTTCACCACAACAATAGTAAGGACCCTAGATTAGTAAGCCAAGAAAATAGTGGCGGCAACCCAAGCTTTGATTCATGTAAATAAACGCAAGATCAATTTGCATCAATCAATGAAATTGACAATTTCATTCCACATCCTTGTAACATGTGTGATCAATTTTGTCACAACAAAGGTACGGCGCCTTATTAACGAGGAGGTGCCCTTTCGTCAAGCTCTAGGGAACAAATTCAAAAATTAGCGTCGTCAAGTTCCTGAAGTTCCCAATGCGGTGAATTGATGAGGGAGGGGAGGTGGTGGAGCCCATCTTCATGAAGCAATCACATGGGAGAAGTACATAAAATTACATAGTTGATGAGTTGTGTTCATGGAGCCAACACTAGATTCGAGAAGAAAGACTCAAATCTAGTTGGACATGTGATGGTGAGTATAAATCCATGTGGAAGGTGCACATTTGTGACATCACTACCTCAAATTGCAAAGCTTCCCCAAATATCACAAAATATTGGTTCAAGATTTGTGAGATGATTTGAGTAGGTATATTGCCCCTCTTTGAAATGAAGGTAATATTTGTCACTTGGACATGATTTAAGTGAAGGTTTGATCAAATAAGCAACCCCAGTAACATCAAGAGATAGAGTGCGTTTACTCCTATCTTAAACATTGGAAATTTGATGATGAGACATATTAAATGCTACCAACAGTTAATAAGTAACAAACATATATATGGACTAGCAAGAACTAATGAAGAACCGCATTCATGCAAGTCAAGTCATGCGAACACTACGCTATGCAAAATATACAACTTCAATCTAATTTCGAACTAACTACAATGCAAAGGCCCAATGTCAATGTTAAATCGGAGCAAGAAAAAAGAATGAAGACACTTAGACTGACAGTAACTATCAAGAGTCGAGTGCATTCACTCCCATCTGAAGCATTGAAGAATTGATGATGGACACATTAAATGTCAGCAATGAGTCGTAGAAGTCTACTAGCTTATGCCAAGCCCAGAAAGCATAACAACCTTGTATGTGATCTTAACCAATATCAATGAGAACCAAATTCATGTCAAGTGATCCGAACAACTTCAATCTGTGCAAAATGTACAACTTCGATCTAAATTCACGAGCTCATCCAACACACACGAAAGCGTGAGTGGTCTTCATTGTTAGTGATTCATTCAACGATTCTCAGAGTGTGCCTGAGCTACTCCAGTATGAGTCGGGCTCTGTGGCTTCGTCGAGCTAGTGGCGGAGGGGGATTCGTCCACTTTCTCCTTCCCGGGCACAGTCGGCGGTTTAGAGCCTCCTCGGCTAATCGCATGTGCCTTCTCAGTTGTGGAACCCATCATCGATGCAAAGGGCTCGTGTGTGAAGGCGTACCATGCCACGCCTGCATATGTTAAAGAAAGAAAAAATTGAGTCAAATAAAGTGAAGTTGAAGGTCTTATTTCTGCATGTTGTGTCGCTAGTGAAGAGACAGCGTGACCTCGCACAGTTTTTAATCTTGTACACCAAACACCATTTTTTTCTCCCCTGTATTTTGTGGCAGTCTCAATTACCTGACCTTCAGACAGGTAGAAAATGAAATAAATAAATAAAATCACATATCCATACCCTAAAGGTATTAAAAAAAAAAAGTGACATCCTAATTATGGATACTCGAATGGTATTAAATAGGAAGACTAGAGCAGACCAACACTGGTTGGTCACATACCCTATGCACGCATAAATCCAGTTGAAGCCGAGAGTTACCTGACGTCCTGTAAGTTCTCTCATTTAAATACCTTAGAAAATCACTATCAGAAAATTGGGTACCTTAAAAAATAAATCAGGTGACAACATACCTATCCACATACCTCCCCCAAACCTCAATTTCAAGGGTAACTTAGTATGTAGTATGTACAGATTTGGAGGTAAGTGGTCAATGGTATTCAAGAATGTTTTGCAAGCAGTGCATTTTTTTTAGTAATGCTCGAAACAAACCATCGCATGATAATAGGGAAGAGCACACCACATACATAATTTGTGTTTCGGGACATCCAAGGAAAAATGGGGATGTTAATTAACTTACCAGCAGCAACCAGGCCTCCAATGTATAAATTTCGGAACGAGCTCCTCTGTATCATTCCAGGCACGGTGGCGCTTCCTCGCCCTTCCACACCTATTCTGTTCTGGTTTGAAGTTTGTGCTGGATCCATGATAAATTTTCGATCAAACTCTGAATCTCTCACCTGCATTGAATGAAAACGCATTTAATTCACTGAACTTGATATCCCCTGGAAACGCTGTACTACAACAACAACAACAACAACAACATTGAGTCCACGAATTAACCCCAAGTTCCCAAAAATCTCCTTCCTAGATGATTCAACGAACTTTTATGATTTTTTGAATTTTGCTACGAGACTACCTAGTGTAATTGCACTATGGGGGTACTTTGCTCTACCCTAAAACTGGGACCCGGATAGATGATGAATTCGAGAATCTTGCATACTGCAAATAATGGAACTTAGCTCCCAGCCTCCCACCAACAACCTTCAGCCAGCCAATGACTTAACCCTGACTTCCTAATCCCATAAAAAGAGCTGTTTTGACAGTGTTTATCTTAGTGTTGGTTGAGGAACTGCTCATGGACAGATCTTGAGGCTAAATTGCGATTTACCCGTAGGATCTTCAACCAGGCTAGGAGATGAGATTTAATGTTCAGTACGAAAACGATTTGGCTTCAATGACCGTGTATATGTTTACCTCCGAACCCTTTTGAAAGTAAGGGCGTGCACACAAATGCCATGTTTTACCCAGAAACATAGACCTTTGACCAATCGAATTGGTGCGAAAAATGACCGAAATGCTTGTGTGATTCACAAGAGTGGAAGGACTCATTAGCCGAGCACCTCCACACAGCCTCCTGCCAGAATTTGCAAGCCACTTTGCACAATTGCAATATGTAACTGCTTCCTACTTCTAGCTTACCGAGTTGCAAAGAGTTGAAACTAAACGAAGCCGAATGAGAGTCTAGGTATTCGCTCCACACATATGTGCTTTGACGTAATTGTGCAATCTGGAGAAAACCTGCAGGAAGACTGTCATCCGAAGGAGTTCTGAAGTCCTGGCACTGACCTAATTACTCCAAGCTGCTAATCCACCGTTCCATGTATTCAGGAACTGCATCTCAGGCTGCATTCATTCATGGAGCTACTGCACCGCACATTATTCATTGATTGGCAGGAGCTCACTTCCCCCAACTTGGTGAAAGACTGCTAGAATCCAGAAATCAGACATCACCCCATATTGCAGTGACACTGCTTGTAATCTAGGACTATCAGTAGACTAGACTACTATAATGTTTATGAGTGCATGGAAGCTCAGAATAATCTTGACCTTACCTGTCAATCAAGCAGTAGAAGGCTAGCTGAAGCTCTCAAATTCCAATAAATTAAAGTGTGCAGAGAGGGGGCAGAGAGTTGATGAATGCTTACACCTCAGCGTCACACTGGACTACGAAATGGTTCTTCAGGATGAGAGAAAAGACCCCAGCAATTTGCACATGGAAAGAAGAGCAATTCGAATTCGAAGTCGAAGTTGGCACTTGAAGAGAACTGAAGTGCCGGGTCTGCATGGAGATGGCTACTTGCACTGCATTGCATGTGGTGACACTTGGTGCGTGACGTGGCGAGTGGCAGTTGGCCAACCACATGGCAGCCATGTGGCTGAGTTTAGGGGATGATGTCATCCACCTCATTCGCACCATCACATGGCCTTCATTTCACCTCTAGGGTTTCCAAATAAGGTGTAGTGGCGTAGGCTTCATATGTGCCAAGTTCCATGTACCGTTCCCGGTCCGTTTTTTTTTAAATAAATGGGTGGGCCGGTGAAAAGAGGGTGGTGCCATGTGCCCATCCCCCTCACCCAAGGATCGGTACCCCCCATGGATGGATGTCCCACATTTTGTGTTATGAAAGAACGGGTACCAAAGGACCGGCGGTCCTAACGGTAACATGAAGGACATGTCCCGGTTAGAAAACTATGGTGACCGGATCGGCCGGTCACCTAGGGTACACCCTTGGGTACTAAAGGCCACTTTGTTCTTCAAGTCCTTTCTTTTGAGGAGGACTCTTGGGGTTCATTGTGGTACAGTGGTACTCTTTTGTGAAGGGCAAGGTACACATCTAGCACTTGAATGAGATTTTGCATGTGTGATGTAATATTAGTTCTTATTGTTACACTCTTGACTTTATTAATATGCATGAATAATCACTTAGTTACTATTCAAATATATGAATAATTTGTGAACAATTGAATGAAATATTTTTTTAGGGTTTTGGTTTTGAATTTATGTAACATTCATCAATATCCATTATTTTTAAACTTGTAAATATTACATACATATTAATTGATTGATCATTTTCATTTTGTGTATATATATTTAATGATTTACTATCATCATGGCACAAATATGAATTGCCGACGAGGTAATTTCAAGTTCTCAAGGTCTCAATGACATGAACACGGCATTTGGAGCTCCACAAAGTTTGGAGGCGGGCCGCACAGAAAGAAAAGAAAAGATAACGCCCGTATTATGCATACCGGCGTGAATGTGAGCCCGTTAATCCTATAGTGATCTCGGGACTCCGAGATGCAATATTGGGTGTTATGCCTCATGTGGGAGGTGGGCTCTGGTGTAGTGCAAGATAATTTCCACCTTATGGTGGTGGGATAAGGTTTTGTTTGTTGTCAAGTTTCCTTTTATTTAGGACCAAATAAGTAAGGTATTTAATGGCATTTTGGTGTATGTTTTTCATGAGGGTTTTGATGTGGGATTTGGGGATTTTCAGGTTGGTTAGTTGTTCGATGGATTTTTCGTGGATAGCACCTCTTACTCCTGCGGTGATAGTAATGAGGGGGTTGGTCTGCCATCCATTAGCTCTTAATGTGGTAATTAGCGGGTCATATTTGTTGTGTTTGTATGTGCGGGCTTGTTCGGGGAATCTATCGTGGCAGTAGGTGAATTCAATGAATTGTACGGTGTGGTTTGGGGAGGGTAGTATTGGAGTTTGCGTTTGGTTGGGAGCTCCAATAATGCACATTATGTCTGGTCTTAATTTGGCTTGACAATGGCATGGTGCTTGCGTGCATATACATTGGAGGAGCCAGTCGGGAATTGTTTGGTCTTGGGGTTGGTTGGGTAAGTTGTCCGCATTGGTCAAGGTGTCGCGCACCTCTCCATGAGGAGTGCCTGAAACACCATGGGCACAAGGGGGACCCCGGAGTGACACCCGGGACTTGTGGCGCCGTTGGTGAGAGGGCCCAAGTGATCCTAGTGTGGGTGAGGGCCCCGGGCGTTGGGAACGCCTCCCACCCACGAAGACTAGGAGGCACAAGGGCAAGGCCATGAGCTATACGTAGCTCATGGCGTGGTGATTCTAGAATGCTCAAGATCACCTCAATCGGAGGTGTGAGCTAGGAGTTATGGCCATTTGAGTGGGGTGCTGTCCCGGGACAGTGCCCTGGTACAGCAGTGCCTGGGAGTGATTCCCGGGACTGCCAAGGTTCAAACAGGCATAACTTCCTCAAGACTTGCCCAAATGGGGCAAGCGAGGAGTCCATCGGCATCTACGTGAAGCGTAGATGAGGATGGAGTGGTTGGTTGTTATGATCAGACATCATACAAGGAAGTTATGATGGTCTGAAGCTGCTGGGGGGTTTCTAGGCCCAGCAGCTAAGGGAAAATGTCCACTTGGCCCCAACTCTTGGTAGAGAGACAAGAGGTTGGTTGGCGGTGGGGTAGGGGCTCCGTGTAGAGTCCTAGAGGCTTATATGGGTGAGGTGGTGTGGCCTCACCCACCCGAGGCCGAACGGCAAGGCCTCCATGGGCATTGGCCCATTGTGAGGCCATAGTTGCCTAGTATGGTTCGGGTTGTTGTAGTGTTGCTCCGGCAATGCGATGATCAACATGGGATTGGACTTCTATGGATGGAAGTCCACATCTAGGAATGGGTTACCGATTAAGGGGTGAGTCCCGAAAGCAAAGTAGGAGGGTTGGTTCCCTCCTATGAACTATAAGGTCCGGGGTAGGAGGAGCTAATCATTAGCATGGCGGAATGCGAATGGTTAGCGCTCGTAACCTTTGCTAGAATTGAAAATTGGCAAGATTGTCAAGGGGGGCTAGCAAGGGTTGCGACACAAGGTGAAGAACCTGGTGTTTTTATTGGCTTGTAGGGTTTGGGCAATGAGGTGGGTTGCTTTATTGTGTCTTGTGATTTGTAGGCCTTTTAGGTATGGGTGTTCGCATGTGGATAATAGGTGTGGCCATGTGTCTCTATCATTGGTGCGACACAGTGTACAGTTGGGGTTTTGGTATTTAAGGGGCAAAATATATTTTTCCTATGGTTACCCATATATTGGGCATATCTAAATTTTAGAGTTTGGGTGATTTGTGTGTCGGGTATTTTATCATGTTTCCAAAAGTGGTTGGAGAGTTTTTGATTGATTTCTTCATTCGAGAGCCATTTGGTTACGTATGGGAATTTTTGTTTGGCTAGCGAAGTTTCTCGGTTTTCGTGATCTTTCATTATGAATGTGTGGAGGTTGCGGATGGCTCCATCGTGTGTGGCCGTGGGGGAGGTTGCTAGCCAGTAGGGGGTAGCGTGTGCTATGTGTATGTGTGGCGTGTTTTCAGGTTTGTCTTTGAGTGTCCCTTCGTTGGCTAGGGCGTCCGCCATTTCATTGCCTCTAATTCCCGTATGTGCGCGTACTTTGTGTATGTGTATCATGTGTGGAGTCCAATATATTTGGTGCACGATGGCTGCGATGAGTAATTTATCAGGGTGGTGGTGTTGAGATGTTGGGTGTTGGATGTGGTTGTTTATTAGGTAGGTGTTGTCGAGGCTGTCTGTGAATATGTGTGTGTCTATTTGGGTGGTTTGTATAGTTTTTATGGCTATAAGTATGGCGTTGAGCTCGGCTCTTAGAATATTGGGATATCCCGGTAGTCTTTCGGCTATTTGGGTATTGTTGTTGGGACTGTATACCCCTGAGCCTGCGATGTTGCCGACTATTTGTCCTTTGGAATTTTTGGAAGGTGGAATGAAGGACCCGTCCGTATATATGCATTGTTGTGGGTGGTATTTGAGGGGGTGTATGTGGTTGTATGCGGGGGGTATGGGTAGTGTTGTGTTGCTATTGGGGGGGTTGGTGTGGTTTATGGGAGCGGTTTTCCATGTTTTGGAAAATTTAATGTGATAATTGTTGGGAGTGGGTTGAATGGGATGGATGTCTATGTGGGTGTTGGTAATTCTTTTTAGGACTTTATTTAGATTGTTTGGGAATTGTTGGTGCAGTGTTGGGGTTAGTTGGTTGCGTATGTATATGATGGATGTGAATGATGGTTCCGTATATTGGTAATATTGTGGCCATTCTGGCGTGGGTTTATATCGTATGGTATGAGGTGGTATGGTAGAGATGACATGGATATCTGCTCCTTTGGTGAGGGTTAATTTTTGTGGTGTCCAATCTTGATGGTTAATTATGAGGATTGTGCTTGTTTGTGTATCTTCTTTAGCGGCCATTCGAGCCCAATGAATTGCTTGTAAGGTTGTACTATAGTCTGGCGGGAATGCTAGGCCCCTACCACTCCATTTGGACGATTGTGCATGTCCTAGGGATCTGAATAGCATGTCGCGGGTGTGTGGGGAGTGGTATTGTGTGAGTTGTGTGGGACACGTAAGTGGGGAGGAATAGTAGGAGTGTGTGATTTTGAAGGAGTCTATAAGTAATTTGGTGATTTCCGGGTGTATTGTATGATGTTGATTGTTGGGTAGTATGTGTTTAGGTTTTTTCTTGGGGAGTATGGTAATGTATCTTTGTATGAGCCATAATATTTCTGTTTCGAAGTTTTGTACCGGGGGATGTAGGGAGTTGGTTAGGCGGGTTAGGTTGTTTTGAGAGAAGCGTGCCCATAGCCATTCTAGTCTTTCCGTGGTGATGGTGGCAAGGAATTGTCCATTTTGGTCGAATATGTGGGATTCCGTGGCGCTTGTTTGTATGGTAGGTTTAGTGGTAATGATATCTTTGTCCGGGTTACATTCTTGTTTGGATGTTTTGAGGTTGGTGATCCTAAGCGGGGGGTGTATGTGTTTTTTATCCTTTGTTTGGGTGTAGTTGAGGTAGTTGTCATATGTTTGGGTGGCTTTTTGTTTATGGGTGGTGGTGTGGTATCTTGTTATTAGTAGGAGGTTGTGTTCTAAAAGGATGTTGTCTGGGTGTAAGAGGTCCTCCTCAAAGTGCCATTGTTGTGTGGTGCCATGCATAGTGAGCCATTGACATAGATATTTTCTCTTGAAGGCTTGTGCTCCCCATTTGTCCTTTCGGTTGGTGGTTTTTGTATTAACTATTTCATGAATGGCCCGCCCTAGTGTGGGGTCCACGTGGGGTTGGTGGTTAAGGTTTAGAGTGTTATTTGTGGGTGTTGTGTGTGGTGGTTGGGGATGATTTTCAAGGGGGTTGGGTGTTGTTGTGATCGGGAATATTATTGTGGCTTGGTGTAGGGCTTCTTTGATGGTTTTGGGTGCAAGTTTGTGTATGTTCCGGTATTCTTCTTGTGTGAGTATGGCCTTGGTGTTCTTGTTTTGAATTTGTGCTAGTGTTGTAATGCCATGGGTGTAAAGTTTGTTTAGGTATTTTTGGGATTTTGTTTTGGAGGCATCATCAAGGGTGTTGTATATTGGGTTGGATAGCCATGCTTGCTCTACTGGGGTTTTCCTAAGGGGGAATGCGCAATTGGCCGTGGTAACATGTATTTCGTATTCTTTTGTGAGTAGGAAGAGGGTTCGGGCTATGGGAGACCTTGTGCATGCTTGTTGTTTAAGTTTCGGGAGGTGGAGTGAACCTCCATATTTAGCTGCTATGTATTTAGTTAGGCCTTGATATATGTCTCCTAGTTGGCCTGGATCGTTGAGGGCTTGTAGTAGTTGTTGGCCTATGCAGTGTATGTAATCGGGTAAGAGGGAGGAGACTCCTATGCCAAAGTTTTCATTTGTGAGGTGTGTGAGAATATTGGCAGAACTTTTAGGTATGTTGCATATTTCTTTGGTTAGTTTTCCTATTATTTTATCTAATTTCGTAATGTCGAACATACTTAAGAGGAAAATGTAGTTTAAGTGAGTGTTTGATATTGGTTGCTTGTAAACGAATTGATTTTTTTTTGTACACGGATACAAGTAATCGGTGTACTTTGATGACTACGGCAAGCGAGAGATGGGCAAAACTTAAGGAGAACATGGTGACACGGTCTGTGATACGGTCTAAATCGCAATATCAAGAAAAGTGGGAAACCCTTGCAAGTGATTTAAATTTTTTTTATGATTATCAAAAGAAAATTCCATCGGGATAAAAGACTTACTTTCAAATGGAAAATTTGGAGAGAAACAATCAATCCTCAATGAGATTTCCTAAAGTTCTTGACAATCGAAGTTTATGATGTCATAGCCGAGTGGTATCCGAGATGTTCTCGTACGGTAAATCTGGGGAACTTGCCATTTGATAGTTCATCCGTATCACCAACACATGGTAAGTAATTCATTACTTATGTTGCTATATGTTTTTTAATGAATTTATCATTGACGAATTAAATGTGTATCTAATTTATTTGACTATACATAAATTATCCGATTTCTTCACCGGAGTCTGTTATTGGTGATGATAATTATGATACAAATTCCACGAAAAAACATAAACTTTCCGATAAAATTTTGGAAGGTGCATTACACGTCATGAAGGACAACACAAAAGCAATTGTGATTGTTATGAACGAAGGTGAAGTACGAGGAAATGCACGGGCGTTGCTAGGGCATGAGCGTAGAGCATAGAGCGTAGATTTTCTGAATTTCGAGCGGAGAGATTTTATTTTTAGTAATAAAATTTCCAAAAATAAAAATCATTATTATTATAAATGGTATATTCCTCAAAATATTCGATTTTTTATCCTTATGGCCGTGGAATTTAGTACCCATAACCGTGCAAAATGGGTTTGACATATGGAAAAAATTTATATGTGACCGAGTTTTGGAGGAAATAGATGACTTCATTGAAGAGAACTACAAGGACACATGTTCACGGAAGAGCACAAGTGAAGGACAAGTACAAGTGATTCATAAATTTAACATAGCAAAATAATAATATATATATATAAATATATACGTATTCACTAAATTGTGAAATTACATAGAGTGACGTGTGTCATACACGTTTATGAAAAATAACATATATATGAGACTAATAAATAAATCTGATTACTCTAAACTGTAGCATGGGCTAAGATCCCCCTTTCAAGAATTTTTTTCACCTCCAAGAAACTGAGGGTAGGCGCATGCATGAAGAGGTCATGGTCGGCCTCTAGTTTGCAGACTTGTACGTAGAGATAGTAAAGATGCTTACAAGGTCGGAATGGACACCCGCGTCTACCCAGCTTAGCCACTGTCTCTTTGAACGCCGGGCAATTGCAGTCTGGGTAGGCACTGATTGAGAGATGGTAAACTGACTCCGTGGGAGCTGGTTTAGATTGCAAAGTTACAACGCATCCAAAACCGGGTTGAGGTATCATTACTACCTTCAGAATACTTGCCTTCATTGCTCTAGCGGAATCAATGTTCTGCATGTGCTTCGAACTGGCACAAGTGATTGAGCGGCGCATGTTCTTTGACTTTCGTGTTTTAGGATAAACGTCCGCATTATCTGGCACTGGAACCTGTGACAGATCCGGTGGCGGTGCTGAACTGTTGAACGTGCGACTCACAAGAACGCTTTGCTTTTGGGGAAGTTGAAATCCCACATTCTCCAACGCCTCAATCTCGGAACGTGTGAGATTGGTCCCTATCTTCACAGGCCAAACCGACGGGATGGGAGGTCGTTCCTCGTAATCCGAAAATGGCTCTATCCATCGTCGACGATACCCCTTCACACACCTCTCAATATCGTCAGCACAGAAAAAAAACTGCTCCACCACATTCTGGTTACCTTTTTTAGGGTGGGTCCAAAGGCCAGTGTATGTGGGAGCTGGTGTGCTCTTCCCGTTTTGGACGATACGGGATGTACATTTTTTTCGAGTGACAGCCATCTGCGCCCAACAAGCCTTCGCAGAAACCTTATTAAGTCGGGCAATGTGCCATAGCTTCTCATTCACACGAGTCTCCTCCACGGCCATCACCCGTCCAATATCTATGCCAGTTGAGGCAGGGGGCTGTGCTGGGCGTTCCACTTCCACTTGAACTTCCTCCTGGATGGTACTCAAATTTTGAGCACGAGCACGTGTCACCCTCCGACCCACTCGAGGACGTGAAAAATTAACAGTGTCTGGCCTATGAGTTTCTTCTTCGGCGCCAAGGGGAAGATCCGGCTTTCGTTTCCTCGACCGAAAAACCTCAGCTCCTTCGAGGTGTGCGTCTCGAGTACAAAAATCTTCGGCTCCGGGCATGTTCAAGACGGTTGCGTTCAGGGTAGTCGGATCCCCGGTTCGGTGAGCTCTGCGTTGGGCTGTCCGAAGTCGAAGTTCTTCTCTCGAGGGTCCAGAGCCTCCCGCTCCACCTTTGAGGTATTGATAGTACCCCACCACTTGCAGGAATGCTCTAACGTAATCGTCGACGGCTGCCACGTAGAGATCGCCACCCCTATTGCCGGACGCTTGCAACCATTTGTTGTGAACGGTCTCAGCAAGGTTGCAAGAGGGCATTTCAGCTAGTTCATCCGGAGAATATTTCTTCTCCTGTACGAAGGCAACTGGTTAGAAAATGTTCGGAAACTCAATTCAGCAAGGAAAAGTCGTGGTGGGCCATGCTTGCTGCAACGCATGGATCCCCTAAAAATAGATATATTTTTCAGAAGAAGTTGTTGAGACACTGAAATAAATCTCAATGATGAAAACATAAAATTTAAAAGCTAAAGATTTGATATTGTTTAGATACTACATTAGACGCAGAGATAAGAGTGCAAACTTAAAGAATTAAAAAATTTGAATGAAAAAGTGCATACTTACCAGTTCCATGAATCCACCCCACTGCCTATATCGGAAATGCCAAAACGCTAGCCAGTGGTTCAAATGGTGGAGGCCAGCGTCAGAGGTCACACCCGAAGATGTCCACCAGGCTTTGATTGCCAAGTAACGTGTTTCAGCCTCTGCCACAGACCGTGCATCTTTGTACTGCATACATAATTTCTTGTGTTGATCTTGCAATTCGTGCACGATGTATTGTTTGGTGTGTTTTTCTAGGGATTGCGCCCAATGGAAATAACACGTTCGCTCGCAGCCTTCCATGGGTATCTTTGGGTCTCCGGATCCGTAGATGATGCGCATAGCGTTCCAATTGGCTTGCGCACTATCAGCCATGAAACCTTTGAACTGGGGCTTGTGTATTCCATGCCTACCCATGACATGGTTAAGGTTCTTCCAGAAAACGAGTTGAGCATCTTTGTCCTCAGACTGGAAATCACAGCAAGCAATGGTGAGTACACGTTGGTAAGAGGAGTCGTACATGTTGCAGGCCATGGTGGTCCAGTTGGCAACTCGTTTGACGTGGTCAAACATCATCCAGGATTGCTCTAAATCGCCAATAGGTTGCATTCGGCGGACAAGGTCAACACCGCTGCCAGGTCCCACCTCGGACATCTTGAATATGAAGACCTTGTCGGAGTCGTCACCTTGGCCTGGAAACATGTTTCGTTGCACGTAGGCCCAGTTGCTCAGCCCTCTGAGCTTAGTGATGCCATCAAGAACGCCATATCTGCGCAAATACTTAAAACTGTAGACACGGTTTTTTAAGTTAGGGGAATTGAGCTCCTTGTAGCATTGGAAAATAGGCTCTAGCTGTTCTAGAGAAAATAAGGTGGGAGGGTCGTCTTCTTCGCGGAGCAAGACGTTACCTAAAACATCCTTGCTAGTTTCCAAAACTATTTTGGAAATGGTAGCCTGCGGGTTGCGCTCAACATGTTGTTCGATAAAATCGTCGATTATCTTCCGCGTGCCCCTATAGTCTCCTACCTTGACAGGATGCTTATGGTTGCCTACATGGACGCAAGCACGCTCTTGCGTATCATCTCCAAAAACGTAAAAGATTTTTGCATCACAAGAGGCTATACAAACAGGAGGTTCTTTACAGATCTTACAGACTAATGTTGAAGTTGGAGGTGGAGCGTCTGCAACAGGGAAGGCATCTTTGGAAGAACCTTCGAACTCGACCTCGTTCACTCCATATGCGCGTTTAGGCCGCTGCAGAAACCCACATTTGGGATTGTGGCATTGAAGATGACCTACACAGTTAGACGACCGGAATGACAACCCCAGCGTGTTACTGATGTTAGTAGTCATAGTCTTTGTCCATATATGGCCATCATAACGTTTGTCCATACCTTCCATAGATTTAGCATTCTTATGGACTGCAGATGGAAGGGTGGGAGGAAGAATGAAGATTACATCCCCATTGAACGACGGTGGCAGGAAATCTACGTTCTCAGTACAGATGGAATCATAATTCAGTTTCTTAAGAACTGACTTGCTTCCAGGCATACTACCTAGGGAACGAATAGAGGGAAGAATGTTTATCAGTTTTGTAGTTTGCGAAGGTATAAGGAAAGGAGTAGTCCTACGTGAATCTTGAGAAGAGGAGGGAGATGGACGCTTAGCACTAGACCGGATTGATGGATGGGAAGGCCTCCCCTCATCATCAGAAGAATCGGACAAATCGATGCTAACGCGGAGACCTGGCTCGATCTTGACACGAGATAGTAAGGGGGCTTCAGTGCACAGTGTAGAGGAACTGCGAGGAGTGAGGAGGACTGTAGTAGCGTTCATGGACTCTGACAAGCCAAAGACGCGATACTTTCCGGGCTTGAGTTTCCAAACGCGAGCATTATTGTCTAACGTTACGGCCTGGACGTATAAGGAATAAAGGACATTTTGAGTTTCCGGATTGACAACATCTGTCTCTAATCACAAGCTATCAGCATCGAAACCAAAACGAATGGATAGCCACTGGGGAGTGAAATCAGCGGTTCCATCAAGGCCAGGAGGTATGCATGTAGGGATAAGAGATCCAGGAGAAACAAGTTCGATGACATCGACGAGTGGAGCTTGGACAGCAGCGGAAGACATTGAGAAACAATTTGACAATGCTATGTGAGAAGGAATTTGCAAAAGGGGGATCGAAAAGAAACAATGGGATATATACATGAGAGGTTGATGAAGACGTTGGACATCCAAGACATGTACAGAATGTAGTCAGAAAATGTTTGGTTAATCATGAGAAATATTAATAATCTGTATAAACAGTAGTGTGAACAATACATCATGGAGTGGGAGACGAAAATGGGGCCTTTGCCATATGGGGCCCTTTGCCATATTTGTCATTGTCATGTTTATGACAATGATTAATCCCTAAACTACGAACTGCAGTGCATCCTGCGCAATCGAGTTTCTGACCTTTGGCACTCCTCAATATGGATCTAGAGTAAGTGTCAGGTTTAATAACCCCTGCTCTAGAATAGGGATGAATCTTGAAAGTAGACTTGTTCTGTATCAGTGATGCATCAACTGCCTGCAAAGATGGAGTCTGTGGTTGAGGAGTGGGAACCACGACCGCAAGAGTAACTGAGCAGTCAGGTGGGTTGGCATTCTTCATGTTCTTGACGTCTGCAGAACCATCGATGGACAACGTTGTGTGAATTTGAGATGAACTAGAAGCACCTAATGGAGCAAGGTTTGGGAGACGTGAGTCAGTACCCATTGGAGAAGATATTGATGAGATGACATGAAGGAAAAGGGTAGCAATAATCGGGTATTATATATAATTTGGGTAGACAACAATACCCGAATAATTGACAACTTATTAGATCAATTAATAGTCAATATTTATTCATGTAAATTCTGGACAACCTGTTTCATGTAGGATTAGAATGTACTCCAGTAATAGTCATTACTTCCTGACCACCAAATATGATACATGTCAGTATAGACTAATTTTTATACGCAACCAAAAATAACCCAATATATGCTATGCCAAAATGCTGAAGTTAAACCCTAAAGGTGTCTGTACCTTAAATGGAAAAACATAACAATTCAAAAATTTCTGGAGGCCGACATTGTCAGGGGAGATGCGTAAATATATTGACATATTTTAAATAGATTAGTAATTGATGTCAGTGTTGTAAGATATCTAATCTCGGATTCCGCGTTTTTATTAAACGCGGGATTATAACTCGATGACATAGCTTGCTAGAAATTAAATATAAAGGAAAGGGATTCGGAGGACTAGGTCATTCAAATACAAGTTGTGTTGTAGTTGGGTTAGGGTGTTATTGTTGTTTTACAAATTTGTGTTCATTGATCGAAGTATCCAACCATGGAGGCTACGAGTAGTAAAACAGACAAAGTGAATGAGGTAGGGCGGGGGAGGAAGAAGAAGAGAGGTGGTATAAAATTCAGTGGGGCCAAGGCTTTGCGACGGAACGCGTTGCGGAAGAGGGATGCCCCGGGTTCTTGCGAAGACGATCGAATAGTAGATGAAGAAGATAAGAACGATGAGGACGAGCCAGGAATGTTCAGAAAGACTATCACGATGCGGCCGTTGAACTTGGATGCAGTTGTAGAAAATGTTGATGGTGAAGAAGAAGATGATGGAGGGGAAAAGGACAATGCAATTGAAGAGCAAGAATGTAGAAGGCCCTCATCATCGAGGAGTGATTCTTTGGGATTCGAAAACGACAGTGACGAAGAAGGGATCGATAAAGTTGTAAGTTCCAAGACCCTTAAACCTTGAAAATGAGTAGTAAACTTCAGTCATAGTCTTACTTGCTTATCGTGCGATCCTGTGGGGTGAACCTAACAGAGGCAAAGGGTAGATGTTACAAAGATAAATTATGGCTTATGATGCCTATAATATCATACAAACTTATGTCATAGACGTTTGTTCTAGGAATTTGTTCTAGGAACTTAATATCTAGGAATTAGTTTCTAAAGTTTGTTTGTCACCTGATTGTTGCCTGTTGTATGTACGTGTTAATAACGTCTTAGTATAAGTAAGTGGCACTTGACGATGAAACGACACATTAATAAAAAATCAATCTACATGACCCTCAATATTGGCAGTCAGATATTCAATTATAAACGAAAAAATTAATGAACGTGGGAGTCAAAGTGGCTGGATAACTGGGAACACTCGGCAGTTCGGGCAGACACCTCCAACCCACCTGGTAGACAGAGCGGGACCCTCCGAGCAGGTCGGGTAGCGATGGATTGTTTGGGAAGGTCTCCATAACATATCTTATTGCAAATGACCGCCTTTGATTGAATCGAATTTGCAATATATGTTACTAGGAAATGGCAGCTGAAGGAGGATGTGCAGTTACAAGGTTGGAGGGCACCCCGGAAAACGTCGACGAAGATTTGGAGAACGTAAGTCCTTCATCTTCATCGAGTCATTTCAATGGGTCCATTGTGAAGGGAGCATTGTGAGGTAAGTGTGATTTTAAAACCCTAAAATATTATTTGTTGATAGTTGCAATGAGATGGCGGATTGTCACGATGCTTCTGAACCAAGTTGTGATTGAATTTGTGAGACCCATCTGTCTGGTGGTTGTCAAGTGCCGATGAAGACCATTCGCAGCTCAGAGGCTAGTAGGGTTTGTTTTTGCGGTACATTTTTCTGCTATACCCTCTGCCTTGATGAATTTGTGCGCCGATGATGAGCTTCTGGCTCTAAGGCAGGATAGGGTATATAGTTTGATTTTCGGCAGTTTGCTTTAGGAAAATGGGTGACCCCTGCGTTGGCGCAGGGGTCCTTTCTGCCTTGATGAATTTGTGCGCCGATGATGAGCTTCTGAATCAGAGGCAGGTTAGGGTATATAGTTTGATTTTTGCAGTTTGCTTTAGGAAATTGGGTGACCCAGGGGTCCTTTCTGCCTTGATGAATTTGTGCGCCGATGATGAGCTTCTGGCTCTGAGGCAGGATAGGGCATATAGTTTGATTTTCGGCAGTTTGCTTTAGGAAAATGGGTGACCCTTGCGTTGGCGTAGGGGTCCTTTCTGCCTTGATGAATTTGTGCGCCGATGATGAGCTTCTGGCTCTGAGGCACGATAGGGTATATAGTTTGATTTTCGGCAGTTTGCTTTAGGAAATTGGGTGATCCCTGCGTTGGCGCAGGGGTCCTTTCTGCCTTGATGAATTTGTGCGCCGATGATGAGCTTCTGGCTCTGAGGCAGGATAGGGTATATAGTTTGATTTTTTGCACTTTGCTTTAGGAAATTGGGTGACCCCAGGGGTCCTTTCTACTATAGGTTATATGAATATTTTTTTGTCATGTGATGATGGCCTATTTATTCTAATCCATATTCATTTTTTTTTGTAGGTTTCTTCACAGAGAGTACATGGAGCCGAGTACAACAATTACTTGTCCGAGATGCTTAGTGGTTTCAACATTGTCTTAGCTAGTCGTCGTTTAGTCATAGGTTTACTTACTATAACTTAGCTAGTCGTCGTTTATAGTACTTCATATTTTTTTCCTAAGTGTATTGTGTTTCATTTACCTATCTTCCAGATGACATTATCCGATGTTCCCGTACCCGAGCAAGTCCCACCTCCCTCGATAGATTCCTTGGAGGAGGATTGTGGCATTCCCCCTCAACATTCTTCAATCCTAGATGTTGCCGACTTGGAGGAGGATGTCCCATCCTCCGATCAACATGCTGCCGATACCACACAAGAGGCCACCCAAGAAGCCGATACCATACAAGAGGCCACCCAAGAAGCGCCCGATTCAAGCGACAAACGCTCGTCAAATCCCTTACGTCCTCCTGGTGGTGTTGAACTTGGCATTGTTCACATGCCCCCTCATCTGCAGGACAAGGACCCCATGTGGAGCGCAAATGAGATGAGATTGCTGCAGAAGAGTGACTACAATATTGTCATCTCCAATCTTCGCACCAAACCCATTAAGAAGTCTCGATTCCTTATTCCTCTTTACCGTCTCAAGACCTACCCGAAGGTGCGTCCAATTGTCGATTCCGACGTCGAGATATTGGCGAACGAGTTCGTCAAAGGGTATCGAGAAGGAGATCGAGTTTTGTATGTGTCTCCTTTCGACATCACGGATAAGAACCTAGCGGTTCGAAAGGATGACGCCATCTGGTCTAACCCACTATGAAAGTATGCTAATAATGAGTTCGAAGAGTACTTGTCGTCTGATCCTGATCTCCATCAGTTTCGAAACAAATACTTTTATGTCTACGAAGGTAATCACCGCGTGACGGCTTGGATGGGTTACATCCACAAGTACCATTCCAATAATCCTGACTGGTACATTTCGGTTGACTGTATTGTTCTCAACGCACGTGGGCAATGCTCAATGCTTCTCAACGCCATGAACGACATAAACTGGTAAGTATACTTGCAAATCCATTTCCATTAATTTCATATTCCATTTACCCATGGAAGCCTTGTTTTAATATTCATATCTTCATTTACAGGCACTACAAGGAAATGGGTGTATAATTGACAAAAATGTGACACTAAAATGTCCGAAGTGACAAAATCAGCTCAAAGCTATGAATTTTTGTCAATTCGAACATTATTCAAAATTTGTGTCAATTTTCTGTCATCAGATTTATATATTTCACGTTTAACTTATTCCCTTCACCTGAGCATGTGTCTCATATTTATTAACAACAAAAGGTGTTACAAAAGGTTTTTAATTATTGTAATTACTAGTATAAGTAATTAATATAATTAATGTATTTACTATAATTAATGTAATAACTAATTTAATTAATTAATGTAAATACTGAAATTACCCTTTTGAGTAAATACTGAAATTACCAATTTAAGTAAATGGGGAAATTACCAATTTAACTAAATACTGAAATTTGCTAATTTAAGTAAATATTGAAATTTGCTAATTTAGGTAAATACTGGAATTTGCTAATTTAAGTAAATACTGAAATTTTCTATTTTCAGTAAAATACTGAAATTATTGTAATTAATGTAGTTAAAATAATTACAATAATTATTGTAATAATGTTTAGGAGTATTTTTGTAAATTGTTTTTAATACAAATACAATATGTACTAATTAAAAACAGTAAATACATTAATTCTATGCTTGTTTTTACTTTCACTAATTAAAAAATATATATACATAAGTTTATAAGTCTTATGGCTTCTTCATACAAAAATCTTACATACTTGGCCTATGTCATATAATGAGCGGTGGCTTAGTGGCTAAGGCCTTCACACTATAGCCAAGAGGTTCAAGGTTCGATCCCCTTGACCCCTCACCCTTGGGTAGGTAGGTGGGCTTTGTCCATTAGCCTAGGTTAGGTGAGGTGGCCGTTGCCCTTAGACCTATGTGAGTAGGCCCCGAATGCGAGGGTGGGATTACTAATTTAGGATTTTTTTACTAGTATAACTTGGACATTAAACCACATCACCATGGGTAAATGACGAGGTAAAGAGAATCCAACATGGCAAGGGGGCCGGAGTAAATGGAATCACACGTGTATAATTATCCCAGATGACAAAGAAATTGACAGAACTCTGTTAATTGTATAACCGAATCAAGGTGCCCTATATGACACCCAAATTAACAGAATTTCGTCACATTTTTGTCAAATAGGTCATATAAACTCTTGTAGTGAGGTCGACGGAACATGATCATGTTCAAGACAGTACTATTGCCAAATTGCAAAGAATTCGAACCTTCAGCTCCTTCAAACTTTCTGATTTCAAAGGTCTTATTAGCAAATATGACATGGCTATTTGCGAGGCTTATAAACCCCGTCTACCGTCATGGTATCCACTCACAATGGACATTTTTGTTAAATTCCTCCACGCGGTAAGTTTTCTAAAGTTATGTGCTTATCGTTTTCATATTATGAAATGCATCATGCGTTTCTTGCATCTTAATTATTGTCGTACAGAGACAATGCGCTGCTGCATCCGACGCTGCTTGCTCGAACTATTACGAGACTGTGCCCGAGAATGAGAGGATTGGGCCTGGAGTCTGGAGTGCGATGGACAAGGCCATCACGAAGTGTGTCAAGCATTGACGCAGCCAAAGGTTCGACAAGATGGTTGCAATCGCCAACCCAGCCAATAGAGAGTTATTTGAACAAGAGGTATTCTCAACTCTCAACTCAACTCTCAACTCAACTCTCAACCCTCAACTCTTCATTTTCCACGCAGCTCAATAAACACTATACTAGCGGGAAATCATTGGACTTGACCGTTGAGCGACTTCATAAAATTGCAACCACCAAGGTCCATCCTGACTTCAAAGGGAAATGGTTGCAATTGTGGAACGGAACGGACGAGGAACGGACAGCCTATCAATTTCCACTAGATCGTCCAATGAAGGATAAATTCCTCGACGTCTGGTTGCCAAGGGCTTCTCTCTGGGCTCAGGTATGACGATACTTACTTCCTCTAGGCTCTTCATTTTTAATCCGTTGAAATTGTCGTTACTTCTAACACCCATCGTTTCATAATGTATGTCAGTTGTCTACTTTCCTTAAAGACCACATGGACAACTATGTCGCTAAACTTAAGATCAACATTGAGTGGAACTCCGTTGTTCTCAAGCCGGCGGAATACGTGGAGAAATGGAGATCGCTATTGTGGAAGAAGGCTTTCCCCTTCTACCTCTCGGAAAATGCAAGCCCAAGGTTTCTCAAAGGTTCAGAGCTCCTTAAGATTGAAGGTGGAATTTTGGCGGGCCGCTTGTTTTACAGGTTTGTATGATTTGGCTTCTTGTTTGATTTAGTGTTCTCTTTGTCTCTATCACCCTTCCTAAATGTAACGCATATATGCAAGTACATGAAGCAATAGCTCATCGTCAAACGTGCTCTTGCGGCTTGGGAAGTTCCGGCTCATGTCGAGCTCAAACCGTCTACCCAAACGCCTATTGATGGACTTTGGACCAAAGACCAACGCAATCGATTTCCCTATGAGGTGTTGCTCACAGGTGGTTGGTTCCTCGAGTGCCCACAGAACTTCGTTCCTGAGGAGGAGAAACACCTCGTCCCTGTCCCGGAACCATCTGTAGGAGGAGCGGCTCCTATGGTCACTGACTTGAACGATGACGACGACGACGACGAGGCAACTCAGCCTGAACCTGCTCCGAAGCCAAAAGTTCAACGTCGAGGGAAGGTTCATTCTCGCGACGGTTCCGTTGTGGCAGCCTCACCTGCAGGTGTTCAAATTCCTGCAGGAGCTCCTTTGGCTTCGACTCAGATTTCGCAACGCACGGTTTCTAATCCGCCATCACCCCCACGTTCCAACTTGGATGTTCAATCTAGCCAAAATCTTCGTGTCACACTCTCTGGCCGTGGTGTACCACCCCCGAAAGGTGTAGGTGTCATTTCGTCTTCGCCGTTTAAGACGACCCTGCCGATGTTTCTTGAGCATGGAAACTTCTGTGCCTTGCTTAACCAGTCTGAACACCAGAAATTCATGGATCGGCAACTTGTCCGTATCGTAGACCACATTATCAAGGTCACACAATCCCAACTCAACTCTCAACTCTCAATTCAATTCTCACCTCTCAACTCTCAACTCTCAACTCTCACCTCTCAACTCTCAACTCTCAACTCTCACCTCTCAACTCTCAACTCTCACTTCTCAACTCTCACCTCTCAACTCTCAACTCTCACTTCTCAACTCTCACCTCTCAACTCTCACCTCTCAACTCTCAACTCTCAACTCTCACTAACTCTATCAATTTCAAAATTGTCTTGGACTAGTAAGGTTTTTTTTATCGGTAACTCATGCTTTCCATTTTTTCTTATTCATACAGATCGGGGTCGGCCGTACTTATCCTTGTGAATCGATGCAAATGCGGCCTAGGCATCCTGGAATTGATCTCGTGATTGTTGACGCTCCAGAAGACTTGGTCGTGCCTGTCATCTCTCCCATGTCCGTACCGTCGTGGAACAAGCGAGAGACAGACTACTTTGACCAACTCTTCGCCTTTGCAGATTGTCACTTGACCAATGACGGAGTTGTTCTCCTCTTCCATCCCAAGGACCGTCGAATCGAGAAGAAGTTAGATAGTAAAATCAAAATCTATGATTTTACGATTGTCCGGGATTGGTGGGGCTATAATCCCATTCCCATGGCCTCCTCCCTTCCACACCAGAAAGAGGTATTATCTTTTATGTTCATAATTTGAATTTCTCAATCCGACAATCAGTTTCAATATATTCTAATCCTTGAGGTTTTCTTACAGACCCATAACTTCAACATTAAGGTCTTTGCACGCCTTAGTTCCAAGTTCCGTACTCGGCGATTGCGACCGCAGTTCGTACAAATGGAGATCCTTCCCGAAGAGCGCGACGACTTGACGAACTTCACGACAACCGAGTCCCAGCTTCTACGCCCTACTGGACTTCCTTGGCGTGGCTCGCGTGAGAAGGACCCATCCTTTGTTCAGTGCTTCATCGAGTGTTTTACAGACGAGCATGATATCGTCTGCGACTGGAGCCCTAGTACAGGTTTTCAATATCTCCCTTCATTGTTTACAACAACTGAAACTGAATTCCACTTTCTAAATTCCGTTTTCCAAACTGCAGGTGCTTCTGTCATTGTTTGCCAACGTTCGAACCTACACCTCATCGCATTGGAGCCGGATTCAGAAATCTTTGAGGCGCTTCTCAAGCCTTACGTGGATGCGATCCCGCAACCAGAGCGCGCGGATTCAACCACAGACTCTGATTCCTACGAAGACATTGCGCCAAAGAAGAAGAAGGGTCGCAAATATTGCGGTGCGTCTTAACTGCATGTCTTAAGTCTCTCAAATATTTAATGTATTCATATAATTTGTCATGTTGACTTTGTTTTATTATTTAGTGACGCAGGTCTCGCAAGACGTTTGATCCGCCACGGTGATGTCTACATGAGTCCTCCTACTTTGTTCGCCTTACCTTCATATGCTGAACGTATAGCACAAGAATTCATACGCGCCCCATCTCCAATCCTTTCAGATTTTCCACGTCAACTTTTCAACCCTACAGTGCTTAGATTCATGGATGTCGAGGCTGATCAATGTGACGAGAGTTTCGATGTTGGTTCACCTTGATCAAGACTATCCATATGTTTGTTTCTGGTTTGTTACGTGCATAATGTAGCCATTTCAAATGGCCATTTCTTTTTAAAATAAAACATCTACAAGTTTCTTTGTGTCATAGCTATTGTAGACTTGTCAAAGAAGTTCAAAGAAGTTGAAGTTTGAAAGTTTGAGTTATGCCATTTGCACTGAAATGCATGTGCACGCTTCTAACTTGAACACTGAATTGACTCTATCTAACAAAACTTTGTCATATCTAGTGACATTTGGGAGATGTCACTAGATGGAACTCCCAATTTTTAATACATACATGAATTTTTCTCGCCATCATATTTGTTGCTTCACAATTGCTCCTTTGTTTGTTTTGAATAAGTCTATGGCTTAGAATAGGTGTCTACAACACCCTTGCTTCAAATATTTATGTTAAATTGCTCAAGCCTCCAATAATTTATATTCCAACGCCCAATCCTTCCTTTCAGATTTGCTAACACATTGATATTTTCACTCCATGCTCTTTGCACTCCTAGGTTACCAATTCCCTTGAATTGTCATGAATAGGTGTCTCTACCTTAGAGGGTGTATAAACCAACACTCGAGAGGGCTTAGCCGATTTAGATCAACGGTATAAATGATTGGCTTAGCAAATTGACCTAGATTTATGGGTTGCTCGACCCAACTCTCGACGCAACCTCCAAACCTAACTATGGAATACAATATGCACGGTTGCCTGGCCTTGGCAGCCTCGCCTTTGCCGTCGCAACCTCGCCCTCGCCCTCGCCCTCGCAACCTCGCGCTCACCGTTGCAACCTAGAGAAAGGACCAAGTACACTTTGACGGGGCAGTAACCGGCCATTGCAGGTGAAGTGCATTTACAAGACCGGCCATTGCAGGTCAACATAGGACATCGTGCCGGACGGGCTTCGGGGGCCTGCCCGCTGAAAAAAAAAGGAGCGGGCCGCCGTGTCCCGCATGCCCTTGTCCATGCCTCAACTCCAAGGCCAAGGCATTACTCAACACTAGGCTTGGGAGAATATTATGAGGGAAATTGATCCTTGAAATAGAATGGATCTTTATCACGGGGGGTGCACCTACACTTAATTTATGTATACATGTGCGAGAACCCCCTATTTAATGGGGGGTATTTACCTTCCTTCGTTGAATATTTTCTACCCTATAAGTAGTTAAATTTCTACTGAATGGTATTTTCTAACACCCTGTCATTGTATATAAATTTAAAGATGTATGGTTTTAATCACCCTATCTTATTTATAAATAATAAAGAGTTGTGGGTTTAGGGTAGGGTTTAGGGTACTTTTCATCCAGGTAACCGTTTCAACAACTTCATTCACATGTTCACATACAATTGTTTATTTCTCATCCAATGCCACTAATGACACATAATTTATGTTGAACCTATAAATATTAAAAAATTAAATTTATTTTTATTTATGTTACTTTATATCTAAATAATAATAAATACCACAACTTAAACCATACCATACATTATATATAATTCCCAAACTTACATTTAGAGGACGCTATTGTATATCTAAAAGAATGTAAAAATTATGTGTCTTGAATAAAATCCACCCTATATTTTCTCGCACGTGGTTTTCTAAATTTTTGCCAGTGACCCCCCCCCCCCCCCCCCCGTGATCTTTATTTTAAAGATATAGTCCAATCTTTGTTCAATATATGTCTTTTTGGCATAATATAATCATATTCAAATATTATATTATTCAAATATCTATTGTCAACTCATGTATCATCATGAAAAGTAGGTATATTGCTAGCGTATTGGGGGTCCGCCCATACAATTCAATTATGAATCAACCAAATAGTTCAAATCTTGGAACCATGTCCAAATTTAATCCAAAAAACGTTCCTTGTCCCCAATCAATATATGCATGGCTATAACCCAATGAAAATGAAGGTGTATGTGTCCAACCATGAGGCCCAATTGCTTGCCTCTCATTTGAGAGTTCTAATGATAAAATGAGGTAGCGGGGGATGTCAATCCAACTACACTCTTTGGACTCCTCTATCAAGAGTTTTTGAAAATATTTGTATTTGTTTGGAGTTACAAGCTCTTATTTCATACCATCTATATTGCCTAAACTTGTTGTATATATATGTTTAAGCTCATATTTATTGTGATGATTTTGTATTCCCTCAGTAATATGACAACTTTACGCCACTTGTCATATGAATGAGAAGACGACACCTAGATAACATGACCTTTTTGTGTTTCTCACACGTGTCATACTGAAGAGGGTGAACAATAATGACATTCATGTTCTGTTTGGATGAATTTGCATGTTAATCTCTTTAATTCTTGGAGGACATAACTCTCCTCCGTCACTTAAGGTCGTCCTAAGCCGGTATCAATAAGATAACATCGAAATGCAAGGCTTGGAAGAAATTTCACCAGATTTTAAAAATAACAACATAATACTATGGGTTAAGGGTTTAGGGTTTAGGGTTTAAGGTTTAAGGGGTTTAGCATGAATGCAAGAACATTGAGTGAGCATTCTTACTTGGTTCAAGGACAATATAATTGGCATATTGTAGTTTGCGCTTGGGTCAAGATAGTGGTATTTGAGTTATCCTTTAATTCAACATGACTTTTGGTAGGGAGTTGGTTGTTTTGCTTACAAAACCTTCCATGTTTGGTAAGTTTTTGGTGCATGCGTGGAGGTGGTGTGGAGGTTTGAACAAAGAACATTACATATTTGGTTCATGGAGGGTCAAACTCATTTTGGCATGCCAAGAGGTGCTAAAATGAGTTTGACCCTCCATGAACCAATATATAATGTTCTTTGTTCAAACCTCCACACCACCTCCACGCATGCACCAAAAACTTACCAAACATGGAAGGTTTTGTAAGCAAAACAACCAACTCCCTACCAAAAGTCATGTTGAATTAAAGGATAACTCTATTATTTGATGTAAAGTGTAGACAACCAATCTCTGGTTATATTTGGTTATTAGATGCCTATATTTGAGTAGCACGTGGTTTGGTGTGCTGTCTACAAAGTAAGAATCAATATTGTCGGCCCCATGCAATGGCTAAAATTATATGTGGATTTGGAAGTGCATGCAATAGGCCCACATACTTCTACTCCAATCCATGAAAACAATGGTCTTCGCAATGGTGATTGTGATGTGGTCCTAGTCTCACTGCACATTTGAGAGGCCATAGAACCTGCTCCATCATTCTCATGTGATGAAAGATAGTGGATGTGATTAAGATATGTTTTTACAATATATTGGACTCGTGTTCAAATCACTTAATTATTCTAGATTTAATAGTCAACACGGTCGGAGATTCTATATGATCCTTTAATGAGCACAAGAATCTTTGCTTTGACATTGCATGAAGATATTCATACGAGCTCCACAAATCATAAGGAGAGTTGCTAAAACCTCAATTTAGGGTCTAACCATCTTGAGCTCAAGTCTCATAGTGTGTTTCATATCTTACAAGAAGTAGGGTAGTTGGAAAAAATAACAATTTAAAGACTCATCTACCTAACATTACAATGGGTCATTCAACAATTGGTTACGCAACCGCAATAGTGAAATGCTTGCATAAAGTGCGAAGTGGCCATTTTAAGAAAGGCTCATGGTAACACATCAAATAGCAATCTTGAGCCATATTGTTAAATTGGGAATACCAATCACCAAGAGAGTAGACCCTATACATATTCTACATGCTCGCTCTACACAAAGCACTTCAAGGTGTGGGACCATTAAGCTTATGGTGAGTTTCCATGTAGGCTGCTCATCCATTAGATTTTAGAAAATATTGGGTTGGAGGGGTTTGTATGTAGTTAAGCATAAGCCGTCATCCAAACACATTATGGCAGTCCGCTAGAATGTGGGGGGCCATGGACACATGCCGCTAAATTTCCATGCATCCACTAAAAAATCTTTAACTTACACGTTTCGGACACCAAAGGATTGAAGACCCAATTTTAGCATGGAGGAGGTTACTAATGGGCCTAAATTCATAAGTTGGGAGTAGCTACACTAAATATGATATTTAGTGCCACCAATGTTAATTGTCTTGCTCAATACCAATTGTAAACTATGGTAGTGTCACCAACACTAGATGTTAAGTTAACATTATTTGTCATTCCTTGTAATATTTTTGGGAGATTAAAGATTTACAGTGTTGTAATTACCGTCACTAACCAAGTGATTTTTCATCCAAATTTGAGTCATCCATGACAATATTTCATCACAAATGACTAACAAAAGAAGGTAGGGCTATGAACAATGGATGAACTCATCCATCATCAATGACAATATTTGTTGACTTATTCACAAGAAGTGCCATCCAAAAAGTTACCATAGTGACATTAAGTATCATATGACACTGAATATCATGTTTAGTGTAGTTGGCACATGCGAACCCTACCCACTAGATTCCCTCTACATTTGGGCGGGTTTGTCCTTATTAATACTAGAATATGGCAGGCAAGGGGCCTACATGAAAACTCATCCTTTTATGAACTTGCAAAACACGAGCTTTTGCATAGAAAAATGGAGCTAAAATTCTATTTGGTCAAAGATTACAAATTATTGATGGTTGATTCCTTTATGTAGGGGTGAAGATCTCATACACTCCATATGTTGCATATTTGAAGGGGAGAAGCCAACTTCTATTTTGTGAGGATGGATCATGGGAACATGTGAATGACTGCTCTTTGGTTCAAATTCAACCTTCAACATACAATTGGAGATGTTGGTATTGACAACATGTCCCAACATTGTCTAGTGCTCTAACCATGTTTTAGGATTGCCAAGGTGAGATTTTACAAAGTAGGTATGCACACATTATCGTTATTTGCAAATTAGAGATGTTATTTCCATTTTAAACTCTCCCAACCCCTTCAAAATGCAACATAGAGGGGGGACAATATCAACTCTTATATAATAAGAGAACCATTCCCCACTTATGTCATGATTTTGATTAATATGAAGTCATGGTTTCAAAAAAAAAATTTGGAACTCTTATGTATTGCAAGAAACTAGTTGTAACTCGTGCCATCCCAATATGTTGCACCCTTGCATATGAAATATGAAAACATTAAATGAAGTCCGCTTGTGATCTAAGCTGACCCCTTTGCTCATGTTCTTAGAATGATGGGACAAGGCCCTCACACCCACCAACTACAACTATGTTGTATATATAATTTACTTTTACGTATTTTAGAATAGATCATAAGACCCAAAGCTTGAAGTGCTCATATAGAGTGAATGTGTGGAACACATAGATGTAAAGTGACACTCACATCATGAAATATCACATAATTGGTGTGTGGGTTTAGATTTTAGTACAACTACTGAGTTTAAAACGTTTTTGGCCCTTGAGTTTGATTAGGTCAATGAGTTTTTGTGTGTCATGAGATGTAAAATGGAACTCACATCATGAGTTTTTGTTTGTGATGCGATTTAAAATGACACTCACATCATGAGCATGAGTTCCTCCAAGTCTCTTTGGGGAGGGGACGTCATTACCCTTGCATTTTCCTCGGGCAGGCTTGGTTGCCCGGGTGATGTCAATGACGCCCAAGTACAACCGGTTGCTCCAGTAGCCACCCGTCAACGATGACGGGCGTACTCACCAACCGCGGGTGCAAGGGTACAACAACGAGAGCGAGGCTACGACGGCAAGAGCAAGGCTGCGACCGCGAGCACCATGCCGCGAAAGCCAAGCAACCGTGCATATTGTATTCCATACATAGGACTTATTAGGACCCCACGTGAAGTAATAAGTCCCAATTTTTATCCTTTCAACAACTAAGTTTGCACATATTGACCTTAAGTGAACTAAGACTTGGGACCCCTTTTGAACCAACCCTTAGTGAACCGCCCTCGTTCACATCGACTTAAAGTGCCGAATTTATTTTTCTTTTCTTTCTTTATTCCCCGGCCCAAGGAAGATGGTGGTCCACCAAATTGTCCTATTAGTGTGGGTTACCATTTGGGGTTACGTATTGCTAGAACTTTTTACCGACATTATTATATTTTAACTAACTAGATTACATCATATTCTTTAGTGTGCGTACTAAATACTTGTGTCATTTGGGTAAAAAATTATACTCTCTATAAAATATTATAGCAATGCGTAACTGCAAACAATAACCCCCACTAATTAGGCAAAATAGCGTAGTAAATACCATAAGCCTTGTAGTTGAATTTTAACATTGGCTAGGCATTTTTAAAATTTAAGATCATGACTGGTCATCTCTAGATTCCACCTATAAGAAGATAGAGCAATATTACTTTATAAGTTATCCATAAATCAGAATAAGGAAAACTTATTTGGAAATCAACGTCTAGAATTTGACAATGACTTAGTTGAAGAATGAGGTAAGTAAACCTAATTTGGTTACTTATCTTGATTGAAAATAATTATGTTTAAATGGTCTTTGGTTAAGTGTGTATCCAAGAATGGACACCAAGAAGACATGTGTTTGATAGATTTGGAAGAAAGGCATAATGTTCCTCAATAAACCACACAATGTTTAATACTCTCAAACAATATTCTTTACTAAAATTGTCGGCACTACCCTCTCCACTGAGATTCTAGATTGAGGGGACCTACCTACATGACCGATTAACAAGCACAAGAATATTCACTTGTTGGATTGTATAAACTTTGCCATTTAAATTATTGTTTTGAGGATGCCAGCCCTAATTACGCCCTTAGCCTTAAACACTGAAATAAATTTGTTAATTAATTAAAACACAATTTCATTTCAACCTTGAACAGTCCTCATTTAAATCACCCTTTCATATAAATGATGACGTCAGCCCTAATTTCACTATATATATAATAACAAAAATTTGCAGTAGGACCCCCTTCCACGGATTTGGGGTACTCTTTTCCCTAAAAATATACATTTATAGTTTTCTCCGGACCAAATTAAGTGGTAATAGGATCCTTATGTTTCAATAAAATTTTGAAAAGCGAGCGGAGAAATTCACGAAAACATGACGCTCACCGCTCTACGCTCTACGCTCATGCTGTAACTTTCCCCGGAAATGCACGACATCACGAAACAATGGATTGTGAAGACGCTCGACATGTTAAGACGTTGGAGCTCGAACATCGATGGATCACATCTACCGAATAATATTTATACTACAAGAGAATGTGCGACAATAATTCTACGTTGTTTTCTGGAATTTGAATTTTTTTACTTTTAAAAAAAAATTGTTTCAACATAGTCGCAGTTCTCTAGCACTCAGACATTCATATGAACTCCCAAAAATGAGTTCTTGGTATCTATGGATAGCTAATGAAGCCTTCTATAAAAATATGCAATAATATTTTTATTGCAAGAGAATGTGCGACCATAATTCTATGTTGTTTGCTGGAATCTGCATTTTTTCACTTTTTTTTAAAATTGTTTCGACATAGTCGCGGTGTTTTGGCTCTCAGAAATTCATATGAACTCCAAAAAATGAGTTCTTGATGTGCATGGATAGCTAATGAAGTCTTCTACGAGATTATGCAATTATATTTATACTCCAAGAGAATGTGCGACTGCAAATTTAAGTTGTTAGCTGGAATCTGCATTTTTTCACTTTTTTAAAGAAATGTTTTGACGTATTCTCGGTTTTTGGCTGTCAAAAATTCATATAAGCTCTGAAAAATGAAATCTTGGTGTCCACAGATAAGTAATGAAGTCTTCAATACAAATATGCAATAATATTTATATTACAAGATAATCTGCGACCGCAATTTTTGCTGTTCGCTGGAATCTGCGTTTTTTCACTTTTTCAATAATGAGTGTTCAATAGCAATGAATTTTCATTTTATATACATGATTACATATAAGTAACAAAATTCAAATCCATATTTATTTATTTATTCATTGAAGCATGTAATTTTAAAAAGATACATATATTTTGCAATTGCTAATTGCAATTGTCCGGCTTCATCTTTTGGTACGGTGCGGTCTACAATCTCGGTATATCCTTTATCATGGTGATCCCAAATAACTAAACGTTCATCAATGATGTTATTCTAATCTATAACAATGTTGTATAAAATATAATATACTATAATAAGTGAAAGTATATTTTGAAGGTCTACATGTATCATTGGTGTTTTTAGGATTCTCCAAACTCCTTTCAAAATACCAAATGCACGTTCTACAAGAAAGAGAAACTACGGTCTCCGGAGGAGACCGAAGTGAATTAAGTGTCTGTTCAATCCACCCCCAATCCGATGCCCACAGGACAAAGGGTACGTTCTACACATGTACGTGTGCTCAAATGTTTGAAGTTGTTCGATTGAAACATAAGTGACAAACGTTGTCCCGACCGTGGGACAGACATATTTTTGCTTGCCGTGTATCCCGCATCGCCTATAATAAATTCATGAATATCTACACATTGAATGTCGATTGTAGTTCCATTCAGTCTTTCATCATTGGTAACAAGTAATTGATGATTGGAGCAAGAAAAAACACGACTATCGTGTACGGAACCCGGAAACCCGGCAAAAATATCAATGAATCTGGATTTAAAATCTACAATTGGTTGTAAAATCATACTATAATTGTGATCTCTATCAAACCAATCAACACTATTAATATCAAAAGGTTCATCTAAGAGAATATGAGTGCAATCAATTGTACCACAACATTGTGGAATATCATAAATGTTTTGAAATTCAAGTTTTACATTGACCAACTCTTCATCGGCTACTTTAAATGTAAAGGTATTGCGGCGATCAAAAGAGATTTCACAAACCTTTTGGAAGTCTTCACACTTGTACATGCCGCAACTCCAAACACCTCATCCACGTAGTAATGTGAATATCCGGTCGCTAGTCGACACAAAGCTATAGCAACTTGCTTAAGAATAGTCATCCACCTCCCAATAACGGTTCTTAAACATGGAGGCAGATTTCTCTCCATGTGTACCCCGACAATGTTACAAATATAATCAAAATTTTCAACAGAAACTCAAAAAAAACTCTTAAATCTCTCTGGATCGTCTCACATTATGAGATCTAAATAATGATCCCACCAATGCAAGGACCTTGGCTTGATATACCATGGCCCATATGAAACTCCCAACATTTCCACCTTACGAATACATTCTATATATGTCGCGCACCTGTCCATGAGGAATGCCCAAAACACCATGGGCACAAGGGGGACCCCGGAGTGACACCGGGACTTGTGGTGCCGTTAGTGAGAGGGCCCAAGTGATCCTAGTGTGGGTGAGGGCCCCGGGCGTTGGGAACGCCTCCCACCCACGGAGACTAGGAGGCACAAGGGTAAGGCCATAAGCTATGCGTAGCTCATGGCGTGGTGATTCTAGAATGCTCAAGAACACCTCAATCGGAGGTGTGAGCTAGGAGTTATGGCCATTTGAGTGGGGCGTTGTCCCGGGACAACGCCCTGGTACAGCAGTGCCTGGGAGAGATTCCCGGGACTCCCAAGGTTCAAGCAGGCATAACTTCCTCATTACTTGCGTGAATGGGGCAAGTGAGGAGTCTATCGGCAATTACGTGAAGCGCAGATGAAGATGAAGTGGTCGCTTGGTAGCATCAGACATCATACAAGGAAGTTATGATGGTATGAAGTAGTTGGGGGCTTCTAGGCCCAGCGGCTAAGGGAAAATGTCTACTTGGCCCCAACTCTTGGTAGAGAGACAAGAGGTTTCTTGACGGTGGGATAGGGGCCCCGCATAGAGTCCTAGAGGCTTATATGGGTGACGTGGTGTGGCCTCACCCACCCGAGGCCGAACGGCACGGCCTCCATGGGCATTGGCCCAATGTGAGGCCATAGTTGCCTAGTCGGGTTGTTGTAGTGTTGCTCCGGCAACGCGATGATCAACATGGGATTGGACTTCCATGGGCGGAAGTCCACATCTAGGAATGGATTACCGATTAAGGGGTGAGTCTCGAAAGTAAAGTAGGAGGGTTGGTTCCCCTCCTATGAACTATAAGATCCGGGGTAGGAGGAGTTAATTATTAGCATGGCGGAATGCCAATGGTTAGCGCTCGTAACCTTTGCTAGAATTGAAAATTGGCAAGATTGTCAAAGGGGGCTAGCAAGGGTTGCGACAATATATGTAAGATAGATCATTGAATCCGTATCAATGTGTTGTTGACAAATGACATCAAATTTTGTTTTCCGTTTTTTTGCTATAATTCTTCTCTCCTTGACAACTCTACGAAGTACATCATTCGTAGCAACTTGCAATGTTGTAGCAACTATGGATATGACAGCACTAGAAGTCAAGAGTATCAAACTTTTTTCTTGCATCATGCATTCTTTGTGTATTCAAACCCTAGTTGTGAGAGGAAATGAAAAGGAAAGAAGAAAGTGAAGATAAGTGTATGTTATATCATTGGATTTTTTATTGGGAACTTAAGTGAATCCATGGGAACGTGTATTTTATGATTTTTTTAGAAACTAAATTTCAACATTTTATTTTATTTTATTTTATTTATATAATATAAATATTTAAAATATTATTTTGGTATCATTTAGGTATTATAGTTAAATTCTATTAAAATAAACACATAATTATATCATTTTATGTAGTAGTTATATTGATAATTAAATTATCAATTAGGGGTATAAACTTAAAAAATCTCTACGTATCAGTACATGTAATGTTGACAGCCACTCGCCTCACACTAATTATCCAGACAACAATCCGGCAATGAGTAGGCCATTTAAAGTTTACTTACCAAAACCGGGGGCACTTGGATATAGTCCATATTCTTGCATTTAATTAAAAAATATTACTGTAACTTGAAATTTAGAATGTAATCAACATTAATAAAAATGGTCGACATTCTTTGATTAATTATGATTTTAAATTCATCAATGTCTGGCCCATGTTACGTGTCAGGTTCAATAAAAAAATGTATCAAAAATAACTCATAAAAAATGTAGAATGATGATTGAACTAAAATAATAATATATATAAATATTTACATATTTCCATAGATGATAGTAGTACCTACCTTCGCATATCAACAACATATAATTTGAAATTCATTTAATAAATGTATGGAAATTGATGTGCAAATCAAATATGAAAAGTTAAATGAGGATGACCTCCATTGCTGGTCACCTTCATAAAGTGTCATGTCTTATCATTCACCAAATTTAGTTAGAATGTAGGAAATCCCAATAAACCGGCACCCCACATAGAAGTACCCTTCCAAAAAACGGGTGACATCACCCAATGTTTGGATGATGTCACCCGTTTCTCACCCATCGAAAAAACGGATCGGGACCGGTACATGGAACTTGGCCCTAAGGGGCACTTTATATTAGGGCCCATTTCTAGGGCCCATTTCCAAACCCTAGGCATCAACCAATCAGAGTGCTTAGATTGTCCAAATGGGCCCTAATATGGGCCCAAGTGCTTTATATTGAGAGTCGGCCCACTTCTCCTAAAGCTTGCCTGGCCAGTGACATGGCGGCGTTTTGGAGGGAAAATTTTGGGCCGAAGGCAAAAAAATGGGTCGAGGGTTTATGGAGACCCACTTTGCACCTACGGCCCACTTCACCCAACTTCCGTCATATAGTCATTTATGACTTTATGACTTTAGTTCAAGCAAGGGCATAATTCATTTAAGCCCAAGTGGGCCGTGGATTGGGCCTTACAATATAAAGTCCCTAGGCCCATTTGGAAGGCCCACTTTAAAGTAGAATTTCCAATTTGGGCCCTACAAGTGGGCCTATGGACTTTATATTGCAAGGCCCACTCAACGGCCCACTTTGTAAAGTAGGGCTAAAGTTAAGGCCCACTTCAAGACCAAGTGGGCTCAACTCCAAATGGGCCGGCTGCAAAATGGGCCCTAATATAAAGTGCCCCTAAATATGGTATTTAATTGTCTTGCTCAATACTAATTGTAAAACCGTGGTGTAGTGTCACCGGCACTAAATGTTAACCCAACATTATTTGTCACTCCTTGTAATTTTTTTTTGGGGGGGATTATATATTTATAGTGTTACAATTATTGTCACTTACCAAGTGATTTTTCATCCAAATTTCAATCATCCGTGACACAATTTCATCACAAGTTGATGACAAGAGAGGTAGGGTTTTGGCCAATGGATGAACTCATCCATCATCCATGACAATATTTGTATCATGTTTAGTGTAGCTACTACCATCTCCTCAAACCCGAGCCCAACTACTAACTTCCTCCTCCAGGTTAATACCTCTTCTTCCTTCGAAACCAAGACTGTATTCAATCATTTGGTGGTCGGCACTTGTAGGTTAAAGATTCTTTAGTTGGGTACATGGATGTCTAGCAGCATGTGTTCACAACCTTCCACATTCTAGTGGCATGTCATAATGTGGTTGGATGGTTGCTTGTGCTTAACTACATGTAGATACCTGCGACTCATTATTTTCTAGAATCTAGGGGGCGAGTGGCCAACATTGAAACTCACCCTAAGCATGGTATTCATAACAATATGGCTCAACTTTATGTTTTGTAGGTGACCCCTCATTTGAAATGTGTTGCAATATGCTTTGCCTCATCTACTTAATCACATTTGATTTATAAGGCCTTGGTAGTTGTAGCGTGGTCATGTATTTGGATATTGCTTCTGCATTGATGTGGATATTCATCATCGTCACTAGCAATAGTGGAAAAGTTTGACTTTAGTTTTCAATACCTTATGTGGACATGATAGTAGAGACATAACATTACTTGGTTGATGAGTTGGGTTCAGTTGCCTTGATTTCATATTCAATATGAAGCAATGGGATTCCAAGATTTGCCAGCAGGAGTCTTTATTTTGATTTTATTATTGGGCCCATGAACACATCTCATTAGTTGAGTAATGTTATGGACCGAAGCAAAAAACTATATATAATATCTTGAAGGCCATCCAATCATCTTTGCCACATGTTTGCTTTTGTGGGACTTGTGTTGTGCGCATGGAAAGTGGTTCCATTCTTTTCCAAGTTTGCAGATCAGTCTGATGATATTGTTCACAAATATGTTAGATCTAACAAATTGGAAATTATCCAAGATGGGCTTCTTATCCTCTTGTGGCCTTTGATACATATTTCCCTAATTCAAGATTATGTTAACCCTTAAGTGCTCATGCATCTTGAAATGGGTTGCCACCTAATATTTTGATGGAGTTTGCGACCCACTAGGTGGCAATTTACGTGGATGGAAGGTATCTACTTGGTGTAGGGTGGTTCCCACTACCATGTGGACCCAAGTAACATATAAAAAATTTATACTCCAAGTAGGAATTTTGTTAGGTTGGCATTTTTCTTGTTTTGGGGGGTGGTCCCATGAGTTGCTCATGTGTAGGAGCCAAATTTAGAGCCAATATACTTCACATATGATGCCCAATTTGGGGGGAAGGGGGGGGGGGGGGAATCCCCTCAAAACAAGGTTGTGCACAACTTGACGGAGATCCTCCCCACGAACTTTTCAGGGGAGGAATATTTGGGCAGGGGCAACCGCCCGTCCAGATTATCAAGATTTTTTGGGCCCGACCGAAAATTGTTGCCCGCCCGCCCGACTTCGAAAAAATCATTGCCCTTGCATTCTTGAAGGCCACTTATCCACAAATCCCATATTGAGTGCACTTCATCTTCAAGGTCCCAAATCCAATATATATATGTTCACTTTCATTAAGTAAGCAAGCAATTGATTGGGATTTCAATTTCAAAGTGAAACCATCAATAAAGCATGTAATTAAGTTGGAAGTTAAAAATATTACAAAATGCTCATTAGCATTGAGGTTATAATTTTTGTAACTTACCATTGAAAGGGTCTTTGTCATTCTAAAATGGAACTAAAATTAGTGATTTATTTTTAATATGTTAGATTTTAAAGTCTAGTTGATACCTTCTACTTTCACAAAGTATTCATATGCATTTAAACTAATGAAGTGTGATTGAATGTCGCTAAGTCTAATTAATTCTGATTAATCCTAATTAAGCCCAATTAAATCATAAAATATGCTTATCAAATTATCTATAACCTATGTTTACTAGAGTTAATACCAGTAAATCATGACTAATTCCAGTAAGTACATTGTATTATTAATTAGGCTTATTTAATTTGGTAAGCATGCTTTCTGATTTAATTGGGCTTAATTAGAATTAATCAAGATTAATCAGAATTAATTAGACTTAGTTACATTCAATCACACTTCATTAGTTTAAATGTGTATGAAAACTTTGTGAAAGTAGAAGGTATCAACTAGACTTTAATATCTAACATATTAAAAAGAAATCACTAATTTTAGTTCCATTTTAGAATGACAAAGACCCTTTCAATGGTAAGTCACAAAATCATAACCTCAATGCTAATGAGCATTTTGTAATATTTTTAACTTCCAACTTAATTACATGCTTTATTGATGGTTTCACTTTGAAATTGAAATCCCAATCAATTGCTTACTTACTCAATGAAAGTGAACATATATATACATATATATATATTGTATTTGGGACCTTGAAGATGAAGTGCACTCAATATGGGATTTGTGGATAAGTGGCCTTCAAGAATGCAAGGGCAATGATTTTTTCGAAGTCGGGCGGACGGGCGGATGGGCAATAGTTTTTGGTCGGGCCCAAATAGTCTTGATTCTCTGGACGGGCGGATGCCCTTGCCTGAATATTCCTCCCCCGACAAGTTCGTGGGGGGGGGAACTTAATGTCCTCCCAACTTGACAGATGGACTTGGAAACAAATTAGTGCACATGTTGCTTGCTCCATGAGAAAATGGGAAATTTCCCCAAAGTCACCTCACGTGACACTCTAACTTTGAGGGCATTGAAATTCTCATCCATAATTCTGAATGGCTTGCCCTGATTTCCTACTTCCACCCTAGAGGCATTGGCAGCTTTGGGAACCCTATGACTCTATTTTTGGAATTTGTTCCCTAGAGCTTGACGAAAGGTCATCCCCTTGCTAATAGGACATCAACATACAATGCCTCAACTTTGGAGCTTTGTAATCCCAACCAAATAATTTCCTAACCATTGCTTTGGCTTGCCTGGGTCAAAATTTTAGCCAAAAGACTAGTTGTGAAAACCAAGTATCAAAGACTAGCTAGAATGAGTTGATTGGCAACACAAAGGCAACATGCCAAAGATAATCAATGATATTCCCATTGTTGAATATGCTCCCTTATCTACACTTGTGTTTTTTGTTGTTCACATACCAAAAATTGATATTCAAATAGTTTTGGATGTTTGATGAGTTGGGAATAAGCAAAAATATTTGGAAATGTGAACATTTGTGCTCTAAGGATTGTTATTTACACTCGCCATGTAGCATTATGAGAATAATTGTAAATTGAAAGACCATAGGCATCATGTGACAATAAACATTTGACACCATAGACCATACATGTTTAAAGCGGGCATGCACCACAATTTAGTCCAAAATTGGCCAAAAAGTCTAAAATCATTTCATTGCTAGTTTTAGCATGTTTTGAAACATCGATTCCAAAGGGGGCACTCAAATAGGTGAGGTGTTGACCTCTTGGCAACCCCATAAGACCTTCACTTTGGACCCCATTCAAAAGAACTCTCCGTTTCCGCCACCCAAAGTGCTATTTTGTTTTCTCCAATGTTCAAGAATGCATCCAACGCTAAGCATTACAAATCCAATATTCCTTTGGTTAGGCTTGTGGCATTGGTTAATGTTCCTTTCAAAAACAAAAACGTGTCCTCTGCTAAAAAAATTTTTTTTAAAAAAAAAAAAAAAAAACATATATATGTGGACTTATCATCATGTGGTAAGTGTACTCCTTTAACATAGTAACATTGATCTTGTAAAAGATAGGACAACACATCTACCACCACTATAAAGAGATGTGGAGTTGAGAGACAACCATGTCAAATGGACCTCTCCAAAGGAAATGAAGAAACCCAATACCCCCATTGACTTGTGCTCATGCATTTACTCCCGAATACAACATGTCACACCATTTCCCTCATTGAGGCATAACACATATTGAGCCATACAAATGTTTACGTGAATAATTGTACTTATACCACATATAGTAGAAATATTTGGACAATTTTAGTATGGATATGTGTGTTTGAGCTGAATGTTTCCATTTTGAGATATTATATCTAAGTTGACCATGCCTAAAATGAACTTATTCATCAAGTGGGCTTTCTGAACTGGTTGAACAAGTGACATGAGTGGATATAAAATGGGGAATTTTATCTTTGCACTCACTTCTCATAGAATATGTTGGAGTATGAAATAGATGTAGGACAATCAATAGATCCAATTCGTGTCCATAGCCATTTTCCTCATGATTTTCAGAGCTTGCATGGAAAAGTTGGTAATTATCATAATAAAGATTACTTTTCATATAAATGTATATAGGACTCCTTGATTGTGTTGGATATTGAGACTAAAATGGTCAATAAATTATAAGCGTGTAGTCCAATCTCTTTTGAACTCGTGTCCTTTCGATGTCCGTTCTTAGATCCACACCTAACCACACATCACTCAAATAAAAGGTGTTCATTTTTATTGAATAAATAAATTAGGCACGTTTCACCTTAAACATGATTCAAAACTTAGGTTCAAATACATGACATGGGTGCTCTTGGAGGCAAATACATAACCAATATCTTTACTATGACTTTAATTTGAGTTTGTCCCTAAACAAGGTAAAGTGACATCATAAAGTCACTTTCAAATCCATAATATATAATTTGGTTATAATTTTTTTAAAGGTTTGATTCTAGAAGTACTAAGAGTTTGACTCTAAAAGTTCTAAGACTTTGATTCTAAAATTTGGTGAGGACTAGTAAATATCATGCCTATAATAGGTTATCCATTAAGAATGCGATTGGATTGATACTTTAAAACACAAATAATTGCAAGTGGGGAGTGAAAATATGGTCATGTCATATGCACCATTGGTGATCAAATATCCACACCAACAATATTTAAGGTTGTGACTTCATCGGTTCAACATTTCTAAGGGCCACTTCACACACGAGCCAAGAGCCGTGACCATGAAATTGTGAGAGCCCAAAAGAAAGTGAGTGTCCAAAGGCCTTCCCAAGATGCCTCCAAAATCATGTAGTGTGGTCACCGATCCTCAAGTGTAGTGTGAAGTCATATGTGATTGGGCCCTCAACCAAATTCTATTTCAATGAATTTCGATTCATGCGGGTCCTCACACATGATAAACTAGAACAAGAAAACGGTAGAACCGTGAGGCTCTGTCCTTTGCTATGAAAGACTATAATTGTAGCTAATTACTTTGCTCATGCCAATCCATGGATATTCACTATACCAAACCTTTTCTTGGATTTTGTGCATCTTCTTCTCAAATACGGGTCAAGAATTGAAGCTACTCATTTATCACCCGAAATTCTTAAAATAAATAATCAAGAACTGCCGAAATAACTATAGTTAACTAGATTTCTTTGAATGCATTTTAGGTAGCACTTATATATATATATATAAAAAAACTATAGTGAACATCCACATTAAATAAAGTGGACCAAAAATAACAAGAACAAGTAATGTCCAAGTGTGAACACAAAGTGGTTAGGAAATTTGCTCTAGAAACGATGAAGTTGATGCATAGTCTCTGTCCTACAGACATAGCCAATAAACCAATAGTTGTGAGTATTTGGAGTGCCATGGTCTCCTGGTTTTGTGTAAGGCCTACCTTCAAGAGGTGGTTTTTGAGAATAGTCCAAGTGACCATGAAACATGATCCATTGGATGTCATGTAGGAATCCCTGTAGACTTTTACATCCATCTTGCATCCACATACTCTGTTGGTCCATTAAGCGTAGTGTGAAGTGAGTTTGGACCGGCTCCGCCTTTTCCACCAATGAGAGTGCTTGAATTGTAATGGTCACGGGCTCTCAGTCTTGTGTGTGAAGTGGCCCTCGTACTTCCTCTCATACATGTATTGGATCAATTGGAAGAATGCACATATATCATTAGATGAGGCCACTTTTGAGACATTTAACTAAACCCTACTAACAAAAGTAACCTTAAACACGTTCATATATATGACACCTTGAGGCCCATAATGGGTATCTAGAATCTTCAAGGATTAACAATTCATGGACGTGGAACATATGTAGGAATTTTTAGTTTTGTTCTTATAGGCTCTTTAAACAAAAACCAATTGTACCGATACCACCTATTAGTGCATTGGTTACCATTTCGAGTTATCCATTGTGAAAAGCCTTTAATGAAAGTAGTATCAAAATTGTCGTCAAGGAAGTCATATCATGTTCTTAGATGTGCATTCAAATTAAGTATTGTATTTAGTGTCACCAATTCTATTTGTATTGCTCAATGTTGATTGTAAAACGCCCGTGTAAGTGTCACCAACACTAAATGCAAACCTAAAATTATTTGTCATTTCTTGTTAAAAACATATCGGGCATTATACACTCACAGTGTTGCAATTATATGTCATTGATTAAGTGATTCTTCAACCAAATTTGATTCATCTATGAGATAAATTTCATTACATAATTATTATGATGCAAAATATCCCCAACTTTGTTTCAAAAATTGACACTTGGATGAAGTAATAGTAGGTTGGCATGATAGTATTTGCAGACTTATTCATAAGTAGTGTGAGTACAAAAGTTACCATGGCAACATAAAATACCATATGATGCTAAATACAATATTTAGTGGAGTTATTTATGTAGTTTGAATACATAATTAATATCCTAAACCATGTATTCCCCCACTTTTGTAGCTATTGAAAATTGTCTATCACCTTCTACAAATTGCATGTTGGATCATCAAAGAAAAAAAATATCTAAATTACCGATGTTAAATTTGAACTTATGAAACTTACAAGATAGACTTAAGATTGTTCATGTTGGAAGTGAATTTACATTCATGAACGTTGTTAAAATTTCCGTGTATTATGTATTACGTATGGATGATTGACATTTGGATGAAATCCATGCCAATTATTGAAACAAAGTTTGGTATATTATGTATCTTAACATTTTTTAATGAATGTCATGAATGATTGAAATTGGATGAAAAATCGTTTGGTAAGTGATAGTGATTGCAACATTATAAATCAATAATGCACAAAACTTTAAAAGGAATGACAAATAATGTTAGGTTTACATTTAGTGTAAGTGACACTACGCATGCAATTTATAATTAGTGTTGGGCAAGAGAAATAGAATTGGTGACACTAAATAAATATATTTAGTGTAGTAAAGTGGCAAGAGACTGTTAAGCTCGGTAAAACATCCGGAACATGGTATTTGTGAAAACATCACTTGGCACGTAAAATATCGCATATGCCATTTTCACAAATACAAGCAAGGCCAGCTTGAATCGGTCTTTGGAGGCAGTTTTTTTTGCCAAATACAAATTTTATCCTAAAGTTCAAGTGCACTTCACAAGATTAGAAATTGAGTCAGCCTTGAAAACATGTCATATGTGAATGTGATGTTTTCTTGAATACTACTTTTTAGGGTTAAAGGGGGAGAAGGAGAGCTTGCATTTTTTTGCAAGGGTTGTTGGAGGGAGGAAACCATGAATTCATTGTTTCAAGAGGGGAATGCTATCATGTGAGTGGCATGCAACAAGTGGTGAAGAGACGTTTTGGGTGATACCCATAACTGTGGAACCTTATGTAAATTTCCAAGGTGATAATATAAACGTGGACTTCAAAGAGACAAACTTGGACATGCACGAATCTATTTGAGAATTCAACCACCACAACCATGCATGGGAGTTTACTATTGAGAAAAATAAATAGAAGATGATTGTTGGATTTCCAATTCCAAGATAATTCATAACAATCCATAACAATTCAAGATTAGCTCCTAAACTTTATGGGATTGATTATGGCTTCTTCAAATGCATTTGCATATACACAATAATTGCAACCTCATGGATTTGAGCAAGGTAGATGTGTCTTTAATGGTCACTTTTTTTCCTACCAACCTATTTCTCGTATGATATGTAAATGCGATTAGTATGAGATGCTTAGCAAATTCTAATCAAGGATGTAGCCACTTTCCTCATAGTTTTTGGAGCTTGTACAAATATGCTATTAATTATCAATGCGAAGATTATCATGTTTAGTAAATGGTCATATATTGAAGGTCTTGCCAATTTAGTTGACTACTGAGTCTAGAATGGTTGTGAGCACGTAGTCCGATCTCTTTTGAACACATGTCTTTCTAGTATTCATTCTTGGAGCCACACCTAACCTCATACCACTCCAAATGTACATGTCCACTATAGATTAATAATCGATTTGGCAAATATACCTCAGTATAAGGTAGCAAACAACCAAAAGTAACCCATCTCAGGTACAAAAACGAAAAACGGTGAATAATCACTACTGGTGCACTAGACTAAGAGTTGAATGATTATGGTGTGGACCCAATATGGCTAATTATAAAAGTGTTGGCCTAAGAAGGATTCAACAATAGCTTGGATGCAATGATTGGTTGAATAGGTTATGTTTCACACCACTTGGGATTGCTTTTGGGTGTCATAGAGTTAACCATTTTGTGTGCATTCATACACAAAGTAAGATATTTTGATGCTTAGACTAGGGAGAGTCTACTGTACAAGTTGGGGGTTCGACCTACTTGCCTCTTTGAGAAAATGCACCTAATTCATTACAAGGAATAAAATTACAATTTGGTACTAGTATAAACATGCCTTTTACTCTACTAGTATCGACATGCTTTTACTTTGGGTACTAGTATAATAACAGGAGGCGAGATAAGGGACTCCTTAGTCTCGCCAACACCAGTCTTGGAGCAGTCCTTAGTATTGGCCTTGTTTTGTATCTTGGACTGGTTATCAATCTAGTTCAAACATTGTGTTCTGAAAGCTATCGTTGTGTACTGTTGTTCTTCTTGTTCCTGTGGTTCTTGTGTCCCTGAAAGTCAACTTGCATTCCTCATCATTTCCTCTACTCCATCTTTGAAAAATGATATTGCACAAATTTTCAAGCCACTCTTTCTGGCTGAATCAGCTTGTGTTCAATGTTTTGGGGTTTTCTACTTTGCTTTAGTGTGAGCCACACTAATTCAGATATGAGAAGTATAGTTGTTAGTGTCCGTGCATCCCACAGCTCCAGTCAGCGTGGGGAAACTGGAGCCACCCAACCAGCTTCCGCCACGTCACTGGGAGTCGCCAGCCGCCACGTCCCCATCTCCTCGTCTTGCAGCTGGCCCACAAGTGGCACTTGAAAGCTCTAATCGCCCGTGCGTTCTAAGCAACAATATCGGGGTCAATCGCAACCCAAGACCCTGCACAATTCGTACTTTGTGTGATATCAAAATCATCGATTGGGGCTCTTTCTCGAATCAAGTTCCAACTAAGTTACCTTGATTTTTCATATCGTTTTTCTTCCAGTGGGTTTTTGAGCATTCTTTTGTTGCGCGTGAGCCAGGATTGATCATCTCGGTATGCCAACTGACACCCTCCTCTCGGCCTCGGGCGGCGACTAGGAAATCTATCTTCACTAAATTTTCATCGTGGGATCACTTATTTGGGTTTTTTTTTTTTTTTTTTGAAAGTTGAATTTGAATTTGAATTTAAATTTGATCGTCGGCTGTTACAGAGAGTTTTGAGAAAAAGAAGAAGTTGGGAACAATTTTTCTGGGCGTAGTAATTTGAGAAGTTGACGAACTGTTTTTCCAACCCCAGTCCTAGGGTTGCGATGCCTTTGTCCCCCATAAATCCATTTGGATCGTCACTTTCTCCAGATTTGGATTCTGAAGTGTGTGTTTTCGAGCAGATTGCTTTCGAAGAGCGTTTGGGGTTTCCAAGGAAAAACAAGAAAGGGGGCGGGTTATATTGTTGTATCCAAACAATTGAACACATTCTTCAGCATTTTCACCGATTCTTTGAGTTGAAGTTTCGACAGAAGGGTAAGTTTGACATACGTGGCACATCAGGCCGCTCAAGCCCATTCATGGTGACATTGTTTTTTTTTGTTTTTTTCTGAGTAGAGGAATTTGGGGATATGATGTGAAGTTTCTGTTGAATTGGGTTTCCTAATTGAGTGTATCATAAGAGTGTCGGATTAGAGACAGGGGAAATTTTGAATGCAAAGTTGCATGATACATCAATGTGGCGAAACCATGTGTTGGATGTCTCGTGGAATTGTGTTGAAGGCTTCTTCGTCTTTGAAGCCAGCATCATCTTTCCGACGCTCCAAATTGTGTTCGTTTGTTGACCCCAGACACCGAAGAAGATTATTGTCAATCAAAATGCCAGCAGGAGCGGATGGCTGGACACTGGCTCCTCACCCAACTTTACCCAAGGGCAAAAAGCTTATGCTCATCATCCTCGATGGCTGGGGCGAGCAGATCCCCGACGAGTTTAATGCCATCCACCGCGCTCAAACCCCGATCATGGATCACTTGAAGACTGTAATCTTCCATTTCCTACTTTCATATTGGGTTAACTCTTTCTTTCTGTATTTCTCAGCTCAGATGTATTGGCGGTTGTATGCTTCACTGATAAAGAAGAGAGTGATTTTATGGAGCAGTGGATACTTGAAACTCTGATTAAACTAGAAAACTAGGGCTATCAAATTCAATAAATACTTTCATCATGTCAAATGCCAAAATACTAGGTTGCATCAGATCTGCTAAGATGGACCACCTCTTTTAGCGTCAAAAGTGGAAGCTACTCTACAAGTAACCTTATGAGGAACATTAGAGTTGGGAGACCATTGTTCATGTTGTTCAAATTCATGCACCTCCTCAAAGCAACTCAGTTAACACTGAGGAGTATAGAAAACCTATCTTTTAAACGGTGGGTATCACTTTATTATTGATCAAGGACAAACTCTAATCACTCGTTGGTTGCAATTACAAAATTATTTATCTACGTATGGTACACTTTTTGCAGACTGCTCCAGAAAAGTGGCGGTTGCTCAAAGCCCATGGGCCTGCAGTAGGGCTTCCCACAGAGGAGGACATGGGCAACAGCGAGGTTGGCCACAACGCGCTTGGAGCAGGCCGTATTTTCGAGCAAGGGTACATTTAGTTGGAGATGTTTTTATTTTCGAAATTATTGAATCAATGTGAGGAAGGAAACCTTAGCACTTCCACAATAAATTGATGCAGTGTGTAGTTTTATTTTGTCCCCATTTCATCATTAAATTCTGATGTATGAGTTTCAGTGGTGCAGGGCAGCTCTTGTTGACTCTGCGTTGAAGACTGGCGCTATTTATAAGGGCGATGGATTCAAGTACATCAAGGAAGCATTGCCCAACGGCACTCTTCACTTGATGGGCCTCCTAAGTGATGGTGGTGTGCATTCCCGAATTGATCAAACCCTGGTTTGTCACTTTTTCCAACAACTTAATTTTGACCAACTGTTAATTGTGGTAGAATACTTTGGTCAGAAGAACTTTGGCCTTTTCCGTTCCATAACATTTCATGTTGTGTTTGAAAGCTTTCCTGTAGCAAGCTTAAGTTTTACTTACATTCTTTGGCTTTGCTAGTTGATTCGCTGTGAAAAGCCTGGCACTTAACGTAAGCGGCCGAATTCAGTTACTCACCTCAAATGCACACCTGTATTTGAGTGGCGTGTGCTTAGATGTGGATCTAAGAACAGACACCAAAAAGTCATGTGTATAAGAGAGATTGGACTATGTGCTCAAAGTTTGTTGGCCATTCTGGGCTCAACAATCAACATGATTGGGGGACCTTCATGATCTTTCAATGAGAATGAGAATCTTCACTTTGATAATGAATAAGAACTACATATGAGCTCCAAAAGTGTCCACAGGCACGATTTTGTATTGCTAATCTTCTCACACTAATTTCGTGTTGCATATCCTACGAGAAGTGGGTGCAGAACTAGAAGTGTCTGTTTAAGACCCGCGACCTTTATAGGGTTGTTTCCAAGAAGACATTCACCAAGATTGTCAGCTTTGCATTATCTGAAATCTCCCCAGTATATTCAGAGGTTTTTTTTCAAGTTGCACAACTGTACACAATTATTGCCCAACATTATCAAGCTGAGTATGTGTATTGAGGCAGGGGAAGGGGTTGCTTCTTCTTTTTGCAGCTTCTATTGAAAGGGTGTTCTGAGCAGGGCTTCAAGAAGATCCGGGTACATGTTCTGACAGATGGTCGAGACGTGATGGATGGGTCAAGCGTGAAGTTTGTACAGGAATTAGAGGATGAGTTGGCAGAAATGCGCAATGGAGGTTGTGATGCATGCATCGCTTCAGGAGGTGGTCGGATGAAGGTTACCATGGATCGATATGAGGTACATTTCATTCAGGAACGCTTATCAACACATTGATATTGAATCTCTCATACATTATTTTCGTTGTTCTTGTAATACTTGAGTATAGAGAAGTTCATTAACCACAAGTACAGGAGATTCTTATTCATGCAGCCAGGGTTGTCACATTAGACACTGAACAGTCATGTCTAATCTGATGGGACATGGACAGATACAAATGGAAATTAAAAAAAAAAAACAGTAAAACAGTCGCTAATTGACCAGTAAGGTCAACTGATCGATTTGACTGATGTTCACTAAAAAGCCCGGTCAAAAATATGGGTGACTTTATGGGACGACTGGTTGTTTTTTTGTGTGTGATTTTGTTTTTTTTTTCCAAGCAGGCTGGTGAAACTGTGCCGACATGGTGAAGATGACATGGAGTGATTTGTTTGGATGTTTTCTTTTTTCTTTTCTTTTCTCTCCGGGCAAGCCAGGTGACTAACTAAGATGCTAACTAGGTACCTAGTGTGGAGCAATGTCATTTGTTAATTATGTTTCTGTAGGGAAGTATTTTTTAGCTCTCCCTTATGCTCACGGGATGTGACAACCCTGCAACAGCTTTGCTTCCTCCCTATTGTGTATTTTTGGTACATTTTGCACCTGGTGATGGGAGTAGAAGGGAATTAGCCCTCGTGGCTTTTGGTTATCCAACTACTAGAAATTCTAGCAATGTGGTCTTTTACCAAAGGGATCTGAGTCTTGATTCGTTGAGCAATCTTATGAGTTCTCAAAAACAAAGTATATTGATAAGTGACCTGTGTTCTTGTGCAGAATGATTGGAGTGTGGTGAAGAGAGGGTGGGATGCTCAAGTGCTTGGAGAAGCTCCGCATAAATTCACAAGTTGTCTTGAGGCTTTAAAAAAGCTCAAGGAAGCGGATCCCAGTGTGAATGACCAATATTATCCCCCTTTTGTTATTGTAGATGAGTCTGGCAAGCCAGTTGGTCCGATTGTAGATGGAGATGCAGTTGTTACCTTCAACTTCCGTGCAGACCGAATGGTGATGGCTGCCAAGGCCTTTGAGTATGAGAAATTCGACAAGTTTGATCGTGTACGGACCCCAAAAATCAAATATGCGGGCATGCTCCAGTATGATGCAGACCTTAAGCTCCCTAAACACTTTCTGGTGCAGCCCCCACAAATTGAGGAAACTTCAGGCGAATACTTGGTGCATAATGGAGTGAAGTCCTGGGTGTGCAGGTAAGAAACAAACTCAATGCTTGAAAAATTGATGTCATTGAGCTTTACATATTTTGACTTCGGTCACAATGAAAGAGTTGATTATCCCCATGAATCACATTTTCTCCCACTCTTAACTCGGCATAGCAGTTAAACTCCCAACATCTTCTCATCCTCACATAATGCCAACGCACTAGCGCAATAAATATGTTTACAACAGCTTAGATGCCATTGCTCCTTTAGCATGATTCATGAACTTATTTGTAATGCCAAATATAATTAGGCTGGTGGTTGTTATTGCAGTGAAACTGTCAAATTCGGTCATGTCACATTTGTCTGGAATGGAAACCGTTCTGGACAATTCAGCGACACCCTCGAAAAGTATGTGGAAATTCCAAGTGATTCAGGCATAAGTTTCAACCAGGAACCCAAAATGAAGGCGATTGAAATAGCCGAGAAGGCTGCTGAAGCTCTACGTAGTGGTGAATGGGACCAGGTATATTATATTGATCAGGCTTCTACAGATTATAGGTGTTTAAAAGTCCAAATAAAAAATATGAAAAAAACCCTGATCCACACAGGCTTTCCATATGCTATAATTGTCTAGAAGGTTCTCTTTGGTTTTATGTCCATACATTTGTCTTAAGTGCAGAGAGAGATGTAGGTAGTGGTTAGGGAGGGTCACTTCCTGTAGAAATATGAACCACAAGACATAAACGGGTATTTTTAGGGTGGTTATGAAGTAATTTCCACATTTTTGTGATATTCCACATTTAATTATTATTATTATTGAAATATATCTTATGTATTTTTAGAATGAATTTCCAATGCCTTAAATGTCTTGAAGACTTTTTATAATTTACTTTAAAACATTAAACAGGACCCTATCTTTTGTCACACCTGAAATTCTATTGAACAGGGGTAGTGCTGTTCCTCCATCAATTCAATACTTGTGTCAAATACTTGGAGTCTGAAGTGAGCGACTTCTAATGGGGTGTGGGTATAAATGGTAATTGCAGGTTCGAGTGAATTTGCCAAATGGGGATATGATAGGTCACACGGGTGACCTTGACGCCACCATTATTGGTTGTGCTGCAGTTGATGATGCTGTCAAGGTTAATAAAAAATATTTCTCCTCCTACATTTCAGCTAACGGAACACCTTGCAGTACCATATAACATCACCGTTCTAATGAATTGCTTCGGAAATGATTTTGACAGTGCAAAATTGAAACTGCTTCTAAAAGCTTTAAGCGATGGCAGGGAGGTTGGATAGAGTGACTCCTTTTGGGCACAGGAGTCATAAGGTCAAGGAATATTATAGTACTGAATGAAAATAAAGCATGAACACTAAATGCTTTTATAGTGCTGAATTCTCTTACCATTTTCAGGATTTTGATTATTATATGTGTGACAAATGTTACCCTGGGTTACTTTTATGGCCTTCACAAACTACATCAAGCTCATAGTAGAAGGTGTGGGACCTGTGCAGATTATGTTAGATGCCACCGAGGAAGTTGGAGGCATTTTTCTGATCACCGCCGATCATGGAAATGCTGAAGACATGGTGAAAAGAAATCCAAAGACTGGTGCGCCTGTTAAAGACAAGAATGGAAATTACCAAATCCTGACATCTCATACATGTGCTCCAGTAAGTTGGTTGCTCTTGTGAAGATGCTTTACTATTGTTTCATTGTGTTCCTTTTGCATGGTTCACGTTTTCTCAATCTTTAGCCATTGGTTGACTACATAACCCTTTAAGGTTTGAGAAACCCATTCTAGGCCTCAAGGTGTTGTAGGGAGGGGTTTAAGATTACTTCTTGACATCTTAAGCTAAAAGTGTCAATAAGTGACCCTATCTCAAATTAGCCCAATTATCATATGCAATCACAACATACATATACGTAAACTGAATTAGGGGAAACAAGCTTTTTTTCAGTGACCTTTTCTTAGTCAGACACCTATATTTGAGTGGTATCTGGTTAGGTGTCGCTCCAAGAACGGATACCAAAAAGGCGTGTTTAAAGAAGATTTGACTACATGCTCAAAATATGATAACCATTCTAGACTCAGTAGTCAACGTAAATGGGGTGACCTTTATGACCATTCAATGAGCTCAATAATCTTCACTTTTATAATGAATAAGGTACAAGATTTATAAGGAGAAGTGGCTATGGCCTTGATTTTGATTCGCTAACTATCACATACTAGTCATGTGTTTTGTATACTAGAAGTGGGCTACTCGGATTAAGTAGCCATTTAAGACCCATCTACCTTAAAGGGAGAGTTGAGCTCATATAAATGACTTGGACTAGAATACATACCATGTATATCATCTGGCCACCATTGTCACATATGACTTTATTTTCACTTCCTCTTTTTGATAGGTTGTGCTAGAATATGGATGCAATAGGATAGAGCTTTTTCTTATAAAGGAATTGTTTACTTCTGTAGGGGTTTGTACTCATTGTCACGTATGCCATATAAACATACCCCCAGACCTTTAAGGGTTAATGCTTCGATGTCTTGTGGTGATTTCAGGTGCCCATTGCAATTGGAGGTCCAGGTTTAGTGAAAGGTGCAAGGTTCAGGACGGATCTGCCACACGCAGGGCTGGCAAATGTTGCTTCGACCTTTATCAACCTTCATGGATTTGAAGCTCCCCATGACTACGAACCAACATTGATTGAAGTTGTTGAGTGAGAAATATATTAACTTAAACACAACACTGACCCAAAACAATGGACTCACCAGCAGCTGATATGTGGTCTGCAGTAAGGATACCACAATCCGAGGTTGCAATTTGGCAAACAAGTACATTTGTGGTGTTGTAATAATGCCAAATAGGATGTTTTTAATCAAAAAAACTGTTCTAGAATACTTGGTTACTTGTCTAATCAACTAATGTTTTAAATATGCCTTCTTTACTTATCTCCAGGCTATGCTCAAACTTGGAACTAAGTACTGTGGTTGTTGCAGGCCTTGAACCAAATTATTGACTGTCAGATCCTATTTCATCCTCTGTCCTCATTAAAAGTTGTTCTTCATGTACATTGTCTAAGTGGACGACTCTAACTGAGAGAAGCATGACTCAATTGAAAAGTGTGGGAGAGGGAATAGCATACGAATGCACCTCTCATTCATCCAACATGAAGCCCTAAAATATAATGTAGCCTGGATGCTATTGATCGTAGTTGATTTGATCCGGATTTACAGTGGCTTCAAAGTTTCGAAGTAGTCTACATAATCCAAGTCATTTGAGATGAATCGGCCACAAACTTATAGGGGTCAAGTTCTTATGTTGGATGGATGAGAGGTATGCTTGTATGCGATGATTTTCTCTCCTACAAATCGTATGTTTCCATAGTTAATGTAACACCGAGCAAAGGGTAAGCTAGAGAGGACCTAGTCCATCACTCTTTGAAACTCAGCAAGTGCATTTTTTAGGCCAAATGGAAGAACTTCCAATGATACAATTGATCCTTCCCATCCTGTTCAACTCTCCATAATGTCGTTTTCACTCGATATCCCGCAAGTAATGAAAGTTGGTGATAGTCGGATCTCAAGTCTAGGGTGCTAAATACTCGAGAAAATCCGATGGCATCGAACAACTCTTCTGGGATTGGCATGGGATATTGATCCAACTTGGTCTTCCGGTTAACTGGATGGTAATCCCCGTACATCCATTTTTTTTGTCCAATTGCCAAATATATCCTTCTTCGATGGTATAACCGTAGTACAAGTATACTTCCCGTTGGAGAGGTCGATCAACTTTGCTGCCAAGAGCTCTCGGCAATAAGCCTGGACACCAACCATCTCAAAAACATTGAGTCTATAAGGTCTCCGAAAAATAGGATGGTTATCGTCCATCTGAATGTGGATGGATTTTCCATTGTAACCTTCATGATCTTGAAGGCTAAAAGCAAAACACCTACAGTACGAGCAAATGAATGCTTGTATTTTCGGTGTCTGAGCACCAATGAGATGAAGGCCAATTATCAAACTCTATGGTTTTCCTCTCCACCAAAGGAGAACCATCTGATGTTGGCATAAACTCTAACTACCACTAAGAGGAAGGGGCATTAACCATGCCCCCAACCTCAGTGCCAACAATAGAGTCTAGCCTCCCTTCATCACCACCAACATGCGATAATGAAGCTACCACCGGAGGTAGACAATTGAATGAAACCATTCGTAGGAATATCCTCTATGCCTCACTCCTCCCAAACTCAAAATCCAAAACAACATAAACCCATTGAGTTCAAAGCTTCTCCATCATTTGTTGTTTGAATCGAGATATTCGTTTGGCTTCTACAACCATGGTTTCCATTCCCTCCTTCATAGATGTGGACCGTTGTGCCCCTTGACCAAAGTCCTCTACCCCTAAAGACAACAACTGGTCACCGCGATGCCTTTACAATTCAAGGCATAAATCAACAATCCACACCATGATGTTAAGATCCATGGCTTGGCCAACACGAACCGTCCTTGGCCATAAAAAAGGCCATGTGTTGTTATGGTTCCAGTCTGGAATCCCATGGCAGGCTCCCGTTCATTGGCAAAGGGTTCACAATGGGTTTAAGTGTGAGCATCCCACACCATACCAGACCCCCAATCACAGTATGAGGAGGTCACTCCCTCTTTAATTTATGTGTACACGTGTGCTTAAGACTTATTTATCGGGGGGCTATTTACCTTGCAGGAAAGATTATAAGGGTATGGTATTTTTCAAAATAAAGGTAAATACTTGTATTTTAATACACCCTATCAGTCATTATAAATTTTTGGTGGAATCATTTTAAAATACCAAATTTTATTAATACTGCATTTTGTTTCTTATTCTCCCAATAACCAATTTTTTTGACTTTACCCCAAATTTTTTTCCTCGGAGCCCAACTATTGTCCATTTTTTTCTTACACTGCATTTTATTTCGTACACCCCATTTTTTTTTGGCTCTGTAAGCGACATGTTTTTTCATGAGGGACATTCCTCTTCTTACAATCATGAATTGTGTAGTTCAGCCACAATGCTAAACTCACATGAACTAAATTAAAACAATGAACCTAAGGCAAAGGCAACAAGTGCAGCATTGTCTTAGACTGTGAAATGAAGTCAAATTTGATATAGAAGTCAATTTGTGTTTAGGAACACAATGTATCCAACCCCTTGCGGGTCCAATTTGGTTCCTAACACTCGAACATGAACATTTCAAGTATGCAATGGTTGGACATTCCGAATCGGAGTCACTAATTGGTTGTTACGTAGTTCACTTATTCTTATTCTTTCAGAGTACCTCCCACAATTATTGGCCTTAAAGGAATGAGACCTTAATTTTCTATAGCCCACTAACTGTTTGTAAAGGAGGCATTGATGATCTGCAGCTCTTGCACCTGAAAGAAAGCCATTCAACATGTTCAGAGGATGATTCCCAATTAAACAACGATAAACCGAAAGATGCCACATGTAACCTGACGGACTTGGAAACGCTAGGATATCGACTGATTACGTCCAAAGATTTCCCCAGACACTTATGCAAATTTCACCCTTTTTTATACCACTTTGGTATGGTATTTGACAAACTTTTTGTTGTTCAATACCATATGGGTCTATGTGTCATGCAACAGATTCCATACCTAAGTAAAATCACCCTAGTATTAATATGGTTTAAATGGCACTAATCTTCATTCATCCACCAAAAACTTACCAAACATGGAAGGTGTTGTATGCAAAACAACCAAATTTTGGCAGGAAAAAAAATCCTTTAAGTTGATGTATGATAATTCTAATGAACAAGATCATATGAGCTCCAAAAAGTATGAGGAAAATGGTGACGTGCACAATTCATATTTGTTACTCATATTGTACGAATCGCTCATTTCATATCTTACAAAAGATGGGTCCTCTCAATCCACTTGCATTTTCCATTGAAAAGAACATGAAAGACTTTCCTTTCATAGAATGCATCAGAAAAATTTGGCCTTCAAACATTTTCCAAATTTTATAAAAACTTGTGGACCCTTGCATTAATGAGGCAAACTCTTCCGTTTACATCCTGGTCTATTAAAGCATAACAAATATGATATGAAATAGACCCCAATCCTCTATGCACTGAACATGCCCAATGTGACTCAAATGTAAGTATGTTCTACCACTTAGTTCGATTCAAGATTTCAAAGGAAAATTTCCAAACGCCAACTACATAAACATTGTTGAGATGAAAGTTGTAATTCAAATTGTCAATCACAACTAGTGCACAAAATTCAACACAAAATCCAACACTGTGAGGCATGATTTTAAGTTCACGTCCTCCACAGAGGACAACAAGCAAAGGTGAGGAGGAAAAATGTGGGCCAAACTTACAAGAGAAGATTTCGCAACAAAATAGAAGCCAACATAGGAGTGCTTTAGGTTGTCCACGAACTCCAGCAAGAAAACAACGCCAAGCTTTGCGAGGAAGTCAATGAGTGCTCACACATGTGAAATATTCATAAATTTGCACACTACCGTACAACAAGTTGGTTTGTTCATGCACATTAAAAGCCATAACCAATACAACCAAATCCTGAGATTGCCAAATTGAATTTCAAGTAACTTGGCAAGAGCTCCACATGTGTCACCAAGTAAAACAAAATGGAAGAACTACCTCTGGTTATTGACAAATTCAACCTAAGAATTAACATCGACTTCATCAAGTGTGTACATCTTGGAAGTTGTTGAATATGACAAAGAAACTGTAGAGATGGTTGCATCCACATCAATCCAAACACAGTCGCTCTCCATATACCTATACTTGTTGTGGCCTAGATGCTTTTGAAACCAATACAAGTAGACCATTGCAATTGGCAAGATAGATCCCATGTTTCTGTTTTAAACTGCCCTCTTCATCAAGTGGATTGGCTAGCAACAAATGCCCCATTTGTTGCCCACCTTCATCCTCATTTTTTGCACCCTTCCTATATAAAACATGACATTGGTTAGTCTTGATTTGATAGAAGCATGCTTAACCCTATGTGAGGCCAAACCACCCACCCCTATGTGTCGTAGTCCGGGTGAAGGCATGTAGCTCACATTCACTGTTCACAATATTCCACTTCCTCGATATCATCAACCTCCACCGCATTCCACATCAATATTGGCACACCGGTTTATTCCTCAATAAGAGTACAAGCATTGAAAAATGCTCTTCTCTACTTATTCCCCTTTTTTACACACTGTCACAACCCCACACTCAAATCCCTACCTAAGGCTCACTCCCTCATGTCACAACCTTGCACTTGTGACCCCCTCATACACTACTAATCTAATTCCCTGGTGTAATCCTTCACTCCTTGACTAATTAACTAGCCCACGATGTAACACAGTCCTAATACCCCTAATCCCCCTCCCTAACTTAATCTCAATCTCGGTTTTTTTATCATGATTCTACGCTGTTTGGGCTCAAGGCTGGCCCGTCATTGTCCGTCAAGGGCCTGACCGGAGCCTTAAGCCTTGGCAGACGCCGCATTTTGGTTCCAGGGGCTCCTAGCTTCATCGCTGGGAGACTGCCGCCTTGGCCGACGCCGCATTCTGGTTCCAGGGCTCCTGGCTTCATCACAGGAGACTACCTCCTTGGTAACGCCGCATTCTGGTTCCAGGGGCTCCTAGCTTCATTGCTGGGCGCACACACACACACACACTATGTTCCTCTCCCACACCTTCTTTTTCATACACTACTCTCCCTCACTCCTAATCCAAATCAAACATGGAAGCCGAAGCTTATCCATAAAAACCTCCCAACCCTTAATCCAACATGAGAAGGCCCTAATTCGGACACTAACACACTTACCACTAATTTAATCACCCACAACTAATCCCGTTAATTCCTCACGTTAACACACACAAGCAAGCCTAAGCTTAAAACATAATTCCACACCGCACTTCATTCTTTTTAATGCTTTTCAATTGCATGATGAATTTGAAAACCCAAACCTGACGGAAAATAATGGTAAAAATAGTTGTGGGCACCATTTTGGGCTCACATAATTGGCGACCATCGGGAGATGGATCCCATGGACTCTTGCTTCGTAGGCAAGTTGCCGACTCAAGCTCGGTATTCCTTGCACCGACTTCCGGATGTGCGAGTGGGGAAGTTTTTCCCATTCAAGGTTTCCAATTGCATTGAGTTGTTGGGGAACACTTCTCGAACAAGGTAAGGACCCAACCAAACCGCATCAAACTTACCGGGAAATTCAAGTTTTCTAGAATCTTGAATCATCACCATCATTCCCGGTCGTAGCGCCCTCTTTTTGTGTCTCTTATCAAATATGATTTTCTTCATCCGTTGAATGGCCTCAATGTGTTGGGCCGCCATCCTTCTTCTCTCATCAAGCTCCTCCAAGTCGGTCAATCTATTCTTCAATGATTGGTTTTCGATAAGGCATGAACCTATGGCCACTCCAAGAGACTCCACCTCATACTCAATTGGGAGTGTAGCTTCCAATCCATACACCAAGAAAAAAAGAGTGGCTTGAATAGTCACCTTGTAAGTTGTTCAATAAGCCCATAATGTCGCCGTTAGCTTCACATCCCAATCCTTCTTAAAATCCAAAACCGTCTTACGCAAGATGCTCACCAAAATCACATTGACCCGCTCCGTTTGACCATTCGTTTGAAGGTGGTAAGGTGTAGTCTTCCTATGGTCAATTTGGAACTTGTTCGTCATCTCTTGAATTAAAGAATTAAATAAATGAGTTCCCCTATCACTCACCAAAATCTTAGGCACCCCAAACCTCGATATGATGTTCTCATACATGAACGCGGCCGCATGTGCCGCCGTGTTGGTCTTGACCGCTTTACCCTCCGCCCATTTGATGAGGTACTCTGTAACGACCACAATGTAAGCCATTCTTTTTGAGGATTGGTGATGGACTTCTCCGACATAGTCGATTCTCATTTCTCAAAAGGGTCAAGAGGTAATGAAACATGGAATGACATCTTCATCCGTAAATCATTCTTAGTATACCTTTGACAAGCGTCACAGCGCTTCACATAATCATGTGAGTCCTTGAACAAGGTAGACCAGAAATATCCCGCTCTAAGAATTTTTTGGCTGGTGAGTTGGCCAGAAAAATGCCCTCCATATGCACTATCGTGACAAACCTCTAGGATGGTAGGAACCTCAACCTTTGACACACACCTCCTAAGTAATCTATCGGCTCCTTTTCTAAACAACATATTCCGTAACACTGCAAAATGCCTACTATTAACTATAACTTTCCTTCTCTCCTCTTTGATCCAATCCTCGAGCAACTTTCTTGTGGTCAAGAACTCCACAATACCCGCATACCAATTCGGCTTGGCCGTGACCACAAAAAAACTGTCATCTATCAACCTATCATCCACTGGATTCTCTCCCATCTCCTCTGACAACCTAGACAAGTGGTCCGCTTGCAAGTGCATGCGACCCGGTTTATATTCCACCGTGTAATCAAACTCCTCCAATAACAAGACCCACCTAGCTAGCTTCCCACTTAATTCCGCCTTGTTGACCAAATTCTTTATGGTCATGTGATCCACAAATAAAACAACCGGATTACATATGAGGTAATGATGAAACTTTTTAACCGATAACACCTTGGCCAAACACTCCCTTTCCGTAGTAGAATAATTCCTCTCGGCCGGTGTCAATTGTTTACTAGCATAAGTAATGGGTTGATCCTTACCCTTCTCCCCCGTAGACTGACACAATGCACTACCTACTGTTACATTACTAGCATCACAAAATACATGAAAAAACTTATCCCAATCGGGTGGGCTTAAAACCGGATAAGTGCTCAACTTATCCTTCAACTCCTCGAACGCCCTTTGGCAGGCTTCCTTCCACTCAAATCTAATATCCTTCTTGAGCTAGTGGGTAATAGGAACCGTTATCTTAGAAAAATTAGGAATCAACTCTCTATACCATCCCACGTGTCCCAACAACTTGGCTATACCCTTGGCATTAGTAGGAGTAGGTAATACGCCTATTACCGCGATCTTGTCGGGATCCGGTTCTCTTCCCTTCTCACTCACCACATAACCCAAAAAAACTTCCTTGTATGAATAATTGTTTTAGTATGTCATCATTGAGTATAGTGCCCACAAATCGAGTACACACTAAATCAAATCTCCTAATGTAGGCCGAAATCTCCTCTTCCCTGCCTTGCTTCAATGAAGCCAATGCCCTCAAAGCCGTGTTTTGACCAACCTCCGGCCTAAATTCATTTAAAAACTCCCTTTGCAATTGCTCCCATCCTCTAAAATGTCCATCGGCATGATCCCTATACCACTCATAAGCCTTACCTTCTAGAGTGGTAGGAAACCATACTAACCAATATCCCGGATTAGTCACAAGAGAACAAGCCAACCTTTCAATGTACCTCTTCATATGCCTAGAAGGATCCTCATCCTTAGTTCCATAAAACTTAGGAAAGTGGGATGGCATATCCACCGCCTGTAAGTTTTGTAGAACCACAATTAGTAAACCTCTCGGTCTAACCAATGGATCAATGGGGTCCACCTCCGGTATGGGCCCATTTTCATCCTCTCGCTGTGCCATGTTGACTAGTGGATCTCCTCCTATATCCTTATCAATTCCTATTAGATTATTTTCCCTAGGTGTATCAGTTTCTGATGGTGTCTCGACGTTCAATTTAGAAAAAATATCCTCGTCCTCCACCTGAGCCTCTTCCTCTATTATTCCTAACAATGGACTAACGCTAGGCTCCACATTCAAGCAACTTTCTAATCTAACTACAACTTCCTCCACAACCTCAGTAATTCTAGATGATCTATTTTTACGTGTAATTTTATCTACTCCTAATTTCAACTTTATTTTTTGAGATCGAGTTTTACCTTGCATTCCTCAAGGAATCGATCAACCTTCACTTGACTACACATACCCTTCACTACCTTCATTCATTACTGTTTTCATTTTTCTTGATGTGGTTTAAAATTGAGGATGTGAGGAAGAGAACCTGCAAGTCCACTTAAATGAAAAATCCCAAACATGGAATAGGCATGTTCATGTCAATTTTTTAATGGGCTAGAGCATCACCTCTAAAACCCTTCCTCCAACTGATACTCACCACAATACCAATTGTGAGGGGCTGACCTTCGCCGTGCACTATGCTGAGGACCGAGGCTTCACCCTCTTGTCCTCGCGCAATGACACAACTAAGGAATTACCCTTTCCAATTGATAACGACAAAAACAGTTACAAAACGATTTCTTTAATTAATTTAATGATATCACTTTGAAGAATGTCATACCTTAAGCAATTCGTCCTTCCCTACACATTAACACTCACCCTCGACCGTGACTCCGCATGACATCAATCACAATACTTCTAAACTAACGATTCTAATCTAGAACCTCAAATTTCAAATCTCATAACTTGGAGACTCACCCCGAGGTGAGTGTCAAAGTCGAATATTCCTAAGATTAATTATCCCTCTAAGATTTTAGTGAACTAACGATCATAGATTCTTTTTATGTTTTTAGCAAATCCCCAAAAAGGTTGAGGACATACCTTAGCCGCGCTTCCTCCTGAAAACAAAATGCATAAAGAAAATATGCAATTCATTCCAAAGAAATAAATGAAATAAACTAATCTAATCAATGACAAAATCAAAAAACTCTAGTAAGATACTCACCCCGCACCAAGTGCTCCTTCCTTTCTCACAAATTCTTGCCTTCAAGTCTTGATTCCCCTAATCCCGCTTCACTCCCGGCGGACGCACCATTTATGTGAGGCCAAACCACCCACCCCTATGCGTCGTAGTCCGGGTGAGGGCATGTAGCTCACATTCACTGTTCACAATATTCCACTTCCTCGATATCATCAACCTCCACCGCATTCCACATCAATATTGGCACACCGGTTTATTACTCATGAAAAAAAATTGATAAAAGTTTAACCCATTTTGGTGATGTTTTATGCAAAAAATAGGGCTTTTTACATGTAAAATGTTCGCACGTGGTTGTTCAACTTTACAATGGAGTGACCTCCCCAAGCCGGACGAGGGCCTCGAGTTCATCATCTCGGCTCTAGTTGTCAACGATCTCATTGCTAGCCTGTTCTTCATTCCTGGTGAAGACCAAGAGGATGATTCTGACTACACAGTCAACGATGGGATCACATTGAAGAACGCCATGAAGTTGTTCAAGAAGCAAGACAACGGCAACGGCTACATCGTCAAACTTCCCAACACGCTGCGTTTCTCGCTCTCGGTCCAACAAACATCGTTTGGCATGTCCTCCAGCAGACATCCAACATCATCCACCAACATTGCAAGGCGACGAAGAATGTTGAGTTGAGAGGCATCAATGATCACATGGTCAGCCAGTTTATCCGCGTTTTCATCGCCGTTGATTTGCAAATGATCGCCGATATGCTCTACAGTGATGATGTCTGGTCGGTTGCCTTGGCGGGCGATTCGTCAACGCACTGCGACAAGAGCTTCTTCGATATTTGCATCCGCATTTGCATCGATGGCGTGGTGTACAACCTCCATCTTGTTGTTGTTTCGTTCTTCGACCGCCACTCAGTTGTCAACATCGTCAACATGATCTGCGGAATCCTGGATACGCTCTGCCCCGTTTGGCACCAACAGTTGTTTACGGTCGCATCTGACATCAATCTGATGATTGGTTGTCATGCTAGTCTCGTGATGCGCCTACAAAATGAGGCGACGTACAATGTGTTGCGCATCTAGTGTCTGTTGCAGTAGTGTGACCTCGTGCTCAAAGCTGAGATCATGAAGCTTGATGATGGCAACTTCTACAATACGGCACACGCGTTCTCTGTGCATCTTCGTGCTCAGACGATTTTGATCACAAGAATGGGAAGTGAATGTCCTAACGATACAAACCATTGGCTGCACTTTTGCAACGTGCTCAATTGAATGTTGCTCAAACACCGCCCGATTCTGCAACACATCGCCGACAAACGCCTGGTACAAGCTCCATGAAGCAAGTGGTGGGTGCAGTTTGTCGCAGTCGAGCCAATGCTCGCTGAGTGCAACACATTGATGGTCAAGCTGCAGTCGCGCAACCTTGTCATTGTCCAGCAGAAGGCCGAGACCAAGATTTGCGTCATCAATCTGATGAACATCAAGTGGATCGACTCCGACAATTTGTACAATCATATGGAGCCGGAGAAGTATGTCCTGGTGGGCCGATGGTGGATCCGCGCTGAGAGCGTCATTGCTCACATCAAGGACCAAGATTCGTGGGTCCGCGACCTCTTCCAATCATTGTTGGAATTCGATCACAATGAGGTTGTCGTGCAGGTCAGGCAGTTTGCTATTGACCTAGTTGACAACCTATCATTGGTGCAAGAGGAACGTGACAATAACAATGTAGCCGCGGTCCAGGAGGCGCCGCCAGTCATGCCAAAGCAGCTCGTTCATATTGCATTGCGCAAGTTCATCTCGGACGTGCTCGATCCACATCACAAACGCCTCAACATGTTCTTGACCGATGTCAAAATCGAGCAGATCAAGGTCGATCATAAGGAGATGGTTCGGCTCTATCATCACAACGAAAACATCAAGAAGGCGATCGACACGTGCACTTCCGCGGCCATGTTCAACAATGTTTGGGACATCATAAAGGGCAAGTTTACAGACCTGTGCAACTTTTGCGGAGGGCTGGCCGTCGCTTTCGCGAATACGATGTCAGTCAAGTCTGATTTCTCGATCCTCAAGTGGGAAAAAGATGACAATCATACCCCTCTTACAAACTTGTTGCTGGAGAGTATTATTCAGTCCAAACAACACAACCTGCTTCTGACGATCTGAACAAAATTAACAAATATATGAACTTCTGAGAACATACTTAATCAAATATCCAATTTTAAATTTTAAATCTGCTTCTGGTTCAAATCATAGGCACCAGGGCTGTTTTTTCACAAAGTTTTTACCCGTCCACGTCCCAAAACCTCGAATTGAAAGGCAAAAAAAATTGCAACCCGTCCCAAAACCGGTAATTTCAAAACCAACCCGTCCATGGAAAGGTTGAAGAAAAAACAACCCGTCCCAAAACCGGTAATTTCTAAACCAACCCGTCCATGAAAAGGTTAAAGGAAAAAACAAATCGATAAAGATAACCCGAAAGATATCGGCATGTGATTGGTGCACTTGCCACTTGGAAACAATAGTATCTTACTATCTTCGTTCATTTCTGCTTTTTCTATTATAATTACCAATTTGCCAGCCTGCCACTGCCCCATTTTGTCTGTTTGTCCACAGACTAGTTCAGAGAAACTGAACTAGACTCAGTCACTCAAACTCAACCAGTTCATTTGAAACTAACTCGAATTCAAGAAGTTGGAGAGTGCCGCTGGAACAATCTCCTCCTGCAATCTTGAACTTCAACAGGTGTTTTCTCAAACTCAACCGGTTCATTTGAAACTAACTCGAATTCAAGAAGTTGAAGAGTGCCGCTGGAACAATCTTCTCCTGCAATCTTGAACTTCAACATGTGTTTTCTCAAACTCAACCGGTTCATTTGACGACTGCAATCAAGTTATCTCTCACCGGTCTCTCAGTTGCTTTAGCTTTCAGTTGCATATGTTCGATTCATTAGCATCCTAAATCTTGAGAGTCTTATTCCTCTCTTTTGTTGTGGGTTGAGTGCAGATTCGAGGGTTGTGCAGGAAATTTCTGTCAATTCGAGTTAAACCCTAGCAAATTGCAGGGTTGAGCTTGTAAATTGTTGGGTCAATGTATGAGTAGATATTTGAGCCTTACATGTGCCTAAGATGGTGGAAGCGTTGTCTTTGCAAGGATAGTGCAAGCGTTGTCTATTTATTAGTTGGATTGATTTTGCAGGATCAAGTCTCAAGCCCCATCACGATTTCGATGAAGAAATTGTGACACTTTCAAGTTTACCTTCAATTGTAATCTTTGAGATTATGTTAAAAAGGTTCTAAATTTTGTGGTTGATGAATTAATGTATGCAAGTGAATCAAGCACTTCAAGATTGATAGTTTGATTGGGTATTAGTGGTTTGATTGCATTATGCTTATATTCACATGTCATATATGACATAACGTAATTGATATTTGTATCATTTTTAAAAAATTAAAACAAATGTTATTTTTAGGACCCGTCCAAAGTGAATTTGACACGTCCCAAAACCGGTTCATTTCCTAAGAACCCGTCCACTGGAAATGTTTTTTTTTTATGAACATGTCCCTAGACATGTTAGGGACCTTGTGAAAAAACACCCATGATAGGCACCACCTGGAAGCCAGAGCCACGCCACTTTTAAGCTAGAAGTGGCACACAGTGGCGTCTGCCACCTTTTATGAGGCATGCAGTAACATCCACCGTCCAAAGAAATGGGTTGAAAATAGCCAATAAAATATAGGAATTGAAGCCTTCAGCCAGGCATAATGTGAAGCCTCCAAAAGCCAAGCCCAAAGCCCAAATTTTTGGCCATGAACTCCCATGGCCTCTCGACTTAGGCAATATCCCATAGTGTGAAGCCTTCAAAAGTCAAACCCAAAGTCCAAAGGAAGAAGGAGCATCCCATTTTATTTTCTACCCAGAATAGCCCCCCTCCCCCCTCAATCTAACGGCCAAGCTCTTGTTAGTTTTTTATTTTTTCATGAAAAAAATCAACGGCCTCTCGACCATAGTTTGGGTTTCCATTCTTGTCCGACCCAAACTTCTTTCGAGAATTTGTCGCCTTGGTCAAAAAATATTGCCATGTAGGCATTTTAAATTGAGAAGGCCTTTGGCCTTTAATGTGAAGGGTCAAGAGGTCAAATTCTTGGTTTCTTGCAATCTAATTGGTGGAAATCGACGGCCTCTCGACCTTCAGCCATAGTGTGAAGCAACCCTAAGTTATCCCACAAATATTGATAAAGTTGATGGTATGGCCAACTGTCATTATTGAAGATCATTATTGAAGCCTTCCAAACCATCCACGGAACAAGGCTACAAATCATGTTCCCTAATCATTTTAAACCTAAGGTAGATGAGGCTAATGTGGACACCTCCAACTCTGTGGAATCGTCCAGCCGATGGATTCGAGTATTAGACGCTTGAGCAAGTTAACAATTGCAAATCACGACCAAAGAATTTGAAATTGTTGAAATCGGAGTTAAGGAAGGTGTTGATCTAGGCTCCGGAATCATAGATTCTCTACTTCCCAAATGTGGTGTTATGGGAGGAACTCTTTATCATTCAATGTTGTGTAAGTGGACAAACATCACTAGCAGATTCTACATGGGTCATTTGCCAATAAAAACCAAGTGTCAATGCCAATATTGGTTGTGTCATGTCTCTAAAGTGGTCACATGTTAGATAAAATGTTGCCGAAATTCATTTTTATCGTAGAATGCCCACAATATAAGTTGGTCGTCACCTCACAACCACAAGCCGCATCCTAGTTTGCCCACCTCGAGCACACCAATCAAGCGTGTCATAGCTTGGTGGATAGCATTCTTCTGTTATGGAGGATGGTGAGTGTTGGTTGCCTTTTGCGAATGTGACTAACCCAAATATCATCAAGGTTACAACTAAATCACCATGTATTACTCACCCACAAAATTAAAACGATTATGCTGCAATTATGAACTTAAAATAGGTGTCCAATTAAAGAAACTATCCGAATTAGCCTCATTTGTCATCTTGGAAAGCAAATCGTTAAAAAAATATGTGATCATCAAGATCATAGTCCAAGATCCATTATTGGAGGGTAAAGCCTTAAGGTTTAAGCCATATAGTGATAAGACACTAAATACCATCGATTTCTCCCCCCCCCATGATTTGTCCTCCCATGATGGAATGCATATAAATATATTAGTAGGAGAATGTGGAAGTTGTGTAGGAATGGTTTAGGAATGGTTGAGTCTTGGGTGGTGACAGGAATATATATAACTAATCTATGAGGGAGGTGATTGAATTAGTTAAGGTGGGTCGGCAAGCAAGCAAGCTGTGCTTTTCATGAACAATTACGTCATGACCGGAATACGAAGTTTCTAGATGATTTCCCTTTCTTCATGGGGGGCTTTCAAGGAGAACAATCGAACATCTCACTACATGGATGCCTTGCCCTCTTCTCACATTGAGACCCCCAATAGCCTCAATGATTTAAGGGGGCCACTTGTATCACGGCATGTACGTGTTTTAAAATATACCCATGATTGATTGGGCCAAAGCTTCTCACTATGGAGGGGCATTCTTCATAAGGAGTGAGAGCCACATGCACATGACACCTCATCAAAATTCCTCTTATACAAACTTCTCATGACCAATAGGAAGGTCATACTATGACAACGTACATGGTATCTAGTGTCACATGCGTAATAGTGTCACTGACCCTATTTTGAGGCGTATGCCAACATACACTAGTAATCGACTATTTCATCATTAGTTGCCCCTCATGACACTTGGCGTTCGAGTGCGCTTATTTATATCTTGGCATGAGTATGCTCAACAGTGTTAGAGCATCTCCACCCTGCCGCGTTAAAGGGACTTGGCAAGCCCTTTAACACGGCCTTGGAGAAAAACATGCCCCACCCCTCCCCAACACCGAGGCCTTGATTGCCAAGGCTCTTCAAACTTCCGGCTCCACTCACTATCCTCGCGGGTGAGCATTGCTCTTGCTGCGCCCACATTCCGGGGCCTCATCCACTTGCGATTCAGTGAATCGTCATTACGGGGAATATTCTTGACAATTTTTCGGCTTGAAGAGCCAGTATGCAAGTAACGGTGGGGGAGTGCCACCCTAAAAAAATTTAGTGCATGCTTGGAGCCCTTCAAAGCGCATTTCGAGAGCCTGCCTTTCTGCCCAAGGGTGGAGATGCTCTTATGAGGTGTATGTTTATGTTATACAATGGCTACAAGTTGGCAAAAAAATTGAACAAATGACATTTGTCATTAGTCCTCTTAAGAATATCTTCCTCTTGCATATATACTAGAATGTAAACACATGACACTTGCCATAGTATGCTCAATACTATTTTCTCCTTGCATATCATGATCAAAACACAAAATTATCATCTCAAATATCTCAATGTGCTACGTTGAATGTCACAAATTAATTATTTTTTGACTTAAAATGATTACTTATGATGACAAATAGCATCATATTGGCAATTAACAGACATGACACTTTGAGACCTCTAGGCATCTAGTTTAGACCCTTCGCAAGTAGTGTACATGACACTAAATACCATAAATAGCATAGAAGAAATCTTGTCCAAATGACCTCTTAAGGATAGTTGAAATTATAGTGGAAATGGTCATTGATAGTTGGTTGGTAGCTAGTTGGTAGCTAGTTGATGTATATATGGGTTGTAGTTGGGATGGCCAAGTCAAAAGATCAGTGTCACAGCGGTGGCCAATTGTTTTGGTGAGATCTATTGGTGTTAGGGTGAATATCACCCATGTGGGTGATGATGTCAAATGCCAAACATAGTGATGTGGGTGTCGTGGTACACTTCACTTTCACATCATGGGTGGCAATCTAGATGGTTGGGTGTTGGGTGCCAATAAGTTGGTGCAAGATGTCGATGTTGGATTGGAATTTTGTGGGAGTTGTGGGGTTTCTTTGATACATATCAAACCTATACAAATCCCAATAATCCTAAAAGCATCAAAAATTATATGTGACCTCCTGCACCTTCCAAAACTCAAATCCCCCATAAATAAAGCACTTGGGCTTCCAAATATGCATCAAAATCGGAACATGGTGCAAGCATGGCAGAGTGGACCAAAAAAGTGCTCCGGTTTCCTAAAACCATCAATTTTGGGTCAAACACCTAAAAGTGGTAGCGAATTTTCTTGGTGATAACCTCTATTGTTGTGTTAAATACTTAAATGTAAAATATAAAATTGAGATCTTCAAAACTTATCATTAAAAGTGATGCTCAAAATCAAATGATTGAATAAAGTTTTGGACTTAAATTCCATGACCTTACATGTTTTGATGTTGGATTTTTTTTCTCATATTCCCTTAATTCAATATAAACTAGAGGGCATCATCACAAAACTTTGTAGAAAACCATTGATTTGATGTAGTTTTATCGCATTTCGAACATATCTTAGATAAGTACTCATTCAATATCACCTACTTGCACACTACTTTCGTCTAAAATATGTAGACTTTTCTTGAAAAATAATATGTCATCATAAATTGCTTGGCTTTGTAGATTAATATATATTTAAAATGTTTATGACATTTTTTTCTTCACATAATTAAAGCTTGTTGTATAGTTTTGAGTCACCTTCACTTAAACCTAAGCAAGGATGAGGATTTGGCCACTTTACCGTGCTTGCACCCAACATCAACATACATTTGACCTCTGCAACCTAATTAAAGAATCAAACAAACCCAAATTCAAAAAAGAAAGAAGAAAACTTACCTTGAAGATGGCTATCATGACCGCACCAACATGACCAAGAGCACCATCACCATGTGTGTAAAGGAAAGAGGAGAGAGAGAGACTAGCAACAATAAAGGGGAGGGAGATGGAAATGGCATTTGGGTTTAGGGTTCAAGGCTTCATATGCGTTGCTTTTATGGAAATTGCTACCCTCCCCAGTCATTGTTACCTTCCCATGATGATTGCACTAAAAACATACAACCCATTGGTAATCATGCCATCCAAATTGTATACCCGTAACACAAAATTAGTTAGTCAATGGCTACCTAATGTCTACATAGTGGCTACCGGAGTGATGACAATTATTACCTACAAATACCATCAATGCCAAAATACACAATCTTTAGCACGTAAATGGATTTAACCTAGTTTCAACCTCGTTGCAGTCAAAAGAAAAATGGAAACAATATCGATAATGAAATTTCATTCTATAAAGTGACGAACAAATATGGGTAATATTGTTAGTTACACATTTTTCTTGTGTGTGTGTGTGGGTGGGTGGGGGGGGCATCGATTCATCCCTTTATTCTCGTAACACCCGTTTCGGGATTACACTAAAACTAAGACCAACTTGAAAATGAAGCAACACCATAGTGGAAACATTGAAGTTGTCTTTCTTTCTCCTTCCCTTTTGATGGGCGGAATGGGATCAAGTCACTTTCACAAAAGTTCAATGCCACACGGATGTAGTATGGATGACATTATTATCTTCTTAACTTGTGTCTTTTTGGTGTTTGTTCTTTGATCCTCACCTAACCACATACCATACAAATGTAGGGGTTCAATTCATAAAAGTAACCAAAAAAATTACTAGTATACCTTATTTTGTTGACATGTAAGATTGCTTTGCAAATTTTCGTTTCTATCACTCAACAGTGAACCTCGAAGCAAGGGGATCCAAGGGAAATTTTACCAACACAATCCATAAAATAAAATAAAATATATTTAAAAAAACATTAGGCCCACACCGCATGTAGTAATATGGATATTCTCACATTGTTGATTCTTTTGTTATTATGATTTTTTTAATGCCCACACTAGGGCCAGTCGTTGCTCTTTGGTAGCAAGAGCTCGGGGGGGGCACTGGCGAAAAACGTAGGAACTACGTGCGATAAAATATAGGGTCTTGTATAAAAATTTGGCGTAAAATTTATAAAATTATTAGATGTAGTATAGGGTGCTCTGGGATTGTGAAACATGATTATATGTAATATAGCATTTGACAAAACATGATTAAATTACCTAAATGGTACATATAAAATAGCATGGAGAAAAAGCGATAGTTTCAAAAATTAAATACTTTGCCACCAAAATATGGCATGTTCTATATAGGAAGGGTTCAAAAGATAAGGGTGAAGGTTGGTACTAAGTGGGGCAATTGTTGACAACCCATTGACTTGATGAATGCTATTTGACAAAACATGATTAAATTACCTAAGTGGTACATATAAAATAGCATGGAGAAAAAGCAATAGTTTCAAAAATTAAATACTTTGCCACCAAAATATGGCATGTTCTATATAGGAAGGGTTCAAAAGATAAGGGTGAAGGTTGGTACTAAGTGGGGCAATTGTTGGCAACCCATTGACTTGATGAAACGTGCAGTCCAGAACGGAAATAGAGAAACGTTCTTCCCAACTGCTATGGCTTACCTCCATTGGTTCGAAAAATAGCCGGGTCTCAACAAATATAAGTATGTTGAGAGTGACTGTGTGTGGATTGATGTGGATGCTATTATCTCAACTGTGTCTCTAGTGTATGAATCAACTAGCAAAATCTACACCTTAGATGAGGTAGATGCAAACTCATTGAGTGAGTTCATTTCAAATAAAAAAATAAAACATGCTAAATTTGTACTATCTCACACATGTGGAGATATAATTTGGAAAAAAAGCTTAATGATCATTAGTATACCTTGAAATCTGTAGTAGTCATTTCAGTTCGAGTATCCTCATATCTCCCACATGTGTAAATGGTAGCCTAGCTAGTTTAGGTGGATTTTGCTTGCATGGTGTGGGATTTTCCTCCAATGTGTAGGATTGGAAGATCAAGGCATCAATTGTAGGGCTTCTGCAAACCTTGTAAATGTGACTTTGAGACACATGTGGTTGGCATGTTCCCTAAAACCTCAAGGTTTCTAACTGTGTTATCCAACACAACTTTTATTTGTTGGCTCGTGTTGCTTAATGACATGTAATTGCAATCTTTTGTTGTTATTGTTTAGTGTTTTGCTTTGCCCGGACTTCAATGTGACCCTGAACCCTAAACCCTAGTAAATGTTTGTTTCTCTTACTCTGTACACGTGCTTTTAACGAGAATTCTACTGTATCATACACTTTAAGGAATGGGGGCAATCAAGGGAAAAAAATTACATATAAGTAATATAGGGTACCATAAAATCAACCATCCAAGAATTTATAATTACTAGTAGGGTACAAATAATCACAACAATTTACCATTATTTCAAAAATTAGCATCCCTTATAATCCTTTCTCATAGGTAAATAGCCCCCATTTTAATAGGTCATTATCGCAGGTGTATGCAAAATATACAAGGGAGTGCCCCCCCCCCCCCCCGAGAGCAAGAGGAGTCTCTCTTGATAGGAAAAGTTCATATGTTTTCAAATTTATTAATATCATTAAGGATTTTTGGTCCTAATCACAATGACGTCATTGGATGTAATTATCTACAATTATGCCCATACACTTTATACATACAAGACACATGTTCGCATCAAGATGGAAACTTTCCCTTTAGATGTTGGTCCAAGTGTGGGTATGCTATAAGAAATTAAGGTAACCAACAAAATGTACACTTTTGAGACATTGGCAAGCAAATTTACCAAAAAAAGCAAGTCATGATGCCTATTCAGATTGCAAAATGTCAAAATGTCATATATATATATATATATATATGAGATCCCTAAATCAAGGCCAAGACTAGACCCTCGCCTCTTTGAGTTGGACCCCCTACCACTATTACTAAGGTAAAGGGGGGGGTCTAGGAAAAACATGACCCCCATAGTTTGTGGTTCATTCATCTTATGTGGGCCCCTGGAGAGTAATTTGAGGCTTTTAATACTAATTTAGGGTCAAAATTTCCATATGTGCACATGCAACTACACTCTAAACTTCACAATATCATGCTTGTGGGCACCAAAGTGCACGTGATGTTATGTAGTGTTAACATGGATACGTGATAAAAAGAAAATAAGTTAACATTTGACATTATGGAGTAACACAAAGTCAACATTACAATAATGACATAAACATTACAATGATGACAACGTGATATGTATGGTTGAATTATTTGGTGATCTACTTTAATATCAAAAGCCATGATATATGGGAGGAAACGTGACAATAAGGAGTGAGATTTAAATCCAGAACATCCCTTCTCTAGGGTTTCAGAATATAAGAGAAGGGGTGACATTAAGGAGGTTGATCACATTCACCTCATATGATAATAGTATGAGTTTCAACGAGGAGGGTGTCAAGCCATGGCCTTAAATCAGACTCTCTAAACCATGAAGCAACTCCCTAATATTAGGAGTTGCTCATAGGCTTCATTATTAACCTTACCTCACGTTCCAAGATATGTACGCATGTCCATCAATGTTCAAGATTGAAGCCCTCATATGAGTTTCATTTTGAAGGGCTCTCAAATTTCAATCCTCCGACAGAAAGCCTAGTTCAAATCCAAGACGTCAATTCAAGAATATAGAAATGAAATACAAAACTCATGTTAAACTTGTGCATGAATTATATGGTACATGTTTCTAGTGCAATGTGAAGAATTAAGAATCCACCATCTAACTCCACTTCTTGCAGTGACAATGCCCTACGCTTGTTAGTTCTTGTGGCGGAGCCCATTGGGGGGATTCCATGTCCGGTATCCTCAAGGCACCAGTGGCTAGCTAGGAACTAGTATAGTGTGTCACTATAGTGCCCACCCCGAGAGGAGTTAGTAGTCCTGCACCACTGGTATTATGCCCTGAGGGTTAATGCCAAGGGTTGGTCGAACGGGCATTCCAATCACGCTGATCACATGGTCAACGTTTCTTCTTCTTCTTGTGGCGGGCATATTATATTGAGGACTGCAAGTGACATCTTGATTTTCAATTTGGGGTTGCATTTTGAAAGGTTGTTTTGAGAGAGGCATATTTTGAAGGGCCAAATCGTGCTTGAAGGGCATTAAAGACTTCAATCTTCAACACTGATGTCCATAACCGGCCACAAAAATCTACAGAGGCCATAGATCTGAGCATCCACTCTTCCAGTACATGGTAAGAAGCACTAGAAAGGCGCCCCCAATGAAGACCCCTCCACTGCCGTAATAATATCAGAACGTTCACCAGATCCCCCCGCACTGTACTTCCCCTGTCTTCCTGTTCTGTAATAACAAGTAATAAGCTTGGAGCACCTACCTACCTACCTACTTACCCACTTTTGGACGGTAGGAATTTCTACCTACCCGAGCTTCTAATGTAAACGGGCTGCTAGGTAGGTATCTGTGCGTGGTGGAAGGTAGGTGTCGGCACCCACCACCGGGTAGAGAGTGAGAGTCAACAGATCCCTATGAAATGAAATGTTGAAAGTGGAGATAGTGGGGGGGGGGGTTGACTTTTATTGGATGTGTTTTTTTTTCATTTTGGTGGACTTGTCGTAACTTGTAAGCTATGTGTAAGACATGTTGTCTATTTGTTGTCTTACATACGATGAGTGGTGCCGGGTACACTCTAACCTCCCTAATACCACGCTCGTGCCAATTAAAGTGCACGTGATATTAAGGAGGGATGTTTGCAGTGTTAACATGGGTGCGTGATGATAAAGGAGTAGTGTAGCACGTGACATTGTGGACCGGCACAAGGTCGACATTGCAATAGTGACGATGGTGACAACGTGGTGCATGTGAGCTTGTGGTTTGAATTCTCTGGCGGATTGTTTTGATGCCAAACCCCATGATAGGTGAGAGGGAGATGTGACAATGAGGAGGGAGACTTGGACTGGGCGTGTGTGTTCTGTAGGGTTTCGGGATGTAAGAGAGGTGGGGGTTGACTTTTATTGGATGTGGTTTTTTTTCATTTTGGTGGACTTGTTGTAACTTGTAAGCTATGTGTAAGATATGTTGTCTACTTGTTGTCTTACATACGATGAGTGGTGCCAAGTACACTCTAACCTCCCTAATACCACGCTCGTGCCAATTAAAGTGCACGTGATATTAAGGAGGGATGTTTGCAGTGTTAACATGGGTGCGTGATGATAAAGGAGTAGTGTAGCACGTGACATTGTGGACCGGCACAAGGTCGACATTGCAATAGTGACGATGGTGACAACGTGGTGCATGTGAGCTTGTGGTTTGAATTCTCTGGCGGATTGTTTTGATGCCAAACCCCATGATAGGTGAGAGGGAGATGTGACAACGAGGAGGGAGACTTAGACTGGGTGTGTATGTTCTGTAAGGTTCCGGGATGTAAGAGAGGGAGTGTCATTACAAAGGGTGACATTGTGAAGGGTAGGGTGTATATGGCAAGGTTTGTGGTTAAAAAAGGACAGTAAAACAAAATGAAGAGAGACATGTATCACATTGAGATTGGAATAATTGATTCATAGTAAGGTAAACATGCCAAAATCAAACACAACATTAATGTCGACACCTAAGGTAGAAGAATGGAAAACGGGGAATGAACACTACATTAAAAAAACCTATTGGTGTGGATGGAAAATTAGCATGGGAATAATCAGTGTGGACCACACTAAGTTCCTAGGCAAGGTGGAATTAACGTGGGTCCAATACCCTAGGTCTTCCCCCAAGTCTTCATGAGGACTTCAAACCACACATTGAATAAAGTTATGGGACCAAAGTACCACAACATAAAATATCTACCCACATTAATTGTCTAGAAAATAGTTATTGTGGCCCATGCAAATTTGCTGCGATAATTTTAGTGTGGGTTGAGAATTAATGTGGCCCACATTAATTCTCATTATGAAAAATATTGTGGGCTCCAAACAAATTACTATGGCCCACAATAATATGACTATATAGTGAAATAGTGCACTAGACTAGGAGCACAATGATTCTTGTGTGGCCCCAAAATGGCTAATTGTAAAAGTGGTGGCCCATAAAGGATACAATGATAGGTTGGATGCAGTGATTGGCCCGATAGGCTTTCTATCACACCACTTTTGAGTGCCATTGAGTCAAATGTTTTGATGCTCAAACTAGGGATACTCTATTGTACAAGTAGGGTGTTTGACTTACTTGGCCCTTCGGGAAAATGTAACTAATTATTTATAGGGAATAAAATTACAAATAACTTGCATTCCTCATCGTGTTTTTTACTCCATTTCTAAAAAAAATATTGCACAAATTTCAAGCCACTAATTATGGCCAAAATTTGGGTGTAAGTTTTATGCAAAGATTCTATTCTCAAGGAAACTTCTTGTACTTTAGACTACACTAAATATTGTATTCAATGTCACCAATTTCATAACATTATTCATATCCAAAACAATGTTTCGTAAGATTGACAATTTCAATGGAAGATTTCCCACATTTGAACTAAATGTGGGGAATATCCCATGGAATATTGTCAGTCCCACCAAACACTATTATGGATTTGAATAATGTTATCTCTATTTGTATTGCTCATTACTAATTGAAATGTGCATGTGCAATGTCACCAACACTAAATGTAAACATAACACTATTTGGAATTCCTTGTAAAGAAAATTAGGCGTTATAGATTTCAAATGTTGCAATTATGGTTTCTTACCAAGCGGTTTTCATTACTAAAAAATCAATCATCCATGGTAATTTTTCATTGCATGAAAGTTAGGATGCAAAATATACCACACTAAAACTTAGTTGGAATGACAGTACTTGTGAACTTATTCTTAAGAAGTGTCATTAGAGATGTTACCACAATGGCATAAAATACCACATGACACTCAATACAACATATATTGTCCTAATTCTTGCATTTTGAGTACTGAGTATTGAAAAACTATGGTCATTTGTTACAAAGAAAAACAAGCTTCACTTTGACCTCTTATGATTTTTGCATATGAACCCCTATATTGGCGCTTGATTTGATGATCTATGTGATTCGTAATCGCTACTTGGATGAAGTAACTCCGAATTTGATCCACCGGCTTGTACTTTGAACTAGTAGTTACCTACACCACCTTGAATGACAAGTGGATTGAAAGGATCTATTAGCAATCTTTTTTGGTGTGCACATGGAAATCCTTAATTTTTGTAACTCAAAATAGAGTCATCAATTCATATGAATGGGTTAAGCCAACCAGAGGGTTGGTTTAAGCACCCTCTACCTTATAAATAATGGAGACATATGATTTAGAGTGGCTTAGAGTGTTTCAATTGCCTTGGTGGGTTCTTATTGTATTTTCTTCTTTGGGTAAGCTTTACTTAAACTTGATCATGACATAGGAAAATGATAGTACTAAGTCCACAATCCTTGTAGAGGCTCTAAAACCCCTCAAGTTTGAAACTGTATTGTGTCATGTCAACGTGGTAGTGTAAAATAAAAGACTAGTAATCTTGTAACAAAGTGTTCACAAGCACAATGTGATATACAAGAGTCTCAAGCACAACTTAATGGCTCCTTTAAAAAACGGGTGTGAGAGTTATCTTTCAAGGGTCAAACAAAGGGTGAAACATAAGAAGAAAAAACATGTGCATTTCTTTTTATTATGGTAGTTTTTTTGTGTTACAACCTATAAATAAACATATTTATTCATGTTCCCCTACCTCACCAGAGATTGGTCCCAAGTTTGGTCTTTCTCCTTGAGAACATGTAAGTTCAACCTAGGAACTTATTGAAAGTTACGAGGAAGTTATGAGTTGGCTACTAAACGTGACATGTCTTTAGAATGGAAATTATTTGTTGGAACCGGAGAGTCTATGGCCAACACATTGAGCACAAGATGCCCTTCCAAAATTGGATGGTTGTTCCCATCCTTTTAAAGATAACTTTATTATCAACTTTGAGTTCTCATTGTTCTCACTATCCATTTGCACAACTTCATGCTTCGTAAATTATGGTATACATATTGGTTGTCCATTGAGCTTCAGAAGGTTTGTAATGAATCCTCATAGCAAATGATTTTCATGTAATTGTTAACATGCCTCAATGCTTTGAAGAATCTAAAGGATGAGATGTAAGCCATATCATGTCATGTCAATGTAATTTATTTGGTTGCAATTACACATTGCATAATTGTGTTGGATTTGCTGCATGCTGATCCACTTCCAAGAATTAATTAAGCAGAAAGCTTCAACAAAGATACATGGCATATATTACATTTGTGTTCTCATGTGGTGCCCTTCCAATCGTTGACTTAGGCGTTCAATATCTCCATGTGCTTACACGTGCTTAACTCAACCCATTAAAATTTACGAGAGATTCACAAAGACATGTCGAGGAAGACCTTGAGCAAAGTCTCATCAATACATCGGATTTATGTATAAAGTAAACCAAACGAAATCAGAGTCCCAAACCCTAAGGGCGTCCCCAGCAGCCTTGCCATGGGGCATGCCAACGCCAAAAATGGGGCATCCCGGGTTCTTAGGTGGCGGTACCGGCATAAATTGAGCCCCACCAATGTCCGGTCCGGCATAATTTAGAACCGGCCCGGGTATAGTAAAGGCCTTCCAACGCCATAAATGGTTCATATGGCGACCCTCCTCCGGCCCGCCAAGAGATTACTTTAATATCAGATACTCCGATATCCTACTTTATCCCATGTCAGATAATAGGTGTCGTTGTCTTATTGATTGCTTCCTAATTATACCGGGGGTATGCCTAGGCTTTGGTGGGCTCTGACTCAAGATGAGTTGCCCCGCCCAAGATGGAGGGCTCCCCAAACACCCTAAACACCATATAATACATTATTTTTGGCGGGTTGCTTACTATCTCTCCTGGGCATGCCCTAAGTTCATGAGAATTAACACAAAGTCATCCAAGTTTTCTTGATGCTTAAATTATCACACACAAAGAGTTGTGTCATGTTATCAAAATTTGCTTTCTAGCTTGCCCTACTAGGATGGATGGGCCAACGTAGCTTTGTATAGGCTGATATGGGATTTAGGACAATAGGTCCCATGCACACACCCTATTTTAGATTCTAAAATTATCTCAAATTTTGAGAGGTGGAAAGAGGAGGCCCCAAAAGTCTCACCCAACTTTCAAAACAGACACCGATGCACGACGAGCTAACAAGCTCTTAATAGAAAGCTTTCTCAAAGAAAGATCATAACCACGGTTTCATCCCCCTTTGAGAGGCTTTACAGACAACTCTATTGTATCACTTCTTCGTACTTGGTCATCTCTGACATGCCCTTAATAACTCATCTTGCTTTTGTAGTGAAACATGTATACATTTCGAAGACTGCTTATCAAAAGGGACCACCTCCGATATTAGGCATCAACATTTGTCCCATAGCCTTGCTTCGTGAACCTGCATTGAGTTTGCATATGAACTCGCAAGCTACATTCAAGGTGAAATGTCCCTCATTCACACCAACACATGTGGTTTGACACCGTCATCGTCGTTTTTCTCTGTACATGTTGAGCACATTATTTCTAGTAAGGTTTGATATTTCCTTCATATGTCAACTGGCACTTGACCATCAAAGACCACATCATCACCACACACGTGTTGATATTTTTATTAATTCATTATTCATCTCATGTGTTGAGATCTCATGACTTTCCACACGAACATTGTACGATCCGACCCAACACAAAACAAAATGGGTGCCTTCAAAGCGGGACTTATCGAAATGTACAACAATACGCCGCCCACTATTTCCCGTGTTGTTTCTTTTCTTCATGAAATGTTGCAAAAGGTGCTACGACTATTGCATGGGCTAAACCCTCATTAGCCCTTTGAGGCCTCGTTCTTTGCGACACCGGGGCATGAATCCTAGGGCCCAAAATGGGACCAATCCATTGGTGGACACCGGAAATGGAGCTCAAGGGACTCTTCTTCGTTGAGGTTTATACGTACAAGTCCCAACTCACAAGGAATGAGGCGGGTGCACTTTGGTTTTGAGAAACTATCTTCACCAACAAACGGGTTTTTGTAGCTTAGATTTTTGGCCACCATTCAATGCCTAGTGTGGAGCCATGTGGAGCCAATCAATCTTGGGTGGCGGTGGTGGGCATTATGTAAGGTGGGTGGTTGTAGTGTATAAGAACCTTCAACACCCCTCGTAGGGTTAACGTAAATCGGTTGAAGGAACACACCTCCTCTCCTTCACTTCGTGTCGGTATCATATGCGGTGCTTCCACGACATGGAAAAGCCAACCGGGGTACTACCCACTCGGATATTTTCCACACGGATCTTTTAGTTTCTTTCACTTTCCATCACAAAGGTTCCGATCGGATTCTCATTTCTAGGTTCCTTTCAAGCGAGAATCAACGACCCCACGCGCATGCACACCACCTTTTGAGCCATTTTGCGCACTTGGAACCCACTTTTCTATTAGTGTGGGTGGGCAAACATTTGTGCTCCAAGAAGTGATGATGGTTGCCTTCAAAAGTCTGCAACGAGGGAAGGAGTTACCCCTAATGCATATCCTCATTGTTGTGTTTTCTTTTGATGAACAATTTGAATAAGTTGATTGCAAAGGAATGATTGAATTATATATATAACCACTTGCAAGGCAAAATCCGTAATGAGGGCCCCCTAAAAGGTATTAGAAATAGAACCCAAAACCCGACCTTCACCCTTTCAAAGACACTAAATATGTTCCCGTGAGAGAAACAACTTTGCGTGATGCCAAACGGAGTTGAAACTCAACAATATATATATATTCCAAAGTTTTACGTCGATAGAGTTGTCCATAAAGTTCTTCAACGAGGGATGCAACTGTGGGTTTCATCCTTCTTTGAGAAAACTTTCTATTGAGAGCTCATTAGCTTCTCTTGTATCAAAGCCTATTGTTAGACCCTCAATAACTTTTAGTTGAATTAGGAAAATTCTCACGTTAACATAGATAACTCCATATAAGCAAATCCATGGAAAGATGCTATGAGTTCCTAGTATTTCCAAGATAAGAGGAAATTGCATATAAATTGACAAGTCATGCTTAGTAGGTAGCTCAGAGGATCATGTAACATAGTGGTGATATCATTGGTTAGGCTTTTGTGGAGTAGAGTAGACGTGCCCATAATTGGTCACTTAAGAGATTATGCGGCAAATCTGAAGAAGTATAAAGTGGTGTGAATCTTTCCCATGTAGGAAGATAGAAATGAGGAGGATTGCAAACTTTCTGTAATTTTATTCCTTAAATTGAATTGATTATGAATTCTTGAATCCAAAAGTTGGCTTGAACATATTACCAATGTCTAAAGTATGCCATTACCACTCACTTTCATCACTCATTCCTCCTCACTCTAGAACTTAAAACCATGACATGTGTCATGGCATCATTGGTCCCAATCTATCAAAATTCCGGTACCCTATAGATTGTTAACGAGGTCATGATCGGGAATAGGCGCCTCTACTATAATCCATAGCATGTGTGGTCACTCCCAACTCATCAGTAGAATACAAAGGCCTTGACCCATCTTTGTGTGAATATGTTGTGTTACATTACCGAGTCGCATTACATGGATATTACAATTGTGTGCTTAGTCATCTTTGGCCTTAGTTAGGATGTACCAAGGTTAACACCAATTTTGAAAGTTGGGGGAAAGTTTTGGGACTCTCTCTTTCCACCTCTCAAACTTTATAGAATTTTAGAATCTAAAATAGAGCATGCGCATGGGACCCGCTATCCTAAACCCTAAATCAACCTATGCAAGGATTACTTGGCCCACCCATCCTAGCAGGATAAACTAGAAAGTTAGTTTTTAATAGCCTGATACCACTTTATCTGTGAATTTAAGCATTAAGAAAACTTGGGTAACTTTGTCTTAATTCTCATAAACTCAAGGTTTGGTGCTAAATCCATGCTTTCGTATGCTTTACGTTACGAATAGGTAACTCTAATGAAGTCTACCATAGTTGATTAAAGTGTCTCAAGAAAATTGGCAGACTTTTTGGATACCCCAACATTTGAATGACATCTTATGCTAACCACATGTATGCGATAGATGTGCATGTACATGATCTAAGTACACTAAACATTTGGGGGGTAGACTCTTCATACCACGTATGAACTAACATGAGTGTAAAAAGGGGTATTATTTAAGGCATTATTGTACATTGTATACACAAGGGAGAGTTACTAGTTTTCTCTAGTGTGTGCATTTAAAAAGGCTATTAAGACTACTAAAGTAAAGGTAGATGTACAAAAGGGGGTCCTAGGTATTAGGGAAAATTTGACAATAGATGTGCTAGTTTTGTCCAATCCACATTTTCATTCATTGTTGTCACATGACAATAGTCCTTAATGACTATCTTGTCGATTCTTGTTGGGGTTTGCATTTGGGTTATAGGTTTTCACAAATTGAAGGCTTTTGGAGCGTTCATGGGCTCCCTTAACTTTTGCACTTTGGATTATGGCTAAGTTATCGGGCTCTTGTCTTTGCTTGCTTGATGCAATCTTTGAGTTACATGTTATGGATGAGAAAATGTTCAGTAACTCTCTTATTGGAAATGAAAGTGGATTTCATATGTAATAAATGATTATTTAATTCAAGATTTGTATTTTGTATATCTAGTCCAGGCATTTATTACACAACATTGAAAAAGCTTAATATAAATACATGAGTCCAATTTCTAGCATGCCGTTAGTAAATATGCACTTGTTTTTTTCTCTACAAACTTCTCGTATATAGGAGGTTTAAACTCAAACTGACCCATGCACGTAATTTAGGCTTCCAATGAAGACTCCACCCCGAGACTAATATATTGTATTTAGTGTCACCAATTCTATTGTCTTGCTCGATACTAATTGTGAACGTTCCACGTAATGCCACTAACACTATATGTAAACCCAACATTACTTGCCACTCCTTGTAAACAAATTTGGACATTATAGATATACAGTGTTGAAATCATTGTCACTTACTAGTTCATTTTTCATCCAAAAATTCAATCATCTATGACAACATTTCAATACATAAATGTTAGGATGTAGAATATACCAAACCTTATCTCAATAATTGAAATTTTATGAACTAAGAATATGTTGGGATGACAATGCTTGTCGACTTATTCATAAGAAGTGTCATTAAAAAAACTTACCAAAGTCACATAATATAACATATGGCACAAAATACATTATTTAGTGTAGCAGTCGAGTGTTTTGACTGTAATAATTGCATATAATTGCACCTTTCCATGTGTGGCTCTCCCATATTAGCATATCATTAACATATAATGTAGTCCAAATACTAGTTTCATGGGAAAAAGAGCAAAGAAGAAGAAGAAAAAAAGAAAAAAGGAACGCCATGATTTTTTACCCTGACCTGCGATGTCTGTTCACCACTTTCCTCTCATGTCCGCTTGAGCATGTCCGCTTGAGCATGAGAGTGGGAGAGAAGGATTCCATTAGTTTATGGATTTTGGAGTTGGGGATTTGTAGGACTTGGAGGAGTTTAACAATTGTTGTATGTATAGTGCCCCTTATTCCTGCCGTGATTATAATGGGTGGTAGTACAATCCACCCTAGTTGGGATAAGAGTGGGTGGAGAATGGTGTATTTATCAAGTTTTTGGTTGTATCTTCTGCGGGGAATCTATCATTGTAGTAAGTGCATTGAAAAAGTTGTACTTTGATGTTTGGGTTGGATGCGAAGGGGGGTTTATCTGTATGTGGGGCTCCTAAGATGCATAATAAATTGGGTCTAAGTTGAGCCATACATTTAAATCTTGGTAGATAGCATGTGCATGGGAGTAGCCATGTGGGTATAGTGTTGTCAAGTGTGCGGTCTTTAAAGTTATTGGTATTGATTAGGGTAAAGCAACATGATGTGGGGTGGGCTAGTAGTGTGTTTGTTAATGCGTGTATTGCTTTGTTATGTAAGTTTGTCTTTAGATTGTTTATGTGTTTATTAGTGCAATATTTTTATTTTTATTTTTTGGGCACAAATAGAGATTTATTGGTGCAATATGATAGAAGGCAGAGGCATGTGTCATTTTGGTGGTTTACATGCTAGGGATATGTCTTGGTTGAGGATGTGTTTTTTTTCGGTTGTTCCCTAAGTATCTTCCATATCTAAATTTGAGGGTTTGTGTTATTTGCGCATTGTTAATCTAGGGGGCATCGCATAATAGATTTGACCATTTTATGTGTAAGTTTGTATTGGAGAGCCATTTGTATACTTAGAACATTGTATTTTTTGCATGGGAGATGAGTGCGCTTATATATTTTATTTTATTTTTCTATGTATTTTTTCAAGTTGTAGACTAAGCCATCATGTTGTGTGGATGTCGACGGGATAGATGGCCAATACGGTGTATGATGGCCAATGAGGTGTTTCTATAATGTGAGGTTGTTTTGCTCCTCGTTTGGCCAATTTACCAGCCTCGTCATTTCCAATCATGTTTGCGTGGGCTCTGACTTTGTAGAAAAAGAGCATTATGCAACATGAGTGAGATTAATAAGAAATATTTGTGCAACAGTTCAAGTTGTTGACATCTATAATATGACCAACTGACATTGAAATAGGCCATGAAAAACTTGTGTGGTCCATAGTGGTATGAGTGATGTAGATATTCAAACTTGCTAAAAATCAAGATTATTGCGATCTTTGTGTTTGTTTAGACATAATAACTTTGCATGGATAATGCATGTTGTATCATGTCAATACAACCAAGTTTAGTCTTCCTCAACAAACATGAATTTTGAGCATCCAAAGAGTTGCAGTCTTATTGCCGTCGTAACACTTTGCTCAACATTTTCATTTGGACAAAGAAACATTTGCATACATTTCGCATGTTCTCCACATAAATACATTATTTAGACCCGAATCAATTCCTATAATTACAACATCTAATAAATAATAATATTCTTTAAATAAATATCGAAACCACCCTTGGACAGTTGTATGCAGCAAACTTACAATTAACGAGAACTTGAACATAAGTGGTGAAGTGAAGAGATTCTCGTTTACTATGAGAGCTAATTCTTGCTTACGTACATAGCTCTCATTCTTCCTACATAAGCACACTAAAATGATACAAAATTGGAAGAAAACATCATGATGCTATAATTAACCATAAAATATCTCAAAATTGATATAGCATGACATATTTGAAATGATTCAACCACAAACATGTAGGGGATAAGAATTCTAACATGGAATATGAACTACATAATCGGCGAGAGTAGAATGATAACAAGTTGCTATTGTAGTTGGTCACCCATTCTACTATCGCTAGTTATGGAAAATGAACCGGTTCGCTCGTGGTTTTAACCTAAATACCATGGATGAAATGTCCTATGTGTGGATAGAGAAGCCCAAGAGAGTTGTTGGAAGCCCCCTCCACTTGGATGAGCGACATGCTATGGATGAGAGGGTACACTCATGTGGACTCCATGACATATCACCCATCCAATGACATACAAATTACCATGACTCATCGTAATTTATCATATGGAGATACACAATATCATCCATGATTCTCAAATTTCGTCCACAAATGTATGGGCTATGATCCAATGAACCGGGGGGGGGGGGGGGGACCGTTGGTAACAAGTGAATTGGTTGAGTTAGAGAAATCACTAGTTGAAGTTTAAAAATTCAATATAAATACCATTTAGTCTAGAAGAATCTATGAAATATACATCAAATTAACAAAGAAAAGTTTAAATATCACCATTTGGACTTGGAAACATTGGGAACTTGACTGATTACGCCCAAATAATTCCATGGACGTGGCTATGATTGGTTGTGACTGATAACCGACACGAGTAAGTGGATGATGAACCACCCCTCGTTGGTTATCTAGTCCATTTCACTCTTGCCCTCATTTACATCATGCTCTGTGCTCATGTTGTCATTTCCCTTCATGGTTAACGTCATCCCTTCCCTCCCTTTGAGCTAACTTAAACGTTTGTGGCGGCGGAAAACATGAGCCCGTCGAAATAGGCCACTAGTAATAGGCTTGAGCTTATTGTGTGGTGAATTAATATATTCCCGGTATGTGAATGGACCCAACCGTACATAGGTTGAGCCGGGCCACCACCCATGGGTCGGTGCACGACAACGTGTACCCAAGTGTCCACATGGCACAATAAGAGTGGTTTGCGTATATTTGTCATGTAGTGCTCACTATGCACTTTTGTTCGTCCAAGATACTTGTACCTTTTAAGGGGTGTGTGCATGTGTGTGTGTGTTTCTCATAAGCATCAAAGTAATTTGTATATCTACGTAGCATAGCAAGCCCATGGGTTGCTTAAACAATCGACACGTGGCGACCTACTTATGGACCCACCTGTCCATTCACTTACCTACATGACTATGTCTCTTCATCTAGCATATGTGTTACACCAAACAAAAGATTAGTAAGGGGTGTTGTGGAGGAAATATGATAGGGGGACCATAAGTTAGATGGGTCTTATACGATTACTTGAATGCTAAAATGAGGAGGCATGAGCGGTTATGGTAGACTCTAGATATTGACAATATGTTTGGGTCAACTTTTGGCTTCACAAATCCACAATAATTTCAATTTAAGGAATAAAATTACCAAAAAATCGCAATCCTTTTTTTTTTTATCTTCCTACATTGGAAAGTTTTGCACCACCTTACACTTCTCCAAACTTGGCGCACAATCTCTTAAGTGATCATTTATGAGTGCCTCTACCCCTTCCCTTCCCCCCCTCCCCCTCCTCCCTTAAATTATGGTGACTATCGAACCTAGGTTGGTTAACATATTTTGAGCACGTAGTCCAATCTCCTTTGAGCACGTGTCCCCTTTTTTTTCTTTCTATAATGTCCATTCTTGGATGCACACCTAATCACACACCACTCAAATAGATGTCTCTAATTGAACTACACTAAATACGATATTGAGTGTTTGATTATATTTAATGTTGTTACCACCCTACCTTGCTCAATACAAATTTTCAATTCCTTAACAACTAGTGCTAGAAGATATGCTAGAATTCTCCTTTTATCATTTTTTTTTCATGTCCTTACTAACACTAAATTAAAAACATGTAACTTCCACATATTACCATAGCTAATATCTAGTGTTTGAGTTTACATTTAATGTTACTTACTTTCACATAGTTATTGACATTTAGTGTATGCGTTTATTTAGTGTATCAAACACTAAATATCCTTTTTAATGCAATGACCAAATTAGACACGTCTACCTTACCACAAACTTGCTAAAATCAACTACACCTTAGCTCCTACCACTATTTGTGGCGAACATCTTGAATGTAAAAAGACTCCAAGCTTATATTTTTCCCTTCACAAATAGTTTGATAGTTTGCACATGTTTGTAGTCGGCATCCTCTTGGAGTTATATGGACTCTTGTATATCACCTTATTTGAACTCATTTCGAGTTTGATGTCACACTCCACCATATCCGTTTGATGTCACACGGCTCCCCGAAGTTGAGCTTGTCAACACTAACATAGAGACCAAGTATTTGACGGACTAGTCTAAACCACACTACTAGTCTACAACCAAAAGAGTGTTCCTTGTTCCAATCTTGTGGTTGTGAAAGTAAGGTGCACTTTCCATAAATAAAAGTCCGCACATGGAGGACTTTGAACGTTGAACCGTGCTACATGAAGTGCTACATTAAGTGAGGTAAAGTATACTTTGATGGGGATATTAATGTGGAATCTCACTTTGTTTTGTTTTGGCTTATTCATGGGCACGGTATCTACCTATGCGGGCCTTATGTGGTCGCTCTTCTCAATTGGGCATCCATGTTTTAGTGGCAACGCTTGTTCTAGTTAGGAATAGAATCTTAAAATACACATGTTACGATGAGATTGCAACATGTGCATGCATATACTATATAAGTATGCTAGGTTGAACAATGAATACATTTTGGCCGTTTGAAAAGAAAAGAAAAGAACAAACCTTCATTTCGATTTCTTATAGCGTTTGAATTTGAACTCTAATTTTGAAACTTGAAGTGACAATCTTTGTGACTTTACAATTGTTGAGACCGTATTTGGCAATGCCCAACTGATCCAACGGCCACATTTACATGTGAAGTAACACGACGACCTAACACACGACGTGTTGGACTTAGAAACACCATGATTTTGATCGATTACGTTCAAAAACCCCCTTGGTCAATGGAGTCATTCTTAAAGTAAAGTACATGAAACCACGAGTTATGAGAATCAACACAAAGTCTCAAAAAAAATAAAAATTGATGCTTCAATTACCACACACAAAGAGTGTTACCATGCTATGAGCAACTAACTTTCTAGCTTATCCTACTAAGATGGGTGGGCCAAGCTAGCCTTGCATAGGCCGATCTGGGATTTAAGACACCATGTCCCATGCACACACTCCACTTTAAATCATGAAAATTCTCTCAAAATTTTAAAAGGTGACAAGAGAAGGTCCCAAAAGTTTTACCCAACTTTCAAAATAAGTTCCGAAACACGACGACCTAACTTAACGAGCTCTCGATCGAAAGCTTTCTCAAAGAAGGATCCAATCGGGCCCCCTTTAAGGGCCTTTACAGACAACTCTATTTAGTTGGGGACTATGAAAAAATGTACCAACTAACACCCACATGCCTTCCTACAGCCTATTTGGAAAGGCACAAACATCCTATCGCTCCGTGCCACATGGCACACTATGCAATCAACCTCCTACCTACCCACATACCTACCTACACATATGCTACCTACCACCGTCTTTGGAACTTGAAATAAGTGTACGAACGAGGCAACATGTGGCGACTTTCTAAGAAGTTCCTTGGTAGCCTCATGCATGGCATGGCATCCACAATTAAACTACCATCAATGCGTGTGTTGAGGTGGATGGGTCTTAGGGCCTTTCACATGGGTCCCAAGTACCAAGTCCCACTCATGTTACCAAGTCCCAACGTGGACGCAAAGAGTCCCAACTTTTGAGCCTCGAGCAACCATTCAAACGTCATTGCTCATCATTCGAGTTGGATCTTGATTGTTTGGTGTAAGAATAGTTGTGGGATTTAGGTTGAGAGTTGAGTCTACGCTGAATATTATGTTAGGTGTCACTTACTTTTTACAGTTACGCAATGCTGTATTTTTTACATTAATGTTTTACAGTTTTATCAAGTAAAAATGTTAGCGTTCTATGATGTCCGACAGCGACCAATTTGACATCTGTGGGTAGAAAACGAGGTATATTGTGAAATAGTTATACATTGCGTAATTTCAAATATGTGACATAGCTTTTTGCCAATAAAAAAAGTTACCACAATGACATAAATTTATATTACATGACACTAGATACAATATTTAATGTAGTAGGACATATGTCAAAATAGAAAAGAAAAAGAAAAAGAAAAAGGAACATCAACTTTTAAGGGCACATGTTCACAATACTATTGTAGCCTCTCTTTTTTGTAAATTGTATAGTCCTTAGTAATCACATCGAACTACTGTATATGCATCATATCCGGAAGCCCAATGGAAACCCCGGTTGCTTGAAGGCTAAGCGTAATCCATGGCTACTTCTCAATGTCATCAACTTATCCGCTTTCTCGGTCATTAGCGAAATTTAAGGACCCGCCCGTGGGGGGATTCCCGAAAGATTTACAATGTAAGAAGGTTGACAACAAAACCTCCACTCTAATTGACAAGGAAAACTCAAAGGAAGGTGAGAGATCCTTCCTTCCCCATCTCTCACCTTAAGACACGGTAAGTTAATTTGTTCTCTAATGGACGTCCATTGGAGGTGGACTCCCATTTCCTTTCATAAATTTATGTAATTTCACCTAATTCTAAGGCATGCGCACATGCACACACACACAAAAAATAGTATAAAAAGCTAGCTAAAGATTCATGTCTAAAAGAGAACACGAGAGTTCAAAGTTGGTTACGGACACACTTAGAATAGTAAATATATATTTTTTGCACATCTTACCATGTACATAACAATATTCAACTTAGTCATGGGATTTGGTGGGCCATGGTTGAGCTTCTCGAATATTTGAACACTTGAGAATCTTAGCCATGGCCCACAAAATGCCATGGCTAAGTTCAGTAATGTTATGTACGTGCTAAGATGTGTGAACAATATCTTTTGACTATTGACAAGATTGAGCATATATATAAACATTGCTTAGACGATTATGAATTTTAGTCGCCACATATAGTCTATTTATTATCTATTTTTGAAAATCTCTTAAAGCATCAAAGCAATCGGTCTTCAATGCTCTTGAGGGGTGAAAGAGAATGGACTACGTGTTGGATATTTGTTAGCTATCTATAGCTTCGATAATCATACATATTGTTCTAATTTTGATGGTAGAGGGCCTTATATGATTAGGTGGGAAGAAAAGGGGTTCTCAATTTAATAATGAATGATATCTTACATTTTGCGTCAACAAATGATAGCAAAATGATTATGACATTGTTCTAAATTTGCTAATCTTACCAATTTTCTTGTACTAATTACGTATTTAATAACTTAGAGTGTTTGTTTCATGTCCATTTACCTCATGTGATGGCTTACATGTTTGTTATAGCTTTGTGATCAAATGAAACAAACATTGTTAAGAAACGGTTTTTGACAAAGGGGTTTGACCTTTAGATACAACTTGATACCTATTTATTGCATTCCAAATGACATGAGCATTTTCATGTCATCCATGGATTGGTTGGTGAACCTTTGGGTTTGAGAATGTTGTGGCTTGCCGCAAGGTACATGGGTAATCTTTTGTTCAATTTTAATGTTCTCTAACTTACCAAATAATAACTTGTGTTCCATCAACAAACATACAATGGCGCATCAACAAATATCGGATTGAAAATCAAACCTCCCCTTTATTTAGTTACGGTGATCGGAAGTGCGTATTTGATGATTGAGTATATAGATCCTTCCAGTTGTATTCATCAGTTTCTATAGTCCACCATAAATCCTAGTTCAATCTCTTCTAAAATATACATATTTATGATGTTTATTATTTGATCCTTGTCAAACCACACACTAAACAAGTATAGGGTTCCGTTAAGAATGAGAACCAAATAGCATCCACACACCTTCCATACGATAAGTGGTTGTTAACGTTAACATGAAGAGAATCGCCTCACTCAAGGTTGGGGTTTATACATAGCATCTACATTACATCATAATGTACAAATCATGGACTCGGTAGTACAGAAGAGCAACTCACAAACCATCTTCACCAAACATGTGGTTGGAAATCGTTTGTTGCAAGTGGCTTCACCCAATCAATAGTTAGTGCATCCCCACACGTGGATATCTCTAAACATTCATGGTACAAAGTCACCCACGTGTTGTCGTTATCATTATAATGCGTAGGCTCTCTCCCCGACCCCTTCAGTTCTTTCACCCTCTCAAATATGCAGCATGGAGAGGGGAGAGTTGTAACTCGTGTCCAAGGAAATCAACTATCAACATCTCATATTTATTTACCTCAAGGCATGACTACATGTTGTACACCAACACATTAACTTCAAGGATGCTAAATATGGTAAATGAATTATAGAGGAGGGTAGTCATGTTTTTGACAATATAAGATGGGTGGCCTTGTTGTGGGCACTTTTAGCTCTACATATAGATTGGCCATTGGCTTGGATTAGAAGTCTTGTTCAATTAGCACTTCCAAATTACTGAAATCATTATGTCAACTTTCAAAATTGAGATTACAACATGCAAATGTTATAAGAAATCAAAGTGAGTTTTTTTCCTTTATATGATCACATATACTTAATGAATGTAAATTACAATTTGTATCCAATGCTTTAGTTCAATATCATTGTGAGATATGTATTTTTGATGTACATGCTTAACCACTTACATGCCATGCTATATACCACTCATAATTTAAAGGTTTATGAATACGAAGAGTGATGGCACATGGCTCTAAAAACTAAATCTCATGATATACATGAATAATAGAATATCCAAACCTATATCTAGATTCCAATACTAAAACCTATGTCCTTTTTTGGAACCTAATTTCGAGCTAAAACTATTCTTAACTCTAGTAAACTCACCGCCCACCCGCCTCCCGCTCACCACATACCTTATGAACTACGTTGTTCTAGCCCAACTTGACACCAAAGTGTCCCACCATTGTCTTCCCCACCTTAAGTTAGATGGTTAGCGTGTGGGAAACTATGATCAAGTGCATAGGAACACACCATAAAGCTATTGTCCCCGAAGCATAGATTTTGTAGTACAAAACCCAAGAAAAAAAGATTCATCACACTTATACTAAAGATAATATCTTGCATTGTTCGAAAACCAAATGGTACTTACTAAAGAGGAAATTAAAGCAAGTGGAACTCCATAGTCCAAACGGTAACCTGCATTAATTGAGGGTGGGTTTATACTAGGGTACACAAACCAAAGAAACTAGAAAATTATGTGATCCTATTCACTAGTACCCAAAATTTATACAAGGATCCGGGTTCAAGGTATGAAAAAAAAGAAGTGGTTCTAATGTGGCATCACTTTTTTGCCAAATTTTGTTGCTCCCAATTTACAAAATAAAATAAAAACACTCTTCGTAGTTTGAGAAAATAACTTTCAAGCTTGGGTCCAATTTGAGCTTGAAAGTAAGGTCCTTAAAGGGGTGTTTTGCACTCTGAGTTTTTTGGACCCTAACCCTAATGTAAACCACCGTAGTAGGACAAATCACAGTATTTTTTACATAGTTGCAAGAGGATTTTACCTCCCAACACCTCTTTTTTTTGGGGGGGGGGGGGGGGGGAGTTGTTGGCAGTGGTAAAAACCTACCCTTTATAACTTTGTTGTTGATTAATCTCACTAGACCAATCTAGGGTCCTTGATCCCAATTTAGGGTTAAATGGCTAAAGACAACAATCACCAAATTTTACATAATGATCATCGTTTTCACTCTCCCCCTAAACATTCTTTTGGGTTTCCCAACACCCACCATTGGGAGTGAGGAGAACTTTTGACCCCATAGGTTTAGTATGCATTCTTATTAAATGTACCTCCATAGGTTAAGTTGAGGTCTATGACCCCAGTTTAGGCATCAATTTGGCTTAAAAATCACAATCCATGTGCTCTACATATGAATTGACATTTTCACCATCCCTTATCCATCATTGGGAGTGAGGAGAACTTTTGACCCCACAGGTTTAGTCTGTATTCCTATTAAATAATGAACCTCCATAGGTTAAGTCGAGGTCTATGACTCCAATTTAGGTATCAATTTGGCTTAAACATCGTAATCCACGTGCTCTACATAGGAACCGACATTTTCACCATCCCTAATGCTAGATATTGTGAACATGAACACCTTATGTAGGTGTACCACTGTACTTACAAGAAGTTCTAGATAATTCCCCAAGTTCACCAACACCCTATGTGGGGTGGGACCCTATCCTCACAACCCACCACCCGGCCTCCCACAAACTTGCCGACATTCCTACCATTCTTCAACCCACCCATGTACGAGCCATGAGTGGCGAATGTTCAACACCTACTAACAAGGGGAAGGTGAATATGAAGAACATTGTGTAAAGTCCAAGGGATATTCCAAACACAAAGCAACACTTCTAACGGGGTCAAAGATCTTGAACTAGTATCCATAGTCAACCATGTTCGTTTGACTGCTCACTAGGGTTATGTAATGTCGACATGGATGAGATCTGCATTTTCTAGGCAAACATGGTTTACGTGTTGGTGGCTTGTGATTTAGTACCCTCATAAGAATTATGACAACTATCATAATCAAGCATTAGCAGTTAGATGGGTTGACCTATAGATCAACCATGTGTCACCCTACGTTTATTGCTTAAAAATTTGTGGCAATTTCCATATGTATGAAAAATAAATAACTTTTGTTGCATTATCCTTAGAATTTGTTTCTCCTAGCAAGAAACTAAATTCCACACTATCACTCATCCCAAATAGATGCAAACTCTTTTATTTATTGGTTATAGATACCTCGACTTTATACCAAGGTTAATCGAGGACGAACCAACGATACCTACATAGGGACAAAGTTTTAACCCCTAATAAAGGCTGAGGCAAATTTTTTTGTTCACGCAGTCAATTGTGCTCAATCATAACCAACATACTCATTTATGTTACAATCTTATGATCTTGGAAATGTGAATGACTAAATTTGTGTGTGAACAATCTTAACTTCATAATTATAATAGATGTGTGGTCATATCTACGAGAAGGCATACACATTCTCTTCAACTACACCTTCTACACATATTATTGTGGCTCTCTATAATTTTATCATGTCACGATAATTTTGGTCAATCCAAATTTTCTTGACTAAAGCTATTTTTGTTCTCACAATATTGTAAGTTCTAAACTAGGAATGTGAAATCAATATTTTCTATGGGAACATGAATTACTATAGGTTGAAAATATTTAATATCATTACATCACTTTAAATAGACACACCATTCTAACATTGTGTCATTTACTAATTTATTATAAAATTTAATTAAATTACAAACCACTCTAATTTTTAACCCACACATCAAAATGTAGCAAGCCACAATATTTTATGCCCACACTAACTCAACCCACAATAATAGGTGTAAACGGTGTAGTTGTTGAATTGGACTAAGTTCTTCTAGGAAAATTTGGGAGATTTTGCTTCGGCCTTTAGGGGTTAACAACAACCCCAATATTAGATGTTGTTAAAGGAAATACTTTTAAGGGGAGTGGGTGTAAACTGGTTGCTTTTTCTTGATCGGACTCTTGTATTTGTTTCGTGTGTGGTTCGGTGAGGATCAAAGAACAAGCATTGTGAAGGATCCTACGTCTTAAAATCAATGCACATTCAACATTGAACACGATTGGAAGGACCTAAATAAAAACCCTAAACTTGCATTTTAATAAACATAACTAAATAAGTAGAAATCCGATTTTGGATCCAATGATTTGTGTTGATGCTCCATTGTAGATTTGCTTATGCAACACAAGTTTCATTGTAGGGGAGGCCACACACATTCAAAAACACCAATTTCGAAATGGAATTTGGTAAGGAAAGGTAAAATAACATTGGCCCTCCCATGTCCTAACTTCGAGGAGCAAGGTTTCAATGTTGTGTCCCTTTTTTTTTTGGTTAAAATTGTCCGTTTCCAACTCCAATCGGAAACGGGAGGTTTCAAGCCTTGCAAAACTGCTTGTCTTGAATTGGACTTGAAAATGGACATTTGTACTCAATAAAAAGAGGGATTGACCTTGAACCCAAGCTCCTCGAAGTTAGGTGCATGTGAATGCCGATATTAATTCACCTTGGCTTACTCAAACTCCGTTTTGAAACCAACGTTTCAAATGTGTGTGGCTGCCTCCGCATGTGTAAACATGATAGGTAGAAGTTGGTAAACATGGAAAAGGAACCAAATAACCCCCACATAGAGCAGACATACCCATTTCTGATACCCTCCCCGATCTTAATACATTCGGTTAAACGTTGTGATATCAATTTCTAGACTCGTGAAAATCACCCTAATATCACACATGTATCACACGTATGTGAAATTGCTTAAGGTTATGGAAATAGGTTGGTCTACTCTACCTTAACTTGCCCAAAAGAAGGTGTACAAATTTCCCTTTCATCAAGACCCTAGGTGGGGATGGGACCCACTCACAACCCATCAACCTACCACCCTCTTCCTTCCCACCTACCGACCTACCAACCTACGAGCCAAAGGTGGTAGGTAGGAACGTCTCGCATCCTTTTCCCTAAATGCTTTGGCTGTGGTGGCAGGAAACCCCAGATATCGTCGTCGCCTTCGCTCCTGCTTTGTCGCACAGCCACTTGACACAACTCCGAGAGACGACAAGGAAATTTCTTTCAACACCAGTCCGTCCGTCCGTTAACTTTTAAGAGTATACGTGTCTGTGTAAAAAAGCAGAAACGAAGCGCAGAAATCATCATCGACAGATCATTATCCTGTCATTACTTACTTACTTACTTACTTACACGCGTTAGGGTTTGAATCACCGAGTTGGAGGGAGGTCTTCCAGTTTTTGCTTCCTTGCTTAGGTTATACCGACGACGGGACTGCCGTTGATGTGTCAAGTGGCCAGGTATCTCGAAGTAACTTACTGTTGTGCTTCTTCTCCTTCTTCGTCGTCGAGCGCGCCATAGTAACCCACAAGCAGGAAATCACTTTGTTTGTCGCCTTCCTATCGCGGAGGTGTGGTTCTTCAGTTCCCCATTGCCTTTGCGAAGAGCCGCAGTTGTGAGAGCAGCGGAGGAGCCTTCCTGGTCTTGCAGCAGCCTTGGAGGTGTTCTGGCTGGGGTTTGTTTTTCTCTTTCTCGGCGGCTGGAGTTTGCAATTGACGTTTAAGGAGGTTGCGTGAAGGGACTTAGCTTGGCTTGGCTTGGCTTATCTCGGTGTATAAGCTCGAGGGTTGGTTGTTCTTAAGCGGTGCTTCACATCTGGCTCTCGAGGTTGAAGTTTTTAGCTTCTTTCTTGAGGGGTGGTGGTGGTCTGTGACCCTTCTTTGTGGCCGAAGTTAAGGAAGGGATTGGTATTCTGTCGGTATTTGTACTTGTGATTAACAAAGACTCGCGAGGTTTGCTTACTATCAAGTTTGGGATCGAATCTTCTCGTTGGGAACCTTTGCAGCAAACAAAGCGTTTTTGCGAAGCAGGGAGTGGTTCAACGTTGAAGTTTCGATTCTTGCTTGAGGTGTGGTTCTGGAAGTTAACCGCCGAAGTTCAGGAAATTAAGGAAGGACTGCTATTCTGTAGGTGTTTCTACTTCTGATTGACGTCTCCGGAGCCTCGACAATTTGTCTTGGAAGGTCTTTGTGGAAGACAAAGACTCAGACTCCTGGTTTACTTCCAAGACCCAATCGAATCTTGTTGCGAACACGAAGAGAGTTGCTGCGCGGAAGGTCGATGGTCATTTCGACGTGGTTGATTCCTGCATCTCCGAGTACAGAAGATCTGGGTGGAATTCAGCCGAAGATCGAGCGTGTTTCGTTTCTGATGCGTTTCTCCATGCGGGGCATACAGTGATTTCGTATCCCTTATCAGGGTGTTTCGATTTCTTTTGTTTTTGGGGTTTTGTACACTGGGTTCTTCGGAGGTCAAGGGTTCAGCCCTCCGTAGGGTTGACGTGTACAAGTGGATGACCGATAAGCAGTCATTCGGTGGTGTACTAGAGCTGGAGGTCAGCTCATCTCGGCAGATGATTGTTGATGAGGGCGTGTGCAGGCGCTCTGATCACAGCTTGCGCTTAATTATTTGCTTTGTCAAAGAGCCTGGCTGATTTGGCCACTTAATTATCTCTCACCTTAGCTTGACATTTTCCCCTAGTTGTATGAGAGTCGATTGAATTTCGGGGGGCCTCCGAGGTCCTATCCTTAGGCTGAGATATTCTGCTGTCACAAGTTTGAGCTATTAAGCATTTCCATTTAAAAGAGTGTCCCTGCTGTTATCGCTCTTCCAATTGAGCCGGAGCAGGGGGATCATCATTTGGTTTAGGATACCCTCTACATCAGAAAGATCAGAAAGAATCTTAAAACATACACATGGACACACAGTCAGGTTACGGATTGGCATCAGAGATTGCATTCGTTGGGGGTTCCCCGACGTTAGAAAACGAGAGAAGAGCAATGGCAGATGTTGTACTGGGAGCCACGCCCACCTCTGTTAAGCTTCTCATCGCTGGTGGAGTGGCCGGTGGTCTATCTAAAACAGCCGTTGCTCCTCTGGAGCGTATCAAAATCCTCTACCAGGTATGTTGGGTCCTTCGTTGTGAATAGGGTTCGTACCTTCAGTATCTTGTTGTTACTAGGCATTTTGATTTCATAATTCACACGTTGGAGAGTTTCCTTGATCATTTCTCTTATTATGAATATTGTGAGTGAATTCAGGCTCAGTGGGAAGATGACGAGTCGTTGATGAACATTATTCGAGGCTGGTCCTGATAATGAAATAATGTCACTTCAGAAGATTCACAAGAATATGTGCATGGATAGTATGGTATGTGAGGGTGGGACGATGGTTATAATGATTTGACAGAAGTGCTTTGCTCTGGGCAGATTAAGCATGGAAATTTCCAATCTATGGGTGTAATGCGTTCATTGTCCTGCATATTAAAGACCGAAGGTGCTCGTGGTTTCTACAAGTATGTCACTTAACTATTTATGACAGTGTTGGAAAAAAATATGTTGTCGCTGAGTCCTGTGTGGTCAACGATGTCACGATGGGGGCATTTATGTGTTTCCTGATGACAAATTGAATCCTGCTGTGATGTTAATTGCTGCACCTGCTCAATTTTCGTTCAATTTAGACTTGAGGTTTCTACAGATGGTGGCATGCGACCCATTGTAATACTCTAATTGTCTTCATGCTTTTGCAGAGGAAATGGGGCAAGTGTTTTAAGGATTGTACCCTATGCAGCATTGCATTTTGCTGCGTATGAACAGTACCGTCACTGGATCATTGATGGGTACCCTGCAGCCGGGACTGGACCTGTAGTTGACCTCTTGGCTGGTTCTTTGGCTGGTGGAACAGCTGTTCTATGTACATACCCCTTGGATCTTGCTCGCACTCGACTGGCCTATCAAGTAAGTATTATTCAAGTGGTTGAGGTGTAGGTTTTCCTTTTCTTTATTTGTGTTCAGAAATCTGGGTTAGATATCTAATTTAGCAGTTATGGTTTTTGACTTTACAAATCAGTGCTGGTCATGAGACCTAGCTAGTTTTGATTTAGAGGATATGATAGGTTGCTTGCAAACATGAAGACTTTCTGTACTTGTTCTATACTCTATTCTCTTTCTTGCAAGTCTTTGTTTAAGTGCTCTTGCTTTTTCCTTTCCAGGTAAATGGACAGGGGAATTCTCTTTCTTGCAAAGCTGTTCTTCCTGCCCCATACAAAGGCATCAAGGATGTTTGCACAAGGGTTTTCCAAGAGGGAGGGATTCGAGGCCTATATAGAGGAGTCTGTAAGTCCTTATCACTGAACTATATTACTACCTTTTTAGCCTTTTGTGAAGCACAAGTCTGTAAGTCCTTGCCACTGAACTATATTTCTATCTTTTTAGCCTTTTGTGAAGCACAAGTCTGTTTGTAAGCAATGAGGACTTTATTGGCACTTTTGAGTGACTTCTTATGACTCTTCTGCAGGTCCCACTCTGTATGGTATCCTGCCATATGCAGGACTGAAGTTCTTTGTATATGAGACACTCAAGGGGAACTTGTCTGCTGAGGCAGAACCACCGTTGAGTGCCAAGCTAGCTTGTGGGGCTGTGGCTGGTGTTGTGGGCCAAACCGTTACTTACCCTTTGGATGTTGTGCGGCGGCAAATGCAGGTAATGTTCTCCCAGTATCTTTTGCATCATCTAAGAAGAGTTTAGACTACTTGACCTAAGCATGTTTTGGCTTTGAGAATTAGTTCTATAATTGAAAATGTAGGGAGCTTGTCATTGATTGGTGAAACCAACTGTTGTGTTTTAAAATTACTAACAGCTATGTACTTTCGAAATTCTCAGGTGCAATCTGAGAATGCCTTGGTAGGTGCTCAGTACAAAGGGACACTAGATGGGCTTATCTGTATTGCTCAAAGGCAGGGTTGGAAGCAGTTGTTTGCTGGCCTTGGCATCAACTACCTAAAGGTGACCACATGCCTCTTGTCCTATATTTACTTATAATTCAGTTTTGTTTATGCCCTGAGGTTGGCAATATTTTAGTTCCATGCTGATGATTATTTGAACTCATTGTAACAAACGTTTGTACACTGCAGTTGGTCCCGTCTGCTGCCATTGGATTTGCTGCTTATGACAGCATCAAGGGTTACCTTCGAGTTCCACCTCGAGAGAAGAAGGTGTGAATTTGGCATCCAGTTGGAACGAATGTAACAAAAGTCAACAAGCATTCTACATACTTCTAGACCTGGACTTTGAAAGAAATACTTGTGGGAGATAGTGGGAATGGAATTACCTATGGATATGGGCCTAATATTGAATCATTCAAAAATTCAAAAAGGACATGTGGGGGCAATTCATTTTTAAAGCTTGCGCTGGACAAGTGAGGAGGGTAGAAGTGAATCGCCGTATGAATCTAGTGATTATGTTTTGTGACTGCAACAAGGACATCACATAAGAAGTGTTGAGATATGCTTGTGGTATGGTTGGAGGAAAGTCTCTCATTAGATCCCAAACATTTACATTGACATTCTAGATTAAATTAAATCATTCATTGGGAACCTGCATTCTGTGCGTTGTCACTGTATTATTGCTGTGTTGGAGGTTGGAAAACATAGGTATCACTGCATTATTGCCTTGGTGATAATGTTACAAACTTCAATATATTCTGCATAGGCAATCAGGCTGATTCTTGCTTCTTGCTTGCTTGACAAATTTACCCTGAGGAATTTGTGTTTTTCAACTCCAAAGTTTTCTACTGTTGACAATGAATATTTGCTATCTTTTGTTGAACCAGTAACTTGCAGAAGATTCTGGATTGTAGAGGTATTCCCAAGTATCCTAGGTTATAATTTGGATTATAAGGTCGATGGGTCTTCAATGGTTACATTTTCTGACTAGCCCACTTCTCCTAGGATGTGAATCATGCAAATCCAAATTTAGGTCAGTCATTTTCCTCATAATTTTCGGAGTATGTATGAATATTTTATTCATTATCAGAGTGAAGAGTCTTTTGCTTGTTAAATGGTTATATGTGTCTCCCCCCCCCCCACTTATATTAACTGAAGCCTAGAATGGTTATCATATTATGAGCACTTAATCTACAGTCTACCTCAAAGTGTTACCTTTCAGGAGTACAAATTTTGTAACACTTCTGGCATTGTGTACCAGTTAGAGAGGATGGGTAATTCAGAAAATAACACTTCTGGCATTGTGTACCAGTTAGAGAGGATGGGTAATTCAGAAAATAACACTTATGAAACTAACAATTATGTAGTAGACATATATTATCACATATATTAATAAAGAATAAACTTACACTTGGTGGCCAAAAAGACATGTGTTTAGAAAAGGTTAGCCTATGTGCTCAAAATTTGTTAACTAGCCTAAGTTCAATCATCAATGGATGGAGGGGACTTATCTTACCATATTATGACCTTGAGAATCTTCAGTATGATATTGAGATTCTAAACTTAAGGGCCACAATTTACAAACACAATATGGAATTGGTATTCATTTCACACTAATTATGTGTTCCATATACTAGAAGAAGTGGGTATAGAGCTATAAATTGTCCATTTCAATATACGATGATATCAAGGAGGCTTTTCTTGCTAGATGATGGGTGACTATCCCTATCTCTAGAGATGCTAGACTATGCACACATTTGCTCTTATAATGGAGTTAAAAATGAGGCACATTTCATGTTGGACTATCCCTTATATAACCCCATTAAAGATAAGTTTCCATCATTATTTGAGAATGTAGTTCAAGCCCACATACCTGACATGTTAGTAAACCCATTTTTGGAAGTGTTTCATAGCAACTTTGTTTGGGATTAACTGACCATGTTACCTTGTGCCATAATAAAAGCCGAATATACATAGTGTGGCTTACAAAATGAGCACTCAACTTGTTATGTGGGCCCACATAAATGTAATTACATCTGCATAATTCATGAACAGTTAAAACAATTACAAAGAATACTGAATGGAGGCCCATGGTATATTTATGCATCATGAAAATTTATATGAAATTTATGTTTGCAACAAAACTCTACAACTTGAAGTGATTCTGACCCATTCACTAGACATTGAGAAGTAAGCTATGTCTTTGCTCTCACCATGGAAGTGGGAGGTTAGAACCCTTGCAAAATTTCAATTCTTATTTGTTGGTGTTCATTTCATTCTCCCATTTTTATTATTTATTATAAGCCAGATCAAGAAGCACCTTAAGGATAGTTCAATTAGTGTTAACTGCTCTTTTGGAATTGCAAAGCTTAAAAACATGACCTTATGATCAGAAATGAGGTTAGAATTGCAGTCCCATATATAGTTATTCTTATAAAATCCACATCAGCTCAACAATGAGTTACTTGCTTCTAAGTCACCTGAAGCAAGTAATGATTCTTCCTTATAGATATTTGAGAGTCTTTCCAAAAGTTAACATACAACAAAATTCATTAAGCTGTTTCAAAGCAATAGATTTGAGCTGTTTTACATCAAATACCATTTGACTATAAAACAACAAAAGTACATGTCCAATGCAGAAAAAGATGAGTGTAACTTGCTTGAACCTTTGAGAAAGTCTCAAGATCATTGCACATCAATTAAAGAACAATTAGAATCTACTTGGTGTGAAATTCCAGGCACTCCATTTTTTCTTATTTTAATGTGGAGCAATCGGCTATCATATTGTCACTTGTTGAAATGACCTTGTAGTTGATGTTAATCTGCAGTGTTCAAGCTGAACCTGTTTCCACTATTATGTGCTATTGTGGGGGCATGCAAAGTCTGGCCTCACAATTGGAAAGTATAATAGCCTTATGTATGGGTGGAGTAGCTCAAAACTTCTTTGAAGTGCCTAAATATGACAGATTGCCAAAGGAATGCACATTTGCCAAAGCCTTTGCAGTATACAATTACAAGTACTTTAACCTTCATCGCCGCTCTATGATACAATCTCTACAAAAGAATGACATGAGATTCAACTCCCACCTTGTATCTATTGCAATGGTCATGTGGTAATTGGGGTCTTCTTCTGGGCAGGTGGAACTTAGAATTCATCCTACACTGGGGTTGCGAATGAGATTGTCCTTAGCCTTTTTATATAAGAGCTTGTTCATAAAAGACAGGTCTGCAGTCAATCCCTTCCTAGATGGAGACGCCAGCCAGGGTCTAAGACTTTTATTGCTTTTGAACCCTAACCCCACCAAGTCTTGATACTCATCTTCAGTGTTGTCATCATGCAAAAGGCGCTCTGTTGAATAACATTATCCAATCAGAAAAGATGAGAACAGACTTATCAAAACAACCTAAGAATTCAAACTCTTGAACCAGTTTTTGATTTTGAACAGATACTGAACCACAAAGAAATGAAAAATATCAAACAAATGAACCTGGACCAGGAAAAATAAAGCTCCAGGTTGTCATATATCCATGGATGTGCATGCAACTTATTGCCTGTGTCAAAACTAATTGATGTCATTGTAGAGCCATCCCTCCACTTTTCACATTGTTCTTGTGATGATACCTTGACAACATAAAAAGGGATTTTAACATACCCACAAGAGGATCTGACAAGATGTCAAGCTTTTGAGGCGGAGGTTGCTGAACCCTTTGAGCTCTGACCTCTGCATCCTTTCCCGCTTCCTCTCGCACTCGATTCCTTGGCCTTCGAGGAGATCTATGTCTGTCTGAACTTCTTAATCTATGGTTCCCAGCACCTGAGTCATCCTGATTCTCAATTCTATTTAGGACACCGCTTGATATATCCAGATCAGTTGATTGCACCACCTGCATGTTTTGTGGAACTCGTACCCGAGACCTTGAGCTCCTTGAAGAGATTGACAATCTACTGGCATCCTGATGATCAGAAGAAGACGAATTACCTGAATATGAAATCCTCTGTGTCTGATCCTCAAGTAACCCATCCAGGGCATGGGTTGCAAAAGATTTATCCACAAGTTCCTTTTTTCTACCCTTGAGTTTTATCTGTGACGACACAGCTGTAGAAGGTATAGCACCCCTGGTGGAGGAAGTCTTGTGACTATGAGAGAGATGTGCTACAGCCTTTGAATTGCTGAAGGGGGCACTTGTTCTAGCATAAAACCTGTGTTGAAATTCACTTCCAGAGTTCTCAGGACTCAAGAAAGTCCAAGCTGGTAATTCTTCAAAATCAAGAGATTTACCTCCCTCCTGTGAACTGAATCTGCTCAACATGGCCTCTCTTTTGCCATGCAGTAGCCAAGCTGGACATGATAGAGGGTCATAGAGCATCTCAGATGTGCTCTCAGAACTTTTGCAAAAACTTAATTTGCATTTAGACTCTGGGTATTTTCCCGTATATAGCTGCAAATTGGGAGGAATGCCAGATCGCTTCCTTCTATCTCTTGTCTTGATGATGGCGCTTGATCGTCCAAGCATGTAGCCGTCAAGCCCTCCAGTTGACATAATACCCAACCTGCTCCATAAAAAGGGAGATAGGAGGCACATGTTGCAAAGTCAGGTCTGCTAACATATCACTATTGAAGAAACATAATTCCTTAAAAAGAACAGAAACAGAAAGATATGCAGATCGTGATAAAGGAGACATTGGGTCAAAATTGAATGGGGATGAAAACATACCCATCACAAAACCAACACGGTGCATTAGACGAAGATGACTGCCCCCATTCCCACAGGGACTGACCTATAAGCAACCCTGTTCCCTTACATCGCGGACACTTGGATCTTACTCCGTCACCTTTCCCAAATAAATCTGTGACATTTGTCACAAGTGCACGAGCTGCCTCAAACTGCACCAGAGTAACATAACTCTTCATCATCAGCCGGCGTGCACTCAGTTGTTACCGACAAGCTCAAGATATTAATGGAGTTCACCATGCAGTAACATTTCAATACCTAACTGCTGAATGAGTTTGAACAGATGTTTAAATGACAAGGTGGATGACAGAAGGGGATTCCTCCTGTAAGCCTCACAGTGTTCTTTGACAAAAGAAGTTCACAACCAAACAACTGGATGCAATGATCTCAAAAGCAAGGAAATGAAGTCAATAAGAACAAATCTTTATTATTTATCTCCTATCCTTGTGTAGCTGATGATAAATGAATACGTCATACCTAGTACTCAAACACTTCAAAGATCTAATTCTTTAGGGCTGAGTTTCCGGGAGTTCAAAAGCTCACCACAACTGGTCCCATGCCTACAAAAGAATTAGGTCAATCTTTGAACTTCCATGCCTCTTTCTGCACATGTCATCACATTGCAACATCCACTTAGCATAACTCAAAGTTCACTGGAGGTTCCAGAGGCAAGAAGAAGACACCTATTAAGTACTGTCGGAATCATGAACTACAACTAGCACATAAAATTTAACGCTCGACTGCTACATCGCACATACGCTGTCCTCAATATCCTACTTCAACAAATTTATTATTTCCTGGTGGATGCCTCGTAAACCAGTGAACATATGTGATAAAACATCCATTACCAGACGTGGACATTACATGCAAGTCTTTGTATTAAGAATGCACAATTTCTCAAATCTTGGAAAAAAAATTCCCAATGGGAAAAGAGACCACAGACCCAACTCTCGAGGTTAGCGAATGATTTCTACAGCATCCTGGATATACCGGCAACTGACCTGTTTCATCAAGCTTCAATCAATTCTGATCCATAAAACTCCTGAGAACTTTCGCTTCCACCTTTCGATGTATCAAATTTTCCGCAAGCTTGTGATGGATCCAGCAACACGAAAGAATTCGGCGGAACTACTTAGCTCGGTGCAGATAGGTAACCAATACCAGCAAGCGAGAGTGTGAAAATGGCCAGCTGGTGAAAAGTGAAACAAATGTAAATTGCACAATCCGGAGAGGAAGGAGAAGCGGGTGTCCACACATGCAGTCCTGTAAGTATTTCTCTAAGATTCTATCGTCAAAATGGTATCTGTGATCCCTCGATGTTATCTGCTCCGTCCTCTCACGTAACGCTAGGTTTAGCTAGGGTTTCGCCATAGCCACATGTCCACCTCAGCTTTTTTTGGAAGTACAGGCCTCTCCTGCTACCCACGTGGCAGAGCCTCGTTTGCCTTAGGGTATGCGGGGTGTTATTCGGTTACTTTCTTCATCGAACGCCTGTATTTGATTGGTGTGTGGTTGGGTGAGGATCAAAGAACAAACACCGCTAACTTAATAAAGACCCATGTTTAAAAGAGATTGCACTATGCCTTCAAACTTTATTAACTACTACATACTCAATAATGAACCCATATCAGAGGACCTATGTATGCATTTAAGGTATACGTACCCATTTCCTCTCCCCCCCCTCCTCCCAATCTTAATACATAGAGTCCCCCTAAAGTCATGAAGTTGCACACATGTAGCCGTCACATTAAGTGTGATGGAAAAAGTAAGTTAGAAGGGCACTTATTGTACTCAAATTTTCATCTCTCAGTTATCGGAATAATAGGTTGACCTTTGTTGTGAATATGGGTTGGATGAGAATCTTGCCTTTGAAATATTATAATAATGTCAAAACTTGGAAATGGATTATGATTTTTTTTGGTTTGTTGAATGTTGTGATATCAATTTCCAAACCTGTGAAAAATCACCCAATATCACACATGTGCTACACTTGTGTGAAGTTTCTGAAGTGAACGGAATTAGGTATGTTTACTCTAATGGAAATAGTAAGTTAAAAGAGAATGGATTTAGGTTCTTTGAAAAGGGGCACTGATTGTACTCAAGTTTTAGTCTCTCGGTTATTGGAAATAAGTCAACCTATGTTGTGGTTAAGGCTTGGGAGAGAATCTTGCTTTGAAATTTGACGGTGATTTCAAAACTTGGAAATAAATGTTGATTTTTTTTTTGTTAAATGTTGTGATACCAATTTCTAGACATGTGAAAAATCACTCGAGTTTTCACACTTGTACTATACTTATGTGAAACTGCTTATGAATAACGGAAAAGTCTATCCACCTTAGTTCATGAATCAACAAACATGCACCTATGCTAATCATAACTACGGGAAGTTTGGTTTTTTAATATAGTTTATGTTGACGTTTTATCATAGATTTGTTGATGCAACACAAATTTGAAGACGTAAATATAGTCAGCAGAAGATGGAGAACTACAAAATCAAATGGATTAATAACACCCACATACTCTTGATCCATGAGGTCAATAAATTATAAACACTTGGATGGTGGGCCAACATAACATTATTAAGCAATGTGCATTAATAATGTTACGAGCATCCCAAATAACTTTGGAGGTAGCCCAAGTTGATTTTTTTTATCTATGAATAAACTACCACCCAAAATATCATCCAATTCATAGACATGTACAGTAGGAGGCATACGTGGAGCTCCCACAACGTTCCCTTGCGTTCCCCTAAACCATGACATCCTCTATAAAACCAAAAACCTAGAGGTTGACATCATCAACTCCGTGAATCTTTAATAATTTAGCATGAGCAAATTGTTGCATACGAAAGTGCCTCTCATCCATGCAACATAAAAAACTTGACTTCTTATAAGTTTACGGCTAAATTCTTTCAGACGAGTTTGGCCACGTTGTCTAAGTTGAGGTCTTTGAAGCTAATTCCGGTGTCAAATAAAGAAATTCCACACTAAAAATTATTTCAAGATCGTTTTTTATGTTAGACGAATGAGAGGTACACTTGTATGCGATAATTCCCTCTTGCCTTTAAATTCCTTTCAGCCCATTCTTCAAATGACTTATCTTTGATGCTATGGTGATGATCAATAGCTCTTTGGAAAGCTCTTGAGACCACGAGCAAGATGAAGTCTTCATGTGCTTCATTGAGTTTTTTTCCGGGGAGGATAGAATACTATTCACAATGATGAATAATTGATTTAATTTAATTTAATTATTATTTGTGTGTGTGGGGGGGGGGGGGGGGGGGGGGAGCCATGTCACTACAATGTGTCATGAGGTGAATTGTAGATGGAATTTGGGCCGTTGGACAAGTTACCTAAGATGGACGGTATCTAGCTGTGGTGGGCAGGCAAGGAGGCTTGTGGGGTTTTGGCCACCAAGCATGGAGATGGGAGCTCAAGGATTCCGGCCGGGGTCTATGATGTGAAGGTGTTGTTAGGCATCATGGGGCTAAGGCATGTTGCCAAGCCTAAGGCATGTGGGTGTTATTTGGTGATTTTTTTTTTCATGTTTTCCACCTTCTACCGATCAAATTTATTGAAAGATAGTTGTGTTGCATTAGAAATTCTATATTCAACAGTCATATGTACTGATTTAGGGCGTTGTTTTTGGGTGGGGTGTTGGTTTTAGCACCTTTTACTTGAGTGGATAGATCTGACAAAAACTAAGGGAATTAAACTAGGTTACAAAAGGGATTAAATTATGACTTTAAGTAGCTTTTACTTAATACATGTTCACCCAAAAAATAAAAGCTATGTGAAAATAACATCAAAGACATAAAAACTTCAGCTTCAAGTAGTTGCAAGAATTTTCAACTTGTCGCATTTTATTGAGGTTTCCTTGTTTTCAATCTATTTGTATTTTTGCAAATGGAGGATTCCTGGACTTATGATGTAGTTGATGATATAGAAGTAGAGATGAATGAGGTTGTCGAGGAGGATATCTTCGATGACGAAAATGTCTACATAGAATACGATGTCTTCATAGAGGACATGGTTGAGGGCAATGTTTAGGAGGTTGGATGTCTTAGTAGTCCAAAGGGTCCCACCGGGGTCCCACCCTTCCTAAGTCACCTTTTGGAATTTGTTCCCCATGCTTATTATTATTTTTCAACATTCTTATACATACATAGTTTTATGTCTCATAAAATCAAGGCTACTAGTGGGAGGGGGAGGGGCAGTCAATGCCTATCTTTCTTTTGCAAAAGTTAACCAACCGTTAGATGTTGTCCACCAAGAAGTGTTGAAGAAATGGAGGAATATAGAGACTCGTCTACGTTTATTAGAGCATAATATTTACCGGAGATTGTTCCATGAGAATGCAAACATCTCCAATTTGGTTATTCCTTTTCTTGAAGAGTGTGAGAGTATTGTGCTGCAAGCCTGTATAAGCAAAGTGCCACACAATAGAACACAAATACATGAGAAGATTCCAATGTGTAGCATTTTTATGGAATAGTCTCGGGTGATTATTATGCTTTGATACATGTAGATGAGTTTGTATATTCCTCCAATTCTTTAATGCTTCTTAGTGGTCAACATCTAATAACAACATATTCAAAATTTTGGGAGATTTCCAGTCTCCCAATTTGATGACAGTTTAGGTGGAGTCGACCTAAAATGTACCCAGTGGGTACATTTTAGGTCGACTCAACCTAAACTATATTTTCCCAAAATCATGGAATTTTCCCAAAATTTCGAATATGGTGTTTAATGGTTGGTTAGCTTATGGAAAAGAAGGATTTATATTGTCTACCCCTCACTAGTGGCCTTGGTTTTGCGTTGAAGACATAAAACCATGTATGCATACGACCGTTCGAAAAACGGTTTGAATTTTATATGCGCCTCGCCTCATAAGGGGCACTGAGGGGGGAGGGGGGGGGGGATCTTTGTCTTCAAACTATTGGGTGGAATTCAATTGGTGCCTTGGGGGTCCACTCTTCATACAATGTACATACTAACATAAGTGTAAAATTAGGTATTGTTAGAGGAATTAGCATACATAATATACATAAGGGGAAGATGTTGTTTTTCTCCAATGTGTACTAACTAGAATTCTATTAAGAATTTAGAATAGCGATTGATGCACAAAAGGGTTCTAAAGTTTAGAGATAAAAAATAACAATAAATATGTTGAAAAACATAAATACATAGATGATGGAAGTTTTTTTTTCATGTAGCCTCTTGAACATGCACATGATACACTTGGCATACACTAGAGTTTTCTTCCTTGTAGGCTAGCTGACCATCTTGGAAGTTATAAATGCATCCTATCCCTCTAGAAACTTTTATAAATAATCTAGAGTGAAGTCAACTACCCCATATATTTTAATCTATGTAATGTAAGTAATCATGGGAATCCCAACATTTGTGAAATAAGTGTAAATTATATGATTATAGTCTTAACCCCTAATGCCCTATGCGTCCATAATCTAGTTGTGTTCAATTTGTCATTTGGAGATGATTTGAGTGGAGGTTTGATCAAAAAACCAATCCTAATTTAATTTCTAAACCGTTGCCCGTCAAGATCATTATTGACATTCATATTATAATCTCCTACACAATAGACATTCAACGTTTGAAATTTGGATTGTCAGCAATCACTTCTAACCTGCAAACATCTATATGGCTGGATTTGTCAAAAAAAAAAAACTTAAATCTTCAGCTACGATCGTTGAAACCGAGGTCACATTTTTTTGGACGGATTTGAGAGAAATTGGACGTGGGAAGTTAGGGGTTAAGGCAAAACCAACAACACTTTGTTGCATATTTTCATTGATATCAAGATTCCATTTTGACCCCAAAGATTCCTTGAATTCTTGAATTTCCTTCCCACCTGCTTAACCCATGGTAATACAATAAAACGATGTAACGATGAAATCCTCATCATTCCACATATTATTATTCTACTTCTCTTTGTGATCTTTGGACACATCCGGAAGTTTACACGAGGGGAACCAACTTACATGATGAAATGATTGAGGGTATTACAAAGTTTGATATGCATATTCAATTTCCATGGAAACATCAATTACACTGATGCAATGTCCCTGTAATAACGTACAACCCAATGTCGACAAACCTTGTTTTCATGTCCACAATCTTGTTGTCTTGCCTTTGTAATCCTCACTATATACTCCATGCGACATGAATGAGAGATTAACCCGCAATCTTTTGAGTCCTTCACCCCATACCGTCCAGAACTTGGTCTTTTGCTCGTCCTTTGAAACCAAGGGCCACTTCACACACGAGCCAAGAGCCGTGACCATGAGATTGTGAGAGCTCAAAAGAAAGTGTCCCAAGGCCGTCCCAACACACCTCCAACATCATGTAGTGTGGTCACGGACCCTCCAGTGTAGTGTGAAGCCATATATATGTGACCGGGCCCTCAACCAAGTGCTATTTCAATGAACTTCTATTCATGCGGGTTCTCACGAATGAACAAGTAGAATAAACCAACGGTTGTGAGCGTTCGGAGTGCCATGGTCTCCCGGTTGTGTGTGTCAGGCCTACCTCCAAGAAGTGGTTTTTTGAAGATAGCCCAAGTGACCATGAAACATGATCCATTCGATGCCGTGTAGGAAGGAATCCATGCGGTGTGAAGTGAACTTGGACCGGCTCCGCCGTTTCCACTAATGAGAGTGCTTGAAGCGGAGTGGTCACGGGCTCTCAGTCTCGTGTGGGAAGTGGCCCTAAGGGACGAAGAAACAAGATTGACACAAGGAGGTAGGAGGCTCCACGGGTGGTTCCTCCTTCACTTTCTTTGCCGCTTCTGCCGCTTTGCGAGCCTTCTCTTCAGCAAGAATGATGTCCATAATATCTGGAAGATCGTCAATCCAGAAATACAAGACTGGTTCTTCCCATTGAGGCTTCACCCTTCGCACCCCGAGAAGCTCTCCCTTGGTTACTCTGGTGATGGAAATGCAAGTTGGGTCAAGACAAGGGATGGTAGTACATTTCAAATGCTCACAATACACCCCTAAACTCCGTATTATCAACCCCCATAATGTCACTCACTCTCTAATATCCCGAAACCCTAGGGAACGCATGTTCGTAGTTCAAAATCTCACTTCTTTTTGTCACTTTTCTCTCCCTTGTATCACGAATTTTGTCATTAATGCAAACCACCAAAGAAGTCAACCCACACCCTCACATTGCACCATGTGTCAACATGTGGAGTGTCTTCTTCTTCTTCTTCTTCTTCTTCTTCAATGTTGGTGCATGCATCCGCCACATTGTAAAATTGTAAAACAATCTATATACCCTAAACTCTGTAATATCAACCCCCATAACGTCAGTCACTCTCTAATATCCCGAAACCCTAGGGAACGGATGTTCGTAGTTCAAATCTCACTCCTCATTGTCACCTTTCTCTCCCTTGTATCACGAATTTTTGTCATTAATGCAGACCACCAAAGAAGTCAACCCACACTCTTACATTGCGCCATGTGTCAACATGTGGAGTGTCACCTTCTTCTTCTTCTTCTTATGCCACTTGTTGAATGTTGATGCATACATATGCCACATCACCCGGGAAGGCCAAGTGGAGTGGACCATACCACACCATTTAATATGTTACACTTTGTGTTATTCCATAGTGTCACATGCTACACTAATTCACAAACATCACGCATCCATGTTAACACTACAAAACTCCGTAATATCACATGCACTTTAATTGCGACAGGTGTGATACTACGGAGTTTAGAGTGTATAGTCATGTAAGAGTATGAACAAGAGTGTGGTAAGCAAGTGAGGCCTTACCTTAGATGGTGATCTATCCTCACTATGGGCGGAGGTGGGGTCTTCTCCCGTGGCCTCCTATGCCAAGCGCGAAGCTTCTCAATGCTTTCTTGGTTGTTTTTGTAATGTCGTCTTGTGTTCAATTTGTCGGCTTTCATGCTGTATCAAACAACCTAATTTCCATAAGGAAAAAAATTGAGGTTCTTACTGAGAGACATGATATTTTTTGTGCTTTTAGTTCATGTCAAACTTCTTGGGCAGCTTCGAATATTTTTAGCTTATTTCCAAATTTTCATTTTACAGAAGTAAAAACTGTAAAAATGAATGTATATTTTAATACTTTTCTGATTCTTTTAAAAAAAGGTTAAGAATTACATAATTCCTATCAATAGGGCATTGTATTTGCAAGTTATGAGTCAATCCAAGCTTGATTATTTGTCAACGTTGTTGCAAAATGACATATTTACGAACTCAATGAATAAATAAATAAAACATAATCAAATTTGTGTAGAACGTACAACTCATAAATGTGAAGTTCCTCAATATCGGGTTCATTTATGACGACACTGAAATTCCATGGAACTTCAGGTGGTATCCACATCTCAGGTCGAGTCCACATTGTACTAGCTCTATGGACCTATGACCATCGAAAATGCAAATCTGTCATGTTGTCCCTTTGTCGAGATTGTGATTAAATTATTCATGTAGGTGCATGTTGTCATAAAGTCTCACTGCATATTATAATTCATAAATAAACATAAATAAACAACAATTAAACAAAACTTTTATTATACATTCATCAATCCACAATGTGATTTATATTTAACAACATGGTGTGGTCGGAAGAAGATTCTTGATGTCAAGCCTTTAATTATGTTGGTTTGCAATATTCGACATTTGAAATTTTTTTCTTGAATGTCCAACAAGCAAATCAAGATGCATTCATCAATAAATATGAAGAAGGTAGGAGTTGGTTTGGCGTACATGTGGGATGGGTGGGTGATAGCAAACGGGGTGAATAAGCTTGGGGAGCTTGGGTAAAAAGTAGCATTGTAGTCGTCGAAGCTCAGGCTTCAAGAACAAACGCACAAGTGTGCATGAGTTGTTGAGCAAAAAATGGCCATCTGATCGGTTGTAAAAAGGCGTTGGAGCTGGTCTTTGGACACCTCTAGGATCCCATCTCCTAGGGGGTTTCAACCCAAACATGTTGGGGTCTTTAATATTATACCATACCCATTCATGTGCTTCCTTAGCCTGCATGCATGAAAGCAAGTTGCCATAACATAAGGTGGATAATGCTTAAATAATTGCATAACATCATTTAAGTATCGTATTTCTAGCTTCGGTGAGCCCGTAAATATCACTTGATTGCTTTTGCATAATTATTTCTCCTACATGCTCCTTGTTAGGTTCAAGCTAAAATTCACTAACATGGATGGGAGAGTAGAGGACAACTGTGTCAAATGCAACATTCCACTTTCTAGACCTATGCAACTGTTCAAGGTTTACAATCATCTTGATTTTCACAATCCTATTGCATTGGCCTTCACAGATATTTGCTAATCATAGCTTGTGTTATCATGCGTAGCATAGTATGTAGTATTAAATTCTTGTCCAACTCATTGTAAGCATAATATTTTAGAAATCCTTTATGCAATTGACATAAAGATAGTAAGATTCTTCATTCTACACCTCTAAATGCGTTTAGCATGTTCGTACCAACTGTGTATTCTCTGTATATTGGATGACATGAAATTTTCATCGAATTCTTTCGAAGTCACATTGTGTGGATGTTAAGAAGTGTAACCTTATAAGACAACAAACTATCACTATCCATCAAAATGGCACATCACAATGTATCCTCACATTCTACAATTTCAAAATGTTGAAAGTATAAGAAACCAATTTTGGCCCCCCAAAGAATTTAGGGGCTAAAGGATGTGTAGGCTCCAACTCACATTAGGGTTTCGAGCAAACGTCAAGTCCCCCATGACACGATCGTGTATTCCAAAATCTGTTTGCCCCACCCGCCCCGCCTTGTTTTTGGTGGGTGTGACGAGCTTGCGGGCCAACTCTTGCATAGAACCATCCTGCCAAACAGGTTCTGCAGCTGCATCTTGGTACCCAGGGTATGCACCATACCGATGCTTGTAATTTCTGAACACTGGTTGTTCTATTACCTCAAGCCCTGGAAAATGGGGTTTTGGAGGCTTTGGGGGATAGGGGTAGTCGCGCGCACTTTGGGGCAATGGATCCAAGGTCTTTCGATAATCTCGCCTTGGCGGAGATTTTTTTTTGCAACCCATTATTGTTGACGTGATCAATCAACAAGCAAGATAGATAGATATAAATGCCAGCTCCTTTCGGAGCAAGCATGAATAAAGAGCCTCTTCGCCCTCAATCACCAACACCATATGTAGGGTAAAAATGATCAATCAATCCATCTCCTCCGACATGTATGACCTTCTTGCAATAGGAGAGTGGAGTTTAAACAGGATGTGACATTAAGAGGCAAATTCTGTGATCTTATCTTGGAATTGAAGCAAGTGGGATCAACATCTAGCTCCTATTGTCACATTGCGGCATTGCAGTTCTCCTGAAGACATTGAAGTACAATTTGCACCCTGTACCTGCATGTCCAATATACGTAAGCCCGTATATTGACAATTAATTACCACATGTAGAGAAGAGATTGATGAGCATTCCATGCACAACTTTCTTGCATGATTCAAGGATCGAAGGATGAATTTGAAACAAGAGACAAATATTGCTTGCAGTGAATCGAAATTAACAAGTAACCATTTCCACCATCATGTTGCGTTGTGGATCCAATCGTTGTTTGGATGCAGGGTTTGGTGGTGCATGAAGCTGTTGTGGTCGACATCGATTTCTGTGCGTGTTTCTGCAACTGGTCTCAACTCTTTCTCCATGACCTCCAGGAACAATAACCCAACCTTTCTCAACCTCATTGCAAGGATCGAAGAAACACCATTCAATGGCTTTTTGTTGCACTTTTGCTGCGATAATATATATGCAAATGGCCTCTGAAACAACGCTTCGTGGGTTTACCGCTTGCGTGCCATTCATGGTGGGACACCAACACCCCTTCCCTCTACAAATGATGCTTCGTGATTAAGCCTTAAACGCCACTCTAAAGGCTCTCTTGGGACACTGTCGAGGTGGCATGGGAGATCCATCGACCTGCTTCTTTAAGCTCACAATGTCAAAAGTAACATGCAACAATTGACCCGTCCATCAACTACATGCGTTTTCGATAAGACTACAGTAGTTAATATATGTTTGTAGATTTAAAGACGCAAGTTCAGGCCCAATATATTTAATTTTAGGGTTTTTTTTTTAAAAGGAAAAAAGAACACTTGCATGAAGTTCACCAAGTAAACTGAGGGTCCACCAACCATATGGATATGACCTTTAAATTGATAAATTCTCAGTTTTTGGTTTTCCAAGGTTTTTTACTTTCTGACATAACAACTATTGATTTATAGTGCAAGTACTAAGCAACGTGTGATGTTATGTGATAAAATCCTTGAGTTTTTAGGGGTTAGATCAATTTTTGTAAGAAAAGAGTTTATGAAGGGATACAATTTGACATTTTTCCGATTTTTAAAATTTTATTTATTTTTTTGTTTGCTTTTTTGGTGTGTGTGTGTGTGTTGGATTTTCATCAACCATAGATCAACCGGTCAACACCCATGAGGTGACTAATACACCAAGTGGCCGATTAATTATGCTAATTGGTCACTTGATTAACCCATAGTCAAATGTTCAACCTTGGATTGTAGGTCCAATGGGTCCATGTGTAGCCCACTTTTAGGGCAATACTTGGCTATGGTCATTTGTAGTGAACCAAGGTTTGTCCCCTTGTAGATTTAGTTTGGAATGGAGCAATCCTGGAACACTACACCGTTTATGGTAATTAGTGTCATGTACACTATTTGCGAAGGCCTAGACTAGATGCCTAGACACCTCAAAGTGTCACATGCACTTATTGCCAATATGATATTATTTGTCAACATAAGTATTTTTTTAGGTGAAAATTTATTTACATCAAGACATTTAGCGTAGCTCATTGAGATACTTGAGATGATAGTTTTGAGTTTTAGTATGCAAGGGTAAGATATTATTGTTGAGCATATAAATGGCAAGTGTCATTTGTGTACACTTTAGTCTCTCAACTTGGTTTAACATCCTCACATGGAGTATGATTTGGAAATCATGTTGTAATGACAATCCAGAGCAATGATCGGGGAAATTTTGGGCATAATCGGTTGAGATCCTAGTGTTTGCAAGTCCAACCGGTTACATGTTGACATCCTTCGGTTTTCCTTTATTAAATTGGGGTATTTTCTATAAATTCCTCTACATCGATCGGTAAATTTCTTGCAGTCTTGAACTTGAAGTGGTTATTTCTCAAACTCAACCGGTTCATCTGTAACTAAGTGCCGCTTCTCCCCAATCATAGATCCAGAGGGCGCTTGGTGGTTAAACTGAGGCTCAGTTTTGATTTAATTTTTCTTTTGAAAGGTCTTCACGGTGACGGTGTTATTTGCATGACGCACTATAGTTGTGAAGAGCTACCTTTAAGGTTGAGACATTTATAGTCTATCAGATCCACTTAACCGTTCATTAGGGTCATGTAATGCCGACATAGATGAGATTTATATTTTTAGGCAAACAGAGTAAGGGTTTATTTGGTGATGGCTTGTGATTGATTACCCTCGTAAGAGTTTTGACAATTGTTGTAATCAATCATTAACATTGAGATGAGTGGTTATGGATTAACTTATAAATCGACTATGTGTTACCCTAGCTTCACTGTTTGAAATTTTTTAACGATTTCCATATTCATGAACTTTTTTTTATAAAAAAATCGCATTATCCCAAAAAAAAATTCTCTTGGCAAGAAAAATAACTCCCCACTACTCCTCCTCCCAAACGGATGCAAACTCTTGTATTCTAACGGTTATAGATGCCTCAACCTTAACCCTTACAGAGATTGCATGTGGATTTGCCAGAGTAATATGCATTTGGAAACCCGTGGAGTAAACCATACAGTATTGAAAATACACAACACATATTAGAGTTATCCGTTAACTAACCGGGGGTTTGAGATGGAGTTCAACCGGGTGTCATCCATTCGCCCCTAGTTTAGGAAGTAACCGTTAATTGTGCCACCTCATGGTTGACCAATTAAAGGGGCGGTTGACCCTCCAAAAGATAAGGTGAGGTAAGGTCATGGTGCACGGTGGGCCGCCCGGTTCCCAAGTTTAGACCCGTGGTAGGTAGCCACGATTTAGGGGCGGTGTCATAGATAAATACGGTAGATGCCCACGCTTTATGGATGGCGTCATAATATGACGTCATCACGTGGGGTGGCTAGACCCAAATATGGGCATTTTAAATTAAATTCCTCATTAGACTTATCCACTAACCCCAATGTGGAAACTGGGCTCCAACTCGACCCGGTCTCAAAACCGTGTCGGGCTCGTTCCAAATGGTAACCCAGGGTCAAACGCGTTTTGACCCTCTCCCATACCCAAAAAAAAGTCTGGGTCCGCGTTTTTTTTTAGATCGTGCTGACGGGCTGGCTTTTTGTATACTGACGGGTGATTCTCCTAACTCCCCCAACTCAACATGTGTTTAGGGGAGTTAGCGGATAACTCTATTGTACTCTATATTTTCTCTTAAATCTGAGTGTATCTGAGAAAGTAATCTGTGCCATCTGAATCTTATCACTTCATAATTCATACACATGCACATTATTATACAAGGACCTCAGGCCTTTTGGTGTCCAAATTTGAAAAATCAAGGTTTCAGTTCAAATCCTCACATTCCACAGATGAGTTAAATCCCTCTTAGTTGACATTGTTGTTATTAACTGGAGATGTATATACTATGACAGTCAGGTACATAATACTTATGTAGTATACTTACAGATAAGGTAGATGAGCCTACTTTGGTTATTAATCTTTATCGGACACCTATATTTGAGTGGTATGTGTTTCAGTTTGGCTCCAAGAACGGATACTCAAAAAACATGTGTTTAAAAGAGATTGGACTACATTCTAACTTCTCTAATATCATGTTGGTGGCAACCAAAGTGTACATAATATTAAGGAGGTTTATAGTATAAACATGGATACGTGATAATAGAGAATTAGTGTAGCATGTGACATTATGGATTAATCCAAAGTCAACATTGCAATAATGACAATGTTGACAACATGATGCGTGCGAGTGTGTGGTTTGAATTCCTTGATGGAATATTTTAATGTCAAAATATATGAGATGTGTGCAAGGGAAATGTGACAAGAAGGAGAGAGACTTAAATTGAGCATATCCGTTTTCTAGGGTTTCAAGATATAAGAGAGGGACTAACATTACAAAGGTTCTGGTGTACATCTTCAAAATATGCTAACCATTTCAGATTGAAAAGTCAACATAACTGGAAGGACCTACATGACCATTTAACGAGCATGAGACTCTTCACTTTGGTAACGAGTAAAATATTTATATGAGCCTTGAAACTATGAGGGAAGTGGCTACAGCCTCGATTTGGATTTGCTAACCATCTTGTACTAATTGCGTGTTTTGTATCCCCGGGGAAGTGGGCTAGTTGGAAAAAGTAACCATTTAAGACCCATATACCTTACTAGAGCCAGCAGAAGTTATGTACTTATGAACTGTTTTCTTGAAGGTTTTGTAAGCACAGTGCAAATAGCGCCACGTCACAAGCCCATTTTGCAACAAGTGGCGCCTTCACAGCGCCACGCATGCAGGGCCGCCACGTGTATCACCATTCTGGCCTATATATATAACTGCTACCATTCTTGTCTATTCCATCCATGCATTCAAGAATCAAGAGCATTTTCTACTGCACCAAATCAAAATCTCCATAATAGTACTGCTTGATCAGACTCGATCGAAAGAAGCAAGCTCGGCGGATACTTTAGTCTACTTTCCTCTAGTTCAGTATCCCAAATTCTCATCTCCACTCGTATTGATTGCTCTTGTTGAAGCATTGGCATCCTATTAATTGACGAATCGTCATGCCGAACTACGAAAGCGCCAGTGACTTAGCAGCCCACAAGACCAAGGTAAGGTTCTCTTTATACATGTTGCCAATGGTACAGGTCAATGTGATTCTCCACGGCCACTTCAATTTGTTATCTGCAGGTTCCAATTTTCTTTGCAGTAAGTATACTCCATGAGTCACGTGGTTAATATGTTTAATGCATGGGGTACTCCTGATCCTGAGAACAACATCCGTTTCAGGTTAAGTTGCCTACTCATGAACTGGGTGTTGTAAATTATCTTTTATTGGAATTAGCTTTGAAGCATTGATGGTTTGATCGATCTTGGGGTGCTAATCAAACTCTCCATATCCTTTGGCTGTTTTTGCAGGATGCTGCTGGGGTTACCCAAGACAAGGCTCATGACATGGCAGGTGCAGCCAAGGTGAGGGTTTCACATCATTTTTCTGCAGGTTCTGATTTTCTCCATGGGTGGGGTTGAATGGGTTGTCTGGAAATCATGAGCACATCATCACAAGGTTAATAATGTGGAGAACCGTTTGCGTTAATAGTGGTCGCATTCATCTACTCATGTGGTTTAAATTTAGTTAAAAATTTGATTTCAGGTGACAGTATACAAGAGACCAGACCACAATCCTGGTCGCAGATGCTTGGTTTAATCTTGCCTGCACGGTGCTCATTGACTGTTTTTCCCTTGTTTTTATGGTTCGTGCAGAATGCTGGTGGAGCTACCCAAGACAAGGCTCATGACATGGCAGGTGCAGCCAAGGTGAGGTTCTATGTTTATCGCCACATCAGTTCCTGCAGGTTCTAGTTTTCTCCATAAGTGGGGTTAATAGGTTGTCCTGATCATGAGCACAAGTACTACACACAATTATGTCGAGAATGATCTGCATAAATATAGGTTGCAATTGTATCATGATCTACTCATGTGGCTACTTCTAAAAGCTTATTGGTAACTTGATCTTGCGGTGCTACAGATTGACTGTTTTTCCCTTGTTTTTATGGTTCGTGCAGAATGCTGGTGGTGCTACCCAAGACAAGGCTCATAACATGGCAGGTGCAGCCAAGGTGAGGTTCTATGTTTATCGCCACATCAGTTCCTGCAGGTTCTAGTTTTCTCCATAAGTGGGGTTAATGGGTTGTCCTGATCATGAGCACAAGTACTACACACGGTTATGTTGAGAATGATCTGCATAAATATTAGTTTCAATTGTATCATGATCTACTCATGTGGTTACTTCTAAAAGCTTATTGGTAACTTGATCTTGCGGTGCTACAGATCGACTGTTTTTCCCTTGTTATTATGGTTTGTGCAGAATGCTGGTGGTGCTACCCAAGACAAGGCTCATGAGATGGCAGGTGCTGCACAGGGCAAGACCAAGGCAGCGAGCGACTTGGCAGGGGAGAAGTGGGAGAGTACAAAGCAAGCCTCCTCCAACGCTGCACAAGCTGCCTCCAACAAGGCCGCGGAGGCCAAGGACAGTGTGAGCGGCCTGTTGCACCAAACTGGGGATGCAATGAGCGGTGCCTACCAGAGTGTCAAGAATGCTCTCTCTTCTAATAACTAGACACCCAAAACTGTCACCTTGTCATGTAATCGAAGCTCATCATGTGATCTCATGCCATTGCTTAATTTGCTGGCGCCAATACATCACAAAGTAGACAGCATCGTTTTTGAGGCATTATACATAGATCATCAGGGTAGTGATCAGGATGTTCTTGGCGTGTCTTTTTAAGACTTTCAACGATCAATATGAGCTGAAAAAGTTTGAGTACTACTCTCTTCCTGCTGCTCGCAACATATCTTCATATGGGCCCTTGTGATTTGAGGAGGTGCTATTCAGAAATTAAGATGGCCTATTAATTATATGATGAAAGACTTGATGACCTCTGAAGCCATTACCCATAAAAAGGAAATGTTTGGGAATGCGCTCAAGATAGTATTTATACAATTGGAGGATGTTGTTGCATTCACTGAAAGCTTATAAACCGTTACTTCTCACATCACCATTTTTATTTTACTCGATGTTTTTGAACTTTTCATATGGCTTGAAACATTGCTGCAAGAATTCAAAAGGGGTATGATATTGCATGATAGTGGTAATCAAATATACTACATGTGGAAAGAAAATTAGCATTTGCATATTTGTATGTGTTCATAGTTTGGAATGTAATGCACCAATTGGGAGAGTGAAATAGATAGAACACCTGAATGAAGTTAGCGCCCAAGTTGGCAAGACTAGGTTACAATGTACTTGGGGCATATTTACACTAAAGGCCTTAGGCCTTGGATCCTACATGACCATGGTACGCCGTTTTTTGAATGAGACCATACTAGACTATAGCCCAAAGTCTTTGGAGGTCACAAGCCTTTAGTGTAAAACAAATAAGATCATAAAAAAGACCTCACAATACTTTAACTAGATACGAGAATGTATATGAAGGAGAGAAGAAAGAAAGTGTTCGTATCTTTGTTTATGTATTGATGTTTGTATATGTTAATTCATGAAGTTTTAAGCATCCAATCTTTGTTTATAGGTTATGAATCAAATGAATCAACTTTGCTTACAACACACCAGAAAAAGTATTGCTTAATTAAAATATTGCACAATAGAAAATTACTATACAATTAAAATATTGCACATTAGAAAGGTTATTGCTCAACATTTACACAAAAAGTAGCCATCTACAATAGCTCATTAGTCAATTATTTTGAATTGAACATGAATAGTATTGAAATATGTATATTTAATAAGTTGTCATGGGTTGTCCCCAAGGCCCACCGCACATTTCCACCTTGCCTATCTTCAAGAGACGTCCCAAAAAAACCCCTACAATCTCAACCCACATTATTCATACCTGCCATGTGGAGTTTCATGTAGATTTTTCATTCACTGAAAATTTTATGAGTTGTTGTTCAAAACTACCATCATGTAATCCTAAAGCAAGGGCCCACAACACTCTCAACCAATTAGAATTCAAGGATTCTCAAGAGCCAAGGCCTAATGGCATTTGTGTAAACAGGCCCTCATGTAACTGTACATAAAATACAAACATTGTAGCAAAATGCCACATTCCAATAGTCCAGTGACAAACAATGAATGATCTTTGCCAGCTTTTCCAGTAATTAGAACCTGGACTCTTCTCCACTGTGTCATAGCCAAATATTGTGAATAGGATATCAGCCTGTGATATTCCTTAGGAAGCTACACTGAACAATTAAATCTGCTTATAAATGAGTTATTTCCCCACCAGAATCCTAAAAGTATATATGCTTTTGATACAACTCTTGAGGAAGAAGCCACCATAGTGGTGAGAATAGATCCGTGTAGCTCACATTAGCCAAGTAGTTTATTTCATTAAGTTTGAGATATAGCACCCCTCAACTAACATGTACGCTTGGCATTGGTCCTATATCTATATTCTTGCAGCTAAATTAATATTAACTCATGGATCACCTGCCTAAGATTGGATGCAGAAATGAATAGAGAATTTAATAATTTAAGGATGTGTTGCACATTGTAGGTTAGTTTGAAGCTTATCTTAGCTGCAGGACTAGTGGCATGGTTTAAGAGTCCAACAGCTCAAACTCCCATCTTTAACATACTCAGGTTCTCAATTTTGTTTCACGTCCATTCGCAGGATAGGTTCATGGAGTATTGCTATCAGAATTGAAGCACAGATATCAACTTGTGTTGATATCTTTGATTGTTTAGTTAGCAATTTCACTCTACTTGGTTCATAATAAGTTCAAGTATTCTTGTAATTCCGCCAATTCGTTCCAAGATAGGTTGTAGATTGGTTCAAGTAGAGCTTGTCCTAGTTATTTGGCCTCTCCTATTCAAACAATGCGGAGTACCATACCTTGAACAATCTGTGAACTACTCCTCTTACAATGGCCGCAATTAATCCAAGGACAGAACACATTGATCATTATTCATAAAAGATGAGAGCACCAACATCAAATTCCTAACTTTTCCTACTGCTAAGTAATATGCAGACAGTTTTACAAAACCTCAGGAGCTCTGACTGACGATGGGGGTATTTAATGATTCAAGTACCCCAACTGTTCTTTGTTCAAAAGATTCCATCCAAGGAAGACAGGACTACGACCACCTGAACTTTCAGAAAGAATAGCTTGCATCCCCTATGATAGATAACCAATAATAACTGAACAGAAATTCACATACAGCATGTTAAACGGGCTACAGGACTCTGCTAAGTTGTGCACGTATGCTATTATCAGCAACTACTTCTATTATGTGAAAGATATCACCCTGTAACATTTCCAGCACAACACTTGAACATAGACCTTAGAATCACTCTAATTGGCCCCATTACCTCAAGAGCCCTCACATGGCAACTTTGATCTGTTGGGAGAAAATCTAACTCCATCACATAAATGATCTGGCAAACCAGGTAACATCTTAGGCAGCCTAAACAGCATTGAACTTTTTACACAATAAAAGCAACCAAGCTGGCTCCTACAGTTCAGTAGACAGCATATGTGAACCATGGTAGCTTAACCAGTATGCTCAATCTAATCATTGAAGAAGCTATATGCAATTGCAGATAAAACATGGTATGAAACCCTTTTCCTGCTCAAACTGGAAATACAAACACATGCGAGAAATCTCCCCAACAGCAAATTGTAAATCAATCAATATGCATCACTTGCAGAAACAAAATGGTGCACTATGGGTTGTAGTTCCACCTAATATATGTAATACATGGGGTTGGGCAACTTGAAGGTGCGGCTGCCAACCGACTCCACTGTGATGTCACTCCATTGGTCACCCATTGAACTCCATATGCGGAAGCCCTGGGCTTCTAACTCTTTCCGACGTGCTGTCTTATATTCAACAGCAGTTAAGCCTGTCTCCTCTGGTGACCTGGTTTCATCAGATGACAAATGAGAAATCGATCTCAACTATTATTAACAGAAGCAAAGCAGTGCTGATGAGATTGGAATTTCAGAAGGACAGTGTAAGGTTTACACATTCTTGATGTGCTCAATCCAAATGTTTGAACACTTGTTGTTTTATTGTTGAAGCGAACAAATGCTCTCTACAACATCAAGGTATATCTACTTGCCAATAATAGGTTAACGGATCACCTGTTATAAAAGCTTCCCTCCAATCTCAGTGGTCTACAGATAATGATTCACTCTCAAAAAGAATCAATAAATGGATCAATGCAATAACTTCATGAGGATTTCACCTTCTCCAGAAAAAAGTCAAGGGCATAACTTGCCTTGAGTTAGAGCTCTACAATTGGTGCTTCAAAAACATGACTCAGATTGTATTGTATGGATACATGTACGTGCTCAATATATTGTAGAGTGCCACATGGCAAGTCTTTTGACACCAATTAAATCCCAAATAGAAATTACAGTTTGGCATAGAAAAAAAATGAACCAGGAAGCACCTTATGGTAATACATGACAAGCCTCATAATGCACTTGCAAGCATCTTGGCTAGCAAGATACATAGGAGGAGCAGGACAACAGAAATTCCTTGATAGACAAGCACAGGGCAGCTGTCTACTAGGCTGTTTTGGAATATTTCTTTTCTTGATCAATGTATTACCTCTCTACAGGTCAAAGCATATTGAAGGATTTCTTTATTTATGAGTCTTTTGATTGCACTCATCCAGAAACAGAGGCACTCACCTTAAAATAAGGGCTGACCAGCCTGCATAACCAGCAGAAAGCAGATTTTGTGTAGTTACATTGCGCTGCTCCTCTGGTCTACCAGTGATGAAAGCAAAGCTCCAATTTTGAGCCTGGAGGTCAGTATAGAGGGAAAGCATTGGTTCTAATGCAGGAGCACTTGCATTGTTCACCCATATATTCCATGTTTTCTCAATCCAAGGATCCGTCCTGGCAAAATTACAAAATTGACGTTAATAAGGATCTCTCTATCCTAAGAATGTGGAGACATTCCTCAAGAAACAAGCATATGCAATGAAAAAAACTGACCAACATTTGCACCAGTTGTAGATTGAATAGGTGAAAGAAACGCTTGGCAAAAGTTGTGAGCTTACCCATAGTTGTGAGCTTGATAGTAAGGAATGTTTGACAAAACTGTCTCATCAATATCTAGCACAATAAGGTCGCGGTGATCTGGCCCTGCAGACAATGTGCTGAAATAGTCTCTGGCAGCATCAATAGCTACCTCATAATCAGTATCATACTGGCCTAATTCAACATACTCTGCCACATAACTTTTGCACTCTTTCGGGAGGAGCCAGCCCTGCAGATTATTGAGTTCTGCATTGAAAGCAAAGCTTCTGCATGTGTTTGGCACAGGAGGCTGCTGACATTTGCCCAACATAACAGCTAGGGTTACCACAAGGGTGAAAAGTATGATCCCGATGGTGGCCATGACAGCCATCAAGGCAGTGACTGCAATAGATGAGAGGTAAATACCAAGATCATCCACTTGAATATATGCATTTCCAAAACCATATCTGCTTCCATATACTGCACGCCCCAAAAGAAAGGAAACATGCTTAGTTTGACAACATGGAACCACCATAAATCTTGTTCATATTATGTATGCAAAGCAAACAAAACGACCATCAACTGGCATTGGTAAAGCCAGATCCTTAGGGCTGGAAGCAGAGCACGGGACATATACCAGTACTAGCTGAGGATATCCTCACTACCTTCTATGAAGGTCAACAAAATCTCTCACATGAAAAGCTAAAGAAAAGTCAGAAAACTCAGTCCATTGAGCACCATGAGTTCTATATTTCCTTCCATGTTCAAAAATATCGCGAAGACAAGTCCGGCCAGATTCTTGTAACTATCATCCTAAACTAAGAGATAAGTTAGGAATGCAAAGCATATAAAATGACCACCAAGTAACATTGGTATTGCACATCCTTAGGGCAAGAGGCAGAACAGAGGGACATATACCGCTACAGATAGCTGAGGAAATCCTCAACCCCTTCTATGAAGGTCAACATGTTTCACATGAATAGCTAAAGAAACATGACAGAAGTCTAAAAACTTGGTCCTTTGAGAACAATGAGTTCTATATTCCTTCCATCTTGAAATATATCACAACAGAAGTCCACCCAGACTATTGTTACAATCACTCTTGATAAAAAGATATGTTATGAATGCAAAGCATAAAAAATGACCACTAAGTGACATTGGTAAGCCAAATCGTTGGGGCTAGAGGCAGAGGGACATACACCCCTACTGATAGGTGAGGACATGGTCAATCCCTTCTACAAAGGCCAACATGTTTCACATGAATAGCTGAAGGAAAATTTGAAATCTCGACCCTCTGAGCACCATGACTTCTATGTATCCATGTTCAAACATATCACAGGAAAAGTCCGGCCAGATACATGTAATAATTTTTCTTATTATCAGATAAGTTAGGCACCCAAGCCATACAAAACGACCCCCAAATGACATTGGTAAGCCACATCCTTAGGGCTAGGAGCAGAGCAGAGGGATATACCACTAAGATAGCTTCTGGGAACGTCAACAGTATCTTTCAGATGAATAGCTGAAGGATTTTCTGAAAACTCACTCTTTTGAGCACCATAAGTTCTATATTTCCTTCCATGTTCAAATATATCACAAGAGAAGTCTGGCCAGATTATTTTACCAATCATTCTCGATTAAGAGATGAGTTAGGCATGCAAAGCATACAATATGGCCACTAAGTGACATTGGTAGGCCACATCCTTAGGGCTAGGAGCAGAGCAGAGCAGAGGGACATATGGCTCAATCCCTTCTACGAATATCAACATCTTTCACATGAATAGCTGAAGGAAATTCTGAAAACTCGGTCCTGTGTGCACCATGAGTTCTAAATTTCCGTCCGTGTTGCAATATACCACAAGACAAGTCCGGCCAGATATTTTCAACGGTCATTCTTGATTAAGAGATGATTTAAGCAGCAAAGCATTCAAAATGACCAAGTGACATTGGATAAACCACATCCTTAGGGCTAGGAGCAGAGCAGAGGGACATATACCACTACTGATAGATTCTATGAACGTCAACAACATCTTTCACATGAATAAGCTTCTGGAAACTCGGTCCTTCGAGCATCATGAGATCTATAATATTGAAATCTATCACAAGAGAAGTCCGCCCAGATCATTCGTCCAACGACCATTCTTGATTAAGAGATAAGCTAGGCATGCAAAGCATAAAAAATGACCAAGTGACGTTGGTAAAGGTGCATCTTTAGAGCTAGAGGCAGAGCAGAGGGACATAGGTATACCAGAGTCACGCTGGCTGCTGAGGAGAGATTCCCTTGACGCATTTCTGCTACCGAGAAGGGAATTACTGGGTGACCTCCGGCCAGACTCAATTGTGTCGTCATCTGGTCCAAAACTGAAGGATCTGGGTAAGTCGGAGCCTGAGGCTGAGGCAGGATTATCACCCGTTTCCACCATCGTGTTGTACCTTCACTTCGTCTCCTGATGATTCCTCCCTTCTTGTTCTCAGCCTCTTCAAACTGATGAAATTGCAATTTGGTGGCGGGGAAGAATGGATTTAGAAATCTTTCAGTCACACAGGAGCTTTGATAAGAGTTTCCATCAAGCCACCGAGATGAACCCTAAAGCCTAATAGTTCCTGTGCCTGCACAAAGCACCCTATAAATACAAATACAATGGCTACGGGAACAACCTCTGGTGCAATGTCCCGAAGAAACTCGCGTATAAACCAGCCTGTTTTTTATTCTCTCGAATTTCGCATTCTTCTCATTCATTCCCTTTGCGAAAGCAGAAAAAATTGCCGCAACACCTCTCAAATTTGAACTCGCCACATATTATTGCACATATGGAGATGGGTTAGCTTGGTCCCAGTGAGAGCCCATTACAATGCCTTGGTCAAAATCCTTCTGCAAGACGAAACACATTGCCATGTGGAATGCAGAACCAAATGCAATACAAAAATCTTTCCACGACATCTCATCAACAGCGGCTACCACCTTATCCAACTCACATGCTAAACCCTCGACCACATACATCCCGAAGGCATCATCATCAACAACTGCAAAAAACGCGGCCCAAAGCAACTTTTGACTCTCTTCGGAAGATAACTTCCAATGTACCAAGCAAAAGTGAACAACACAACATAACTTAAGCCAACCCAACCCAACTCCAGAGCCAGGAGTAAGGAGCTACAAACCAGTGTAAGATCCTCTCCTTCAAGCAGACAGCACTCACCTCAAAAAGATTGTTTGGCAGCCTTGGAAGAATCCTCAATCGCCCCACAAAAGTGGGACTCGCAATCCTAGAAGAACTCAAAATGAAAATAAAAAGAAGACTAACCTCACTCTCCTCCGCTCAAAGCTCCTCTTAACGGATGAAAGTACTTTCCATCCCCCAAGGTTTGCTCCATGTACATCCATACCTCTCCAGATGCCATCGAAAAAGGTGGTGTGAGCGCAAGTACTTTTTTTAAGCTTATTCGAACTTCAACTTCCTCCAGTTGCCATACGAGTAGGTAGCTACCGTAGTAGGATTTCAAGATATTTCATAAGTTAAGATAGTGCCTCACTCATAAGAATCCATGTTGTTCTCTACTCACAACATTCAAACGTTCACGAAGATTTGAGGGGAGACTCATACCACACCATCCACACTATATTGTTAGGGCGAACTCTGGAGTGAGAAAAAAGTGAAGGAAGTCCACATAGGTAATGTGTTCCGAACTTTTAAGGACTCTCTACACTAAATAAATTCTGGTCAAGGTGACATCTTTACCTGAACTTAACACAGTAACCTAGGTATCTATCTCCTCTGTTCTTCTGTCCTGTGAAAGTTGTGTACAAAAATACAAGAAGTCACTCTCAAGACTCAGCGACTGCGGGTTCTGTTCAGAATACATGTAAGTTAAAGCTAATTAGTTTAAGTTATTAGGTACACAAGTCTTTTCTTCTCTGTGAGGCATAGCAAGGCCATTCATACTAACTTATACTGTGTAAATGCATCTGAGAAAATTTATTATGATCTTGAAACAAAGCTGATGAGTTTGCATCTACGAGCGGGGATATCCGACCGCTAGTTACAGATGGGCCAAGTTGAGTTTGAGAAATGACCGGTTCAAGTTCAAGACTTAAGGCATATTCTTTGGTTTCTTTTTAAATGATCGGCGAAATGTTTGAAGTTAATAAAGAAAACCGAAAGATATCAACATGTAACCAGTTGGACTTAGACACACTTGGATCTTGACCAATTGTGCCCAAATCTTCCCGGACACTGGTTCGCATGAGGACGTTTGGCTCTAATTACAGATCAGTCAGATAATTTGCACTGGGAGCTCACAACTTCGTAGTTATTAAATCTTTTCGATCATGTGTCTGCTTTCGGCCGTTGAGAGTTGGTAGTTTGCAAGGCATGTCATTCTACTGATGCAGATGATCTTTAAGGATTCGCTACGATAAATTCTTACACAATAAATTCGCTACCGATGTTTACCTGAACTTAAACAGTAACCTAGTTATGAGTATCTCCTGTTCTGTCCTGACAAGTCACTCTCAGCTACTGCTCTGTTTGGCCTACTTACATAACATGTAAGTTAGGTACACAAATCTCTTATCCTCTGCGGACATGATAGTTTTCATATGCATCCGAGAATTTTATTGTGATCTTGAAACAAAGTTGCCAGATGAGTAAGTTCACATGAGGAAGGTTGGCTCTAATTACAAATCTTTCAGATTTACGGGGAATTTGCCGGTAGGACTTGCTTGGCACTTGAGTGGAGTTTGAACATGGCAGCATGAGGAGGAAGCACAGATATTGAGAATAGGGTTTAGGGTTTAAGTAGCGATGGGGGAGAAGGCGAGATCTCGAAGGATGGGGATCCGCCTGCGCTGGATGTGTGTGCCAGCCTTCCTAATGCTTTTTCTGATATTCTTGGTGCCCTTCTTCTACGATCCACAATGGCAATGGAACGTGTCATCTCAAGCGGACGATCAAACCCCCACATTGCCATTGCGAGCAAAGCCAGGAGAGAGCCATGTGCAGGCTTTGATCAATGCCATTCGAACAGCCACGGCTGCGGCTGCCGCAGTCAAGAACAAGACTTTCTCCGATCAGGATGCTCAGGTATTGCTTTTGCTCCATAAATAATTTCATTCTCATCAAAAAAAAATCTTTGGACCTCTTAGGGGTGAATTTAGCCTTTGTGAAATGAGGGTTTAGGGTTTGTTCGGTCTGGCTATGGAAGTTGCTTGGAGGGCTGAAGCAGAGTGCTTAAGCCGTATGTGAGAATCAGTAGGCTCTTGATTAGCTTATTGGGTTTAGCTTGCGGTCTCGATCCACCCAATTTCGGTCTGGGGGTAGCGATCCCGAGGAGGGAGGCCTGTACATGTGTTGTTGGAAATACTCGACAGAAATCTTTGTCAAGGTTTTGTCTGCACTTAAGTTTTTGAACTGAGAAATTCCTCTTGCTCTTCTGCCTTTTCACTTTTATGTGTTCGCAAGCTCCTCATCGTCTCAGATCGAATAAATCCTTAACCTTCAACCCTGGAAGGTGGTCCTGAAGTCTTTCCCGGTGTGTATTTCAACGATATCTGTCTCCATTATTCAAGCATGATAAATAGAGTGGTATATGGTTACGGCGACTGTAAGAATTCAAAATCTACGTAGGGGATATAATTCTCTGCAGAGCTGAGCAGTAATCTTGTCAAACGAGGATCATCACCATCTCCTGTTAAGGAAATGGATTTAAAAGTAGGGTTTAATTAATGAAAGAGTGTATCTTTCCTGCGTTTTTCTGACGATTAACTATGCGCTTGCGAAGGGAAGGCATGGAAGGAGCACAACCCATGCTCGGCTCGAACAGAATTAGGGTTACGATATGCACGCCGACCAAATGCAAAAATTCTGGATCCCAATGTCGACTGGGACAAAGTGCTCGAGGAGTACTCAGCTCTCCATCGAACCTGTATGAACAGTGTGGGCAATATTCCTGAGTACTTTCTATCCGGAGCCACTCACGCCAACTGCAAATTCTTGATTATGGAGATTCAGGGTGTGGGAATTGGCAACAAGATTGGTTTGTTCACGTCAGCCATTCTGTACGCAGTGTTGACACAGCGGGTCATCCTTGTGAACGGCTATTCCTACATTCCTTGGGTTATGTGTGAGCCATTTTTGGGATCACATTGGTTACTAGATGGACACTTCCCTCTTCCTGACCGCCATGGCCGCGAGACCACCCTTCTAGGGAGGTGGTCTGGATATGAGGATCCGATTTGGAAGTCTAGTGCATTTTTTGGGAAAGGTGTGTACTCTAACTCTCTAATCTATATCCTGAGGTAATTGGCGCATGTGTGCCTATGAGGTTTTGAGACTAATCAATTGTCCATTGAAGCTTGTGACATATTTCATGCTCACATCGATTGGAACTTGTGAGGATTCCCGCATGCCAAGCAAACATGCATTTATTTTGGCGAGGGCTGCCTAACCTCATAGGCACTTATGATATGCAACAGACTGATATTTGTGCAAGTATGTATGTATCTTTTTGCCAGAGAATCTTCAGATACATACATACTGATAGTGGAAAGTAAGCACTATCATCAAAAGTTTAGCAAGGGTGATATATACATATCAACACAGATACTTACTTACATCATACAGCAAGGGTGATGCTAATATGTTGATAAATGTGCTACTTTCTCCTCACCAACCTCCAGAACTACACAACCTGCAGCATAGAAAGAGAGAAACAACACTTAGAATGTTGGAAGTATTTAGTTATGAATATCACAGCACATGCCAAATGTGGTTGATTTGTGTCTAGGCTTTCAACTTGACCCGAGGCTCCTATCTGCAACTTCAAGAGATTCTTTTCTTATCACAACTTGGGACTTACCTTTTATATCTATGTCATCTTTTCAATAGGTGTTGACGCGAAAAAAGCAGGCAGACATGCACCCCCAGCCTTTGCAGTGAAGGTTGACCACTCTCATCCCGAGGTGACCAGGTTTTATTGTAACACAGAGCAAGCTTATTTGACAGAGGCAACATGGGTGCATTTCACTGGCTGTCTTTACTTCCTACCAAAGCTCTTTGCTGTTCCTGCATTCCGGCCTGTCCTGGAGTCACTCTTCCCTGACCCATCACTGGCTCTTACATACTTGCTGCGAACTTTGATGATTCCAAATGATGGCATATGGGAGCAAGTGAAACAGCAAGATAATGCTCTTTTTGCAAATGTGGATCGTCGTGTTGGCATCCAGGTTCGTGGCTGGCACTTCTCGTACATTTCCAACATTCTATCCTTCAATCTTATGCAGAGAATGTGTGTGGTTTGAAGATAGCCATCTCACAGATTCTTCTTCCATCCCTGCCTGGTTGCCTTGTTCTTTATATTTAAGTTTTTAGCCAATCTTTGGACCTCTTTGATGGCAATAATTGTTGTCAAAACATAGCTCCTTGAGAAGTATGAAGATAGAATGAGATAACCCTCAAGTTCGTCATAACCCCTAAGGTGATGTCCAGAAGGGAATTAAGAATCCTTTGTGCCGGTAGTACACCTTCCAAGGCATTTGTAATAGATCGGCACCTGTGTAGATTTTTGAGCAGGTACTTGCCTTGTTTTTCAGTCAAAATCTTTGGACCACCTGATGGCAGTAATTGGTGCCAAATTATATCCTCTCAAGAAGTCAAAAGATAGATTGGGATTTCCTCCAATTCTGTCATGTCAGGATCATATCAATGAATCAGATGCACCCATATCCAGGGATGGAATTCCAGAAGGATTGGAAAAGGCCTTTGTATCAATAGTACATCTTCCGAGTCTGAATTATTCTTAATGAAACGGAAGCAAGAGGTGACTGAAACCCAAGGCCTTAACCCAGATCCCATGGGAACTCGGAGGTTAATCCGCCTAAAGGCCAGAATAGTACTTGGATGGGTGTACCTTCCTAGCACTTAATTTCCAGCGCCCCCTACCACCTATGGTCCACCCAGTCAGATTAGGGGTATCGGATATTTTTAAACAACCATGTGGAAACCCAGAGGCTTTCCATTGGGGGAGATAGGTGCCGGCCAGCTTATCTGCGCCTTTTTAAGGTGTCACCTTCCAAAAGAGGCAGCAGTCTTGGGGGGGGCCTATAAATTAACCTTGTTAATCCCATTTTGGGATTACATGTAGACGTAGACCAACTCACAAATGAAGCAACATCATAATTCACACCGGTGGCAACATCAGAGTGGTCGTTTTTCCTTTCTGAAATGAAAGCTGTGTAGATTTCTGTTTGGAAACTGACTGTAGTTCATGATGGTTGAGCAGGTTCGGTTCCTCTATGGGAGGAAGGTTTATTTTAGGTCGGCAAGCAAGAGGGCAAACAAGCATGTCGTTGAATGTGCAACAGAGAACAACATTCTCCCACACATTATTCAGAAGGGCTCCTCAAAAAATACTGAAAGTGTTGCTCAGAAGACCCCACAAGTTATACAAGTGTTTGTAGCATCTCTTCACAGAGCTCTTTCGGAGGAGCTTCTGGAGAGGTACACCAAGCATGAGAGCATCAACGGCAACATAGTTCGTGTGGCTCAACTGACCAACAGAGAGACACAGCAGTTCAGTGTAAACGAAGATAACATTGCCATGGTTGAAATTATCTTGTTGAGCCTCGTGGATGATCTGCTTGTGACCCCTCTCTCCACTTTTGGAGGTCTTGCACAGGCGTACGGAGCAATCATCCCTTGGTTCCTTGAAGTGAAGAGTCGATGGGGCTCAACAAGTTGTGTTCGAGCTCAGACTGTGGATATTTGTTATCAAAAAGCAAAGTCTCATTATAATTGCCGACATGATTCGGATGCCGGTTGGAAGGCCATTCAGAATGTGGTTCCTTATATTCAGACATGTTTACCCATAGAGGAAAGTGATGGGGTACAGTTAGTGTCCCCTCCAATGCGAGGCTGAACCCTCAGATATGTCAACCTTAAATGGTCACTTTTTACTGATATCCTTTTTCCGATGTTTAAGTGTTACCCTGTAAAAATTATGTTAAACCTTGTCTACAAAATGGAGGATGTCATGGTGAAGCTTCATTGAATAAGTTCTGAAATTGGATAAAGATTGGTGTTTTTCTGTGCACAAATAATTACCAACTAAAACATCACAGCATGTGCTATTATTTTAGAAAGTGAAAGGTTGAAAGCTGCCAATATAAAACTGATGTAGAGTGGGGAGGTCATGATCTCAAAGCCAGCACCTAAATCAGATTTGTAACTTTGTATAACAGTTATAAGGTTGGCTATATGTGTTTCTTGGGTGAGACCAATTTTTTTGACTAAGCACCAAAATTAAGATTTGAGTTCTGCAACCATGGCCACTTAGCACCCCAATGTAGTTGACATTTGAAAGAAAAAAATCGGTTTCATGTACATATTACACTTGTAAAGGCAAGTATCAGTATTAATACACTAAATATGATATTCAATTTCACCAATTCTAATTGTCTTGCTCAATGCTAATTGTAAACCGCAGTATAGTGTCACTAACAGTAAATGTTAACCCAATATTCTTTATCACTCCTTGTAATTTTTGGGGGGGATTATAGATTTGCAATGTTGCAATCACTGTCACTTACCAAGTGTTTTTCCATCCAAAGTTCAATCATCCGTGACAATATTTCATCACAAGTTGCTGACAAGAAAAGGTAGGGTTTTTGGCTATTGGATGAACTCATCCATCATCCATGACAAATTTGCTCACTTATTCATAAGATTTATCATCCAAAAGGTTACCATAGACATAAATATCATATTTAGTGTAGTACCCATTTAAGGACAATTTAAGTACATATATTTCCTTGGTGAAATGATCCATAACACTTGCCATTGTAACTGGCTTATAGTTGACTATCCCAATCCTTAGAGGTAACATGTTGTGCCACTTTTGCCCATACTATGTAAATGAGGCACACTTTGTGTTGAAGTGTCCCCTCTATTTTCCTTCTCCATTTCAAGATGTAACACTAGGATAGTCTCAAGTGTTTCTGCCAACCATCAAGTTGATATTAGCCTCTAATCTCACGCAGTGCAACTCCATTACCATAGGGAATTAGCCCTTTTGACGCCATCGTTGATGTACTTTTCATCCCATAAGCCCTTTGGCTTTCCAGACTTTACAATCAATTTCAATTCACAACGTTTTCCTCAAGACAATAGTGTACCCATGATGATGTTGGCTACTTATTCCCACAGGTGCCACGTGACTCTGCGTGTTAAATAGATATCTGCTGTACTGCTGCATCAAATGAATAATGTCAAGATTTCTTAATTGCGAAATAGAGACACTCAAAAACACTCTTGAAGTGTTAAAGCTTTTGTGCAGTGACCAATTACATGAACCTACTTGAAGTCACCAAATGTATATAAAAGCTAGCTATGGATACAATGAAAGGATGCAATGAGGATCAATTAATTCTCACATTCCAGGAGATGCTGGAATACAACAAACTCTGAAGTTGCAATTCATTGCTACAAATCATTGTGCAACCAAGAGACTCGACAGTGGACAGTCAGAGAAAATAGCTTGAAAAAGTTTGATAGGTCGAAACCCCTCACAATAATATTTACTTATTCGGTGCTCAGGGGGAGCACAACAACCACTAGGGGAAAAAACAGCGGCCGCTCTGTGTCAGATTACAACTAAAGCTAGAAGAGAGTTCCGACACACAAAATCATACACACATGAAGTGCCAGAGTCCAAGAATTATGGTACAACTGATGGGAGTGAATTCTAGGTAGCGGATACCTAACCTCTAAAACCAACCATCTAGTGTATGATGTGCTCTCTAATCAGAAAGAAAGATTGATCTGAACTACACCAATCTATCCGGTGGAGTCTAGAAGTGCGAAGCAACAAAAACCAAAAGTGAAATGGAGCATAATCCTGCAGTCCAATCCAGTTCGGCGTGAAATTTCAGCAAAATTGTCCAGCTGAACGATGGCCTGATTTCGGGGAGATGGAATGGATTGAATGGCAAAGATTAGCTGGTGGCCATCAACTATTCGGGCATCTGCACACAGGAGGGCCGGTGGTACTGCAGACCATTGCTGAGATACTGGGAGGTTCAGATGACCATCTTCTCCTTCAAAATGCTCAAGAGACCTAACCTCGAAAACTACCTCTTTTAAAGTACGATGGTGCTCTCCAGTCAGAAAGAAAGGAAGGTCGATACGAACTACACCAATCTATCCGGTGGAGTTTAGAAATGAATCAACCAAAAAGAAAAGTTAACAATGAAGTATAATCCTGCAGCCTCAATCCAGTTCGGCGTGAAATTTCGGCAGAATTGTCCAGGCCAGAAAGGGATTTGATCTAAGAATGGATTGAATGGCAAAGATCAGCTGGTAGCCATCAAGCACTTGGGCATCTGCACACAAGAGGGCCGGAGGTACTGCACTCCGTTGCTGAGATAGTGGGAGGTTCGGATGACCATCTTCTCCTTGAAGATGCGTGCTCGGAGGGGCAGCCGGTAGTTGCAGGCAACGACAGCCCAAGCCGCAGCCTTCAATCGCAGTAGCGACTTCTTCACCTTCTCGGGGGTTTTGGGCTCCGTTGTCGATGGCCTTGTGAAGGTGTAGGATCGCAGGTACTCCTGCCGGCTGCCGTAGTCCCGGGGTGAGATCGTGAAGTCGTCGAAATCTTCTGTTCCCGAGTACTCGTTGCGGAAGGGGGAGAACGGTATGTCAATCAACCTGAACCCCTCCACCTTGTCCACGTCCGACCTACGTCTGCTCGTGTTGCCGAAGCTGGTTGCGAAGGGCGAGTGTTTCCCCGGGTAATTGTTGTATGGGCTCATCATCTTGCAATGCTCGCCTCTCAATTCCTTCAACGCAAATGAACTTGAGTGCCGACACAAGTGCTTTGATTAGATCAAAAACAGAGCTTCACCTCTCCAACTTCCTCGATCCAAACAACATATCGATGATTCCTCTGTGCTGGCCTCACAAACCTATTCGACCTAAGAAAAGCTGAGAGACTTGACGCCAATCGCCTCCCAGCTTCTTCTACTGGAGAAACCTATGTTCACTGAGTCTGAAACTCTTGCAGCTAAACCCCTGAACCTCACCTCAAATGATCCAATCTTGCATATCTCCACAGATACTAGCAGGAAGCTGAGGATTTTGGATTGTAACCTACAAGCCACCATATGTTGGATCGACCTCAAGCACCAAGTGCCATGCCCAATCCTGCAATCCACCCACTCCGGGGCTCCGGAACACCTAACTTGTTCTTCTCCCTTGGTAGAAGTACTAGTCGACGAACCTGTCGGGTGAAACGCGGGTAGCACTTGGAGCTGGTGGGGTTCTTATTGCAGCTTTACTCTTGACACTGCAAACCAGAGGTTTACACACAAAAACTAAAACATAAATGAATACTAACCACTAAATGATCTAGCAGTAGCAGATTGTAAGGACCCTACAACAAGTGGGGTAAGAGATAAGAACTCTTGCTCTTGTGCAAACCAGAGATTTGCTTTGCAACAGACGGAGAATATGAACTTCACACCCAGTCAGCCGGACATCCACTTCTGGTGTGCACCCAAAGAAGCTAGCGAGCAATTGCACCAAAAACCCCTCCCGCTACGACAGCAACAGACACAGAGAGAGAGAGAGAGAGCAAGCAAACCAGGGATTTGCTTTGCAACAAACAGAGGCAGCTACATATGATGGTGTGCGCACACTGAAAGAAGGGAGCATGCAATTGCACAGAAAACTTCCCACTGGATGATATATAAAAACAGCCTGAGCAGCAGCAGGCAGATCAGTCGAAAACTTGAAGAAAGTATACTAGCCGGTACTGAGAGGTTGCAGGGCGTGAATTAGAAAGGTGGGAGATGCAAATAAAGGAGGGCTTTGTGGCAACTTTGGCACCAGACTCAGAGCGGCCATGCAGTGATGAGCTACTCGACTTGAATGATAGCTTACTACATGTGCAGGCTGTGCATATTATATGGTATTGAGAGTTGAAGGCAGTGATGGGCGCAATTGGTATTGCGAGTGATGGCAGACTCTTGTGCTCACTTTACCTTACTTTGTAATTACTTGCTTAATTACTGAGCCACTGGCTGTACCTTACCTTACCTGCATCATCCCAAAGAGGCAAAAGAGTTTCCGAGGGAGGGTGCTTTCAGTGGGTGGCTGCTATTGGGGGACGTCTCTTTGGGTCACACACAGACACGGGATTTAGCAGGAGGTAGGCGTACCCTCTCATCCATGCAACATAAATACGTACTTGACTCCCTTTAGGTTTGTAGCCGGTTCATCTCAATTGACTTGGACTATTGGACTATTCTAATGCGACGTCTCTAGAGCTACTTTCAGTATCAAATCGATTGAAAAGAGTAACGTCCGGGTTGCATCCTATTTCTTGGTTTTTATGTTGGATGAAAGAGAGGGACACTTGTTTGCGATAGTTTCTTCTCTCAAAGGTTGGCGGAGGAGGTCTAGTGTTTATGTTGGCGTTGCTCTTGCACCTCCTAGTATACTTAATGCATATGGTGTTAAACCCTTCGCCCTGAGCGGTGAGTGTATAGGTATGTTGTTCTTTTGTATTGGTAAGGTTTTAGATGTTTTCACATTAGCAAATTGAAAGGGGATTCCAATGCACCATAGCATGTCTTATTTGAACTTTGTATGCAAAAGTAAGAAGGGTTCGAAATTTAATCGGAATGGGCATAAACCAACACATAGCCTAATGTCAAGGTGATGAACATTCTCATAATCTATAGGTAGATAGATAGATAGATAAAGCAAGACTTTAGACTGTTGGTTGTGGTGGGTGTTGGATTTACACAATCTAAGACTTTAAAACAAAACAAAACAAAACACTACATATAGACCATCATATATGTCTTACAAATGCCCACATTCATAGAAAAGAAAACAAAAATAACGCCCGTATATACATACCGGCATGAATGTGAGCCCGTTGGCCTTACACTGATCACGGTGTTCCATGATGCAATATAAGGTGTTATGCCTCTTTTCACCCACATTGAAACTACTTTGTTGTTCTCACTAATACATAACAATACTCTATACCTATTGTTTGTTCAATGGACTCTTGGAATATAACAATCGGATGCTCGAAAAGCTGACCAAAAGACTAAACTTTCCAAGCATACGACTGTTATATTTTGAGGGCCCACTAAACAAACAGTAAGTGTTGAGTAATGTTATGTACACTCTTATGCAAGAAGCAAACATCAAAACCCTGCATATATATTATGGTCACCTTCCAATTCTTCTACTCTCCCATAACTCTCCCTAAACTCTCCCTAGGGCTCCACCTTATGCCATAAGGCCATGTCAAACGCCCTCATTTTTCCATGTTGCGGCGGAGCCCGCCACACACCAGTCTCCTCCATTTAGTTTCCTTCTTGAAATGGTGAGGCATCATGCTCATATACTTTACTTATTACTTAATGTTTCCTCATGAACACACCACACCACATTCTTGACTTAAATCACTTAAGTCACTTGATGTTTGGAGTTACACAATGCTATGTTTTTTTTACTATTAATGTAATTTTCTATCAAGTAAACATGTTAATGTTCTATAATGTTCAAACAACCAATTCAACCTTTATTAGCTCAAAATAAGATATACGGTAAATAGTTATAGCTTTGCGTAAGTTCCAAATAGTATGCGACATTAAATAAAATATTTAAAGTAGTGCTTTGTGCTAGGATAATTTCACGAATATGGTACAGAGAATTAGACTCATTGGGCGACATGTAAACCCTATGCATGTCTGGTTTTTTTTGGAATGAGAGAACACACAATCCGGGTTGAATGATGATATGTAGTATGTTTGATAGATGACGATGTAAGTATTATGGATAGGAAGCTCAAAATATGCAATAAAAGTACTGTACAGAGGACACTCTACTCCAACAACAAAAAGAATTATATACACCCTAACCTATGTAATGTCACCCTCTGTAATGTCACTCCCTCTCTTAGATTTCAAAATCCTAGGGGCCAAATGTGCTCAATTCAATCTCCCTCTTTGTCATCACATTTTTTTCTCATATATCAAAGATTTGACATTAAAGTAATCCACCAAAGAATGCAAATCACATGCTCACACACATCACGTTGTCGTTATTGCAATGTAGACTTTGTGTTATTTCATAATGTTACATGCTACACTATTTCTCAATTGTCATGCATCCATGTTAACAATACGCATCTCCTTAATATCACATGCACTTTGATTGCCACAAGCACGATAGTAGGGAGGTTAGGGTGTATGTGTGTGTGCCCATCCTTCAAGTTATGCCACATGTCATCCTTATATGATGGTTGAGACCAACCGGAATCCCACATGGAAACTTCATACAAACACTACATTAATTATCCCAATTACCGTGTGTTATTCATAGTTACGCATTGTTGTAACTAGTTAATGAAAATGTAATATATTATCAAGCAAAGCTATTTATGTTCTATAATGTCTGAAAACCTACTGAACTACGTTACTAAAGATTGAAGTTCCAAGTAAGATGTTAGTGCACTGCATAACTCCGAATAGTAACATGCACCAATTGGGATCATCAGTGTAGTAAAGGTGAAATAGATCGGCATGTAGGTCTTATCTATCCAACCAAATTTATACTACTCAAACATTTAATATTCTAGGCTAGTTTAGCATCGAGATTAGCTCCGTAGACCCTATTTAGTCCTCTAGCATCCAACAATACTAAAAAAGCCAACCACAAACTCGGAGAGTGGGATTTTGAATGCAAATGGATGAAAGATATGCTCCAAAGTGTATATGTAACCGCTCTTGAGGTCATGGGTTCCAAGCCCCCCCAATTTTGCGGCACCTACCGCTTCACAATTTTGTCGTGGTTTTGAATGAATATTATACATGAGTTAGTTAGTGCCCCAATCGTCATTTGTTTGTTTGTATACATGCAAAGTCCTACATAGTATTTTATGGAGTCCACCACTACATTAAGTGCGAGACCTACCAAACGCAAAGTACTTCTTCTTTCTATTGGTTCTAGTGGCGAGGTTTGCCTGTGCCTGTGTTTATCAAAGTCATAAATTACATTGACTGTACCTTTGACAAGAGGACTTTCTTGGCCAAGTATCAAGGACAGATCTTGTAATAACTTAGACCTAATTAAGATAGACGTGTGTTTAAGTTAAGGTAGAAATACAGAAAACTGTGAGAAGGAGTGGCTTGAAATTGTGCAAAGATTTTCTCAGAGATGGAGTAGAGGAAATGGTGAGGAACTCAAGTTATTTCTTATAGATAATTAGTTACATTTTTCCAAAGAGGCAAATAAGTCAGCCCTTTACTTGTACAACACAGTCTGCCTTTTATGAGCATCAAAATATCTTACTCTGCATATGAGGGAAGTTAAGACATGAGCAATGGGCGGTGAGTAGTAATATATGAGTGATGAGCAGTATTTTGTGAGCGACGAACAGTAACATGTGAGCGGTGAGCTCAAAGTAATGAAATCCTCACAATTATAGGGTTTATAATGTGAATTGTACACTTGTTTTGATAATTGTGTTATAAGATGTGGATATTAAATATTTGTTTTGAATATATAATAAGGCATATTACCATGCATTGTATTATGTGTGATCAAATCATGAAGCATTTTATTAGAATCACAAATTGATTATTGTTTATAACCACCATTGAATACCAACATTCAATGTCATCTACTACGAATCCAAAATGTATCATAGAAAATCTTACAAAACCTTGGGAGTTGATTCAACACAGACCATGTGGATTAAAATATAAGGTGCAATTTAGCTATTCAAAAGAATTGTTAGATTTGAAGTACAAGTAACAGTAGAAGTAGAAATGTCAATCAAAACCCCAAGCAATAGATATTTCCCAACACTTACGAAATACAACAACGGGACAAGAACATGCTAATAACTACAAGAATACATTATTTAACCAAGAAAAAAAACTCACTAGACAGGTGACCAAACCATTATCTCACTCACAATTCTAATAATAATAAAAAGTGGATAACGTTACATTGAAGACTCTATATCGCAAACCCCCAAAAATAAATAAGTAACTAGTCTCAAATTTACAAAAACAAAAACTTTTCATGGCACAAAATTTTGTTGGCTTATGTACAATGACAATCATCAAATATTTCCAACAACAAATTGAGTAGCACAAACTCCATCCAAAAAAAAGTTGCAAATTCTAGTCTTCAATGAGGTGTGCCACAATTCCCTACAACCCCTAGGCATACTTGGCATGACCAACATCTAGCAAGATAGAATAAACCTAGCAGGAAATGTATCAAACACAAACATATTACATCTCGAGTTATCACACAAAATAAAGGACATTACATCTATAACATTTTATTTATCCATTCCTAGTCAATATTCAATGCTAAATCAATTACCAATTTCCGTGCTACTTCATCTTTTCACCCATCCCCATCTTCATTATGCATAGACATGTTATATTTATTCACAACTAAGGATAATGTAAGTTTTAGCTCCAAGGAATAAGAATAACCCTACCTATTTTCCCGAGCGATTTCTCAAATGATCATAATCACCCAACCCAAGATTGTTTGTTGTTCAATTTCACCTCGCATTAAAGGTGTTTGAAGCACAACCCTTTCATTTTCTTCTTAGAGATACAAAGCACATATTGACCCCATCTGGGTGAATTTAGGGCATGTGTATTGCGAGATATTATGATATTGTGAACAATTTCCTCTTGTACTTCCATCTATACCAAGAAAGTTGAGTTCGTTTCTTGTGTAGTATAGATGTCATTTCATTGCTCCAACTTACATGTGCTAGCCATCTTTCCATTTAATTGAATGTTGAGTTAGGCTACATTATTCCAATTCACACGTAAAGTATTTTTTTCGACCTCGCATTTATCATTTGTCAAAGTAGAGTAAGGCACTTCATTGGGTTAATCGCTCTTTGTTTGAATATTACTATGAACAAAAATGATGTTCCTTATGCCAAATTACCACGGGTATAAGATATTAGTGGGTGTATTTTCATATATTTTGTCTCCCTCATTAATCATGTGTTACCGCTCATCATTCACTACTCATTACTCATATGATAGCATTACCCCTCCGCATATGAATGCACAGAAAAGGGTTAACTCAACAACACCTAAAAGTGATCCCTAGTGGTGTAAAACATAGACCTATATGGCCAATCACCACATCCAACCTATCACTGGATTTTTTTTGGGCCATTGCTTTTTACAGTTAGCCATTTTGAGTCAACACAAAAATCCATGTACTCCTAATCTAGTGCATCAACATTGGTCATTCATAATTTTCATGTTTTTCTACCTTATTCGGATAATTTTTCTCTGTTCTTGTAGGATGTGAAGCATGAAAGTAATGCGAGATGATTAGCAAATCCAAATCATGCATGTAGCCATTTGCCTCATAATTTTGAGAACTCGTACAAATATCTTGTTCATTATCAAAGTTGAAGATTCTTGTGCTCGTTAAATGATCATATAGGTTCCTTAATGAAGTTGATTACTGAACCTAGAATGCTTAGCATGTTTTGAACACGTAGCCCAATATCTTTTAACCACGTGTCATTATGGTGTCCGTTCTTAGATCCACGCCTAACTACATACCACTTAAATATAGATGTCCAAATGATTGTTGTGTTAAAATTGGGCACATCTAACTTATGCAAGGTGATCAAAAGATCGGAGCACGGACATCATCACCAAGGAAGACTTACCTTAGAGAAGAATGGGAAGTACGGACAAGTGACTGGGCTATAATATATAGTGATTTAAGAAGAATGTACATGGCATCATGCCATTTTTGGGGGTTGGATTGGCCTTTGGATAAGCTTAATCATCCCCATCAACAAAAGTAGTCAACATGCCTTGATAACCACGAAGCACAAATTAAGGTGGTGTCTTAACTTACGGTCATTTTGAGCTTTTGCATTCGAAGTTGTTGAGGGTCATTGTCCCAAAGTTACGGGAGGTACATTGACTTGTCCTAATAGTGGATTTGGGCAAACCAACTCATACACTTGTTCCTTGTTGGATGCCTCAACCCTTGCCTCCAAGGAATCAATGTACGGGTTGCTTCACCCTAGTCCTATTAGTGTGGGTTGCCATTTGGAGTTACAAATTAGTATAACATTTTATGGAGCGTATGGTTTTTTACTCAAGCTACATGAACAATTAGTATGCACATCAACGAACATGATCCCATTGAGCTTAGACCTTGCATTTGTGTACATGAAGGATGCATTTTGGTGGGAGATTTGTGACCTTGTTGCAGACGTACGGATAAGTGATGAACAACATGTTTATTACTTTCATTTTATCACAAATTTTTGAAAATGCTTTTTAGATAGCAATTTCCACCATCTACATTTGTTATGGTATTTGATGCCACTTGTGATTTGCAATCACACGATGCACTAACTTATTACTCGTGAGTTCAATTTTTACAAACAAAAGTTGAATGGGTTATTTGGACAATATAGAACATACATGACTTTTCTTGGTAAAATGTTACATTGTTAATGAATAATTATAACATTGCGTAACTCTATATAGTAAGTGACACTAAATACCATAAAGGGTGTATTGAGGTATCAGAACTTGCCCTTGTAAGGTTTTCGAACCAGTTTACATACAATATGACCACAACCGACCCATAACGTCTATCTCTACTTGAATTTATTGCTTTGCATCATATGAGTTGCATGTAGAGTAATTGCAATATTTAGCATGGGTAACCATTCAATCCAATTTGGTCAACTCTTAATAAGATTAATTTTGCGAGTTGGATTACAACCAACTACACAAAAATGATATTTAGTGTTTGATTATATTTAATGATGTTACTACCCGACCTTGCTCAACACTAATTTTCAAATCCTTGACAATTAGTGTTAGACATAAATGTGCCGCTACCTTCCCTACTGCCAACTCCTTTCATGTGAAGGATGGATTTCACTGGATTCAACACTAAATTCAAACATGTAACTTCCACATATTACCATAGTTGATATTTAGTATTTGATTTTACATTTAATGTTAATTGTTTTCATAGGGTAATTGACATTTAGTGTATGTGTTTGTATTTAGCGTATCGAACACTGAATATCCTTTTTAGTGTAGTGGTACATTCAATTTTTTTCAAAAATAAATGAATCCTTTTGTTGGGGTTGACAAAATGTATATTATTATGGAAAATATTGTATTTATACCTTGTGACCCTAAACTAATCTAATGGTGGACTATTGTTCATATATTGTTTGATGATATGATGGTTCCTATTGGTGGCACCACGGGCTTGGCCTGGTGGTTAGGGCTCGTGGCTCCCAATGAGGAGGTTGTGGGTTCTATTCTCCATGCCGGTGTGGTGCTCACCACCTTAGTCCACTCAACTATGGTGGGGGGTCCTTGGACCTTGTTGTATGGGTACCTCAAAGCCCTTTGGGGGGATTCCATGTCCAGTATCCTCAAGGCATTAGTGGCTAGCTAGGAACTAGTATAGTGTGTCACTATAGTGTCCACCCCGAGAGGGGTTAGTAGTCATGCACCACTGGTATTATGCCCTATGGGTTTAATGCCAAGGGTGGGTTGAACGGGCATTCCAATCATGCTGATCACATGGTCAGCGTTTCTTCTTCGTATTGGTAAGATTTTATCAGAATGTGCTTGTGGGTGTCAAGGTTTGTAAACCCAAAATCAACACCACGTACCACAATCATGCATTGGAAAACCTCGAGTATATGACATTGTTATGTTGTCACTATTTGTTGTAGTTTATGAGTTGGTTATGGTTATGCTTGCCTTATACCTCTTGGTGAGAGGAAATTTTGCATACGAGTGTACCTCTCATTCATCGAATATAAAAGCATGAAATAGATGCATGTTTATTTAAGTTGATTTGACATCATAAGTACACTACAAGCATACGAGACTTGGGCATTACGTCATGTGTCGATGGAAAATATGTAAATTTGCCATTATGGTATATTTATATGTTTTTTTATTGACGCAGATTATGTTGCTCAAGTCTCATATGCATGTAGTGATAATTAGCTTTAAAGACCCTAAATTACTCTAGTTGACGTCAATCGCCATAGATGATTAGCCATAAACATACATGATGTCAAATTTGTATGTTGAATTGATGTGAGGTATGCTCGTACATGACAACTGCCTCTTGGCATGTCCCAAGTTGGACCATTTGCGTGATGCTAATTCCTCAATTCATTGCTTCAATTTGAAACCAACATGAATGATGTCAATTTTGTAAATAAGGTACATGCATCGATGTGTGAATAGAATTTTTCTGTGAATCTACCATTGTGATAAGTATCCACATTCTCTTTCCCAATTTGTTTCCAAGTTTCACACGTTGGTGGTGATAATTAGCTTCAAAGACCCCAAATTACTCTAGTTGAAGTCATTTGAGACGAATAGCCACATCAAACCTATAGCATGTAAGAGGGTTTTATGTTGAACAGAGGAGAGGTCCACTCATATGCAACAATTCCCTCTCCAAGATGACCATATGCGTCATTCTAATTCCTCAAATCACTGCTTCAATTTGAAACTGACATGACCAATGTCAATCTTGTGAATAAGATACACGCGTTCATGCATCGACCAAAAAGAAAAAGAAAAAGAAAAAGAATGTCAAGCTAAAACTGTGATAAATATCCACATTCTCTCACCCACGCAAGAAGTGTGTTCCAAATTTCATACGCTGGTGATGATAATTAACATCAAAGATCCCAAATTACTGTAGTTGAAGTCGCTTCATAACATTATTTAGATGCATAACAATGTTATGTTGAGATGATTCGCCATGTCAAACCTATAAGTTAGCAAGTGAGAGGGTTTTACGTTGAATGGACATTCCATTGCCCTCCACTCCCTTCGACGACCATGTGCATGATTCTCTAATTCCTCGCTTCACTGCTTCAATTTCAAACTGACATGAATGATGTCAGTAGATTGTGAAGAAGATACATGCACATACAGACACGCTTTCGAAAGCAGGAAAAATTGCACCAGATGCACAAGCAATTAAGGACGTATGTAGCTTAGCTTATCCCTGCTGAGACTGCTAATTAATAAAGAGACAGGTCAAGGGGTTTGGTACTCGGTACTTTGCCATGAAGTATAGGTATAGTTTTTTTTAGCTTTGTTTTTTTTGACTCGATTGACCCTTCCGACTGAAAGATCTGAGACTCTGAGTGTTGTAAGTTGTGTACTATACTTTGTCACAAGACAACCGAGCTTCACTGACATGCTTGCAGGAGTATCGCCTTATGATATTTTGAGTAATTGTGGTGGCACCTCGTGAATCCTGAGGGCCCAAACGAAAGTGTCCAAAGACCATCCTCCCAAGACACTTCCACAATCATGTAGTGTGGTCACGGGCTTGTAAGTCATATGTGATTGGCCCCTCAACCTAATGCTATTTCAATGAACTCCTATTCACGTGGGGTCTTCACACATGGTAAAGTATACTAAATTAACGGTTGTGAGATTTTGGAGTGCCATGGTCTTCTGGTTTCGTGTTAAACCTGCTTCCAAGAGGTGGCTTTTGAAGAAAGTCCAAGTGACCATGAAACATGATCCGTTTGATGTCATGTAGAAATCCATGTAGGTTTTACATTCACCTTGCATTAACTTATTCCGTTGGTCCCTCAAGTGTAGTGTGAAGTGAACTTGAAATGGCTCCACTTTTTCCACCAATGAGAGTGCTTGAACTGCGATGGTCACGGGCTCTCAATCTCATGATATTTTGAGGTCCGAATAGGGCTGTTTAGACACTTAGGGGTTGCTTAGAGCCAATTGACACTAGAGCTTGAGGGCCCTTGACCCGTGGTATACAAACTTTGTGATTGGTCGAGAATCCCGAGATTGTCCAAGTTCCCTTGCCACAAGATCTTGAGGGCCCGAGTGACCCAAGAAATACAAATGGATGAAATTTTATAATGATGGCTTCCTACATGACACCAACTGGATAATGTTTCATGGTCTACCGGATATTGCGTTAGGCCCATAAAAACCAAGTGAGTTTATCGGAAAACTAGGACCATGACAAGCAAATTAAATTGCCATTGATTCCTATACCTATTATATAGTCATGGTGGGGACCTGGACTACCTACTATCTTGGATTATCCATAAAATATGTCGTAGTCCCCAACATGGTCCATTTTCACTTTCACTTTCCCTAAACTCGAGGACCCATCAATTGCAAAATTGGATCTCCATTTCCCACAACACGACCTTTGCATGATTTTCAAGGGCCCTTAGATTTTCACGGTCACTTGCTCATTGCCCGTGTGTAAAGCGGTCCTTAATCAACTTTTTGGGCCGATAATCCGACTCCTTGAGCCCAACAAGGTATGAAAGAGCTGGTTCAAGTTGTCACTCATTCAATGAGGACCACAAGCAAGTGGTGGTGTGTGTTGCTAGAATGTGGACTCACTGTAGAGGAGGAAGTGGTATCTTAACTTATTAGTTATGCTTGAGAAATAGGCATGTTTTTTTTCAATGACAATAGAAAGCGCAAGTTATAGCTTAGCCATAGCTTACCTATATATACATATAATGTAAGCAAAGTGACAATTCCATGGCATTGAGAGACTTTGTACCCAAGCCCAATATGGCACCTGTCATTTTGGCAAGCATTAATGTTGGTGACTGGCACTCATGGTCTACATTGACAACTTAGTTTTATTAAGGTAAAGTATACTCCTTAACCAACACTTGACCTAATCCAACATGCACAATGCCCCCTTCCCACCTAACTTTACCAATTAACCAAAGTCTTTCCTAAAAATTGGGTAAAGTTCTTTCGGTTATAGCGGAGGCATCCAACTACCCCAATGCCCTTACAAGAACTTGTTCTAGACATTTTCGAGTAAGTTTTAGTTAAGTAGTTTTCACACATGTTCATTGTTTTATCTACCAAGCAATGAATGTTGGATAGTTTTTGTCCATCCCCATATGCCTTACTACTCATCTATCTTACCATCGGTTTTTGTTAATGAAGCACCTCGTGACCCCATAGCTAAGACTAAAACCAACCAATTAGAAGGGCCGGAGGCGACAGTTTTAAAGATCTTACATTCTTGCCTCATCTCTAGGTACTAATGGGAGAGTCAATGTTTGAGGCTTAGAACCTCCACTTTCAAACCATGCCACATCATTTGCCAACTAGGCTTGGGACTAGATAGCGTCGATGGTGTGAAGGCCGTGTTTTTAGAACGAACTTTTAGGCTTAGCTATAATCAAGTGGGAAGGGGACATAAATCATGTGCAATAGGTACATATTGGTTATACACAACTACAACATGTGAACATGTGATATAGGTGTTGGTTTTAGGTCATCTATGAATGAAATTTTAAATTCTTATAACTTTTGCATAAGGTGTCCAAACAATAGAGTTATTTATAAAGTCTCTCAAAGAGAAATGAAATCATGGGTTTGATGCTTCTTTGAGAAAACTCTCCATTAAGAGCTCGTTAGCTCATCTTGTGTCGGAGCCTATTTTGAAAGATGGGTGAACGTTTTGGGGCCTCCTTTTTCCCACCTCTCAAACTTTGAGTAAATTTTAGGACCTAAGGTGGGGTATGCGCACGGGATCTGCTATCCTAAATCATGCATTGGCTATGCAAGGCTAGTTTGGCCCACCCACCCTTGTAGGACAAATTAAAAACCCGTTTTTTAATAGCCTGACACCACGCTTTGTGTAAGGTAATTTAAGCATTAAGAAACTTGAGTGAATTTGTTTTAATTCTTATAAACTCGTGGTTTGGGACTAAACCCACAATTTCATATGCATAAATCCTCTTGATCTTGTGGAAAAGAAAACATAGAAATTTGAGAAGCCTAATAAAAGAAGACATGCTCAACGCTTATTTTGACAATTTAGGTTTTAATAAATATATTAAAGTAACGTTGGGGTTTCTCTTTACACCGACGTGAATGGGAGCCCGTTCCTCTATACCGTGATCATGTTTGACCAAGTGTCACCATAAGGATACTTCCTCCCTCTTGGAAGGTGGGCTCCTTTAGTTTTCAGGGAAAGTGCTATACCTAGCCTCTAGGGGGGGGATCAATGGGGGGTTGTTTGTTGTCTAACTTTCGTTTGTGTAATATCAAGTATGTGAGGTATTTAATGGCAATTTGGTGTAGATGTTTCATAAGTGTTTTGATTTCGCTTTTGGGTATTTTGGGTTTTTACAAGTCTTTAATCGGTTGTTTGTGAATAGCCCATCTAACGCCAGCTGTGATAGTGATGAGAGGGTTGACTTGCCATCTGGTTGTTTTGAGTGTTTGGATGAGTGGGTTGTATTTTGCGGTTTTTTTAATGTGTGCATATTTGAGAATTTGTCGTGGCAATATGTGAATTCAATGAATTGTATGACATTTGGTGGGGTTGGCGTTAAGGGGGGGGTGGCTTTCGGTGGGGGCGCCTAGTACACATAGTATGTCTGGCCTAAGTCTGGCTAAGCATGTGCATGGTGTGGTGGGACATGTACATTTGAGTAGCCATGGTGGGACTGTGTTGTCTTGTGGTCCAGAGTTTTGGTTGCCTGCATTTATAACGGTATAGAATCTTGTATGTTTGCTTGATCATAGTGTGTGTGCGATTTGGTGGACTGCTTTATTATGGCGTGCTGTACGCAACCCCTTTAAGTGTTGGCTTGAGCATGTAGAGAGTAAATGTGGCCATGTGTCCATGGGCATTGTTAGGGCATAGTGTAAAGTTTGGGTTTGGGTATATATTAAGCCAGAATATATTTTTACGGTGGTTACCCATATATTGGACATATCGGAGTTTTAGAGTTTGTGTAATTTTGGCGTTTGTGGTTCCAGGCTTTCCCAAATTGGTTGGAAAGTTTATGGTTGATTTGGTCGTTGAATGTCAACAATTTAGGTATACTTACCTTACTCATAACATTGTTAAGTAGTTTGCGTTTGTTCATGTGGACCTTGAAAGTATAACCATGGGATGCCCAACCTAGTGCAATTTCAAGCTTAATCTGAGCCGCCTTGCACTAAATTGGGGATCCCATGGTTATATTCTTAGGAATCACAAGAACAAACGCACATTGCTTATAATGTTATATTATTTCCGCCTTCAAAAATTGCTTTAAAGTGAACATGGGTCAGTGTAATTTGAAATTTTGGATGATAGTCAATTCTCTAGATTATGCCATTGCGACCCGGGAATATATAATAAGTTATATTAGATGCTCACGGGCGAGGAGGTTGAGGGAAGTAAGTAAGAGGGGCCTTATTAATTTACACTGCACTGCACTTCACTTCACTTCACTTCACTTTACTTCACTTCACTTCACTTATGTCTCACAAAAGTTAAGTGCTGACATCCTTACGGAGTCACAGCCTGGACCCTGAACTGAAGCGAGATTTTTTCTTTTCTTTTCTTTTAAAAGGGTCTGGACGAGGACATTGACAAATCTCTCAACACTAACTTAATAAGGGAATTACTTCCCCGGCTCCCGTTTCAGCTCCCACACTTGAGCAACTTCTTGGTTCCGGTTACAAACCGATTCTCTTCGTCTCGCTCAATGTTGATCCTAAACCACCCAATCAACACTAAATACGAACCTCACATTATTTGTCACTCTTCGTAGAGGAAATCCATTTGAGCATGATGGTTTTTACAATGTTGCAATTGTCGTCGCTCCCGGAGCGCTTTTGGGTCTAAATTTCAATCATCCGTGACAATAGTTTACTACAAAATGTAAGGATGCAAAAATGTACCAGTCTTTGTTTCAATAAAATTTGGAATTTGGGTGAACTAAGATTAAGCGGGGATGACAATACTTGTGAACTTTCATTAGAAAAGTTGCCACAATGACATAAAATACGGTGTGACACTAAATACATTGCTGAATGCACTACACTGTGTACGGTATTTGGTGTTTGTAGGCCGTTTTTGGGGTCATAGCCAGGCCGAACCATGCAATTTTCAAATTTTAGTGGTTTTCATCTAGTGTTTGCTACTTATGATTTCATCCATAGTAGGATCAGGAGGCTATTGCCGTGACAAGTTAGTTATTGCTTTTAACCACCTTCTTCTTCCTCACGACTCAATGAGGAGAAGGCTGCCCAAAGAAAAAGTATGTTATTTGTCTAGCATAGTCTTAGTGTAGAAGCATGGGCTTTTTGTATCACCAAAACTTTGAGAGAGAGTTCGGGTGCATAGATGTTGGGCTAATCCCAAGTGAGATGCTTAAGGACATGAGAAGTAGGCGGACATGGCGGAATGATTCGGACTCTAAAATTTATTGACAACTCTGATATGAGAGCGAATGGCTTTGAAGGGCCATTATCTTGAGGCGTTATACATGGCAAATTGATTGATGGATGTGTGAATTTGGAAGTGTATGAGAGATGTGTGTGTGTGTGTGTGTGTGTGAGAGAGAGAGAGAGAGCAACAACTATATGTATGGTCCAAGCAATCAAATTGTTAAGAGTGCGAATAAGCTAATTGAAGGCTATAAGAGCTTGAGTTGATGCAATTGAAAGAAGTTTGGAGATAGCCTTGTGAGAATAGGATTGTTGAGAAAGAGGGTAAGTTGGATTAGGGCGTGACTGAGAGAATGATCGTGAGGAAGATAGCTCGAGCACAATCAAACTGAAAGTAATGTGGATGGTGGAACAAAGAATGAGAGTAAGTGAGGAAACTTTGGGCAATAGACTAAGGAAGACAAATGAATGGAAGGTTGTAAGAACTAAGTCGATGGAGATAACAAATCAATGAAATTATGAGAGTGGACATGGAGTCTACGAGGAAATTGCACATTAGTAAGGGAAAGAGAGAATTGAGGATGTGAGAATCATAGTCCTACTTCAACATGTATCCTTGGTAATGTCCCAAGTAGGCAAAACGTGAGAGAGATTGCAAGAGGCATGAATGATAAATAACACAAGAGAGAGCATGTGTCAAGCTTCACTCAACCTATGAGAGGGAGTGCATATTAACTGCCAGGTCAAAGGCAATTGCCTTGAGTTACAAAAAAGAATGTTAGTCATTTGAAATTGAAGAGTCAAAAAAATTTTGAGAGAAGACTTGAAGGTGGAGGGATGGCCATACCAATGGAAGGTTAAGAAGGGGAAATCCCCAAGTGAAGCGAGAAAGCAAATAGACCAAGTGGAAGACGAAGGTTGAGAGGGCATAGTTGACATCAATGAGGGCAATAGGCCATAGCCATTACTTATTTTGTGCATGCTATACGTAGCCAATGACATTATTGTGGTCGAAAGAAGAACTTACCCCACTAGAATAAGTTTGTATCCAATGAAGACTATTTAAGCACAAGAGACAACCTAAATACTATACTAAAGGATTTAGCCTATCTTGTTGAGGCGTTGTTATTGTGTTAACCCATGTGGGTGATTCTTGAAACAAGTTGCTAGATCCACTGAAGACAAAGGTTGTGATTATAGTTGTGAAGACTTGCATGATGGTTGTAAGTTGATTAAGAGAATTTAACTTTGAGATTATGGCAAGCATAATTCATGACAATTTAAGACTATGTAGTTACTCAAAAGATAATACCCCAAACATTGTCATGATTATGAGCCATTGACTACTTACCAAGCTTTTGAGCTTCATGACTGACATAGAGGATGGAATTAGAGTGACATGAGTCCACATACATAGGACAAAACCACACACAACTGAGAAAATACCATTGAACCATAAGAGTGCGAATTAAGCTATACTAAGAAGGAATGAAGGAGTAAGAGACATTTATTGTTGTTAGAAACATGTGGCATTAATCCTTAAAGACACTAGCTCAACCTTTCACGAGACCTTATACCATGGGTAAGTTTAAGTGATAGCAAAAACCAAACTATAGTGTCATGTATACTATTTGCGAAGGGCCTAAACTAGATGCCTACCAATCTCAAAGTATCACGCCCACTAATTGCCAATACGATCCCATTTGTCAACATAAGCAACTTCTTTAAGTGAAAAAAAATCCACATTATGACATTTAGTGTAGCACGTTAGGATACTTTAGATAATAATCTTGCTTTTTAAGTATGCAAGGGGTAGATTTTTGGAGCGTACTAATGACAAGTGTCATGTGTTTAACATTTTAGTATGCAAGAGGAAGATATTCTTGAACATACTAATGGCATGTGCCATTTGTGTAAACTTTAGTCAACTTCTGGACCATTGTGTAACATAGGCATGCACTTCACAACACTTTGAACATACTCATGCCATGATATTAATAAGTGTACTTGAATGCCATGCAAAGCTTAAACTCCCTCCCCCACAAATCTGGAACACATTAAACAAATCAACTTAATCGCCATACAATACGCACACCTAATACTAGTCCATAAAAGGCGAATAGAAAATAGACAACCTATCACAGACATACAAAATCATGTATAAGTTAGAAAAAAACACATATTACCAGTTCACCGGTAAAACCACGTGTCACTAACATAGTGTCTACTCCCTGCAAAGGGTGAAGTAGTATTACACCCAACGCCATTACCCTGGGGTATGGCCAAGGATGTTCTACGAACATACACTCTAGTCACTCCGGCCCCCTAACGGGGACTGGAGTTCTTCTTCTTATGTACTTGGATGCCAAGAGTCATGTGGTGACACTTGCAGTGAAGTTGTTAATCATGAATGTAACCTAGCATACGCTTGAAAATAGGATAAGTGACACTATTACGCATGCGATTCTAAATATCATAAACGGTGTAGATTGTCAACATACAATTTGATATTTGAATTTATGAATTAAACAGCTACACTAAATATGATATATATTGTCATATGGTATTGAATGTCACTATGGTAACTTTTCGGATGACATTTCTCGTGAGTGAATTTACAGAAACTGTCATGGATGATGGATGAGTTCATCCATTGGCCAAAACCCTACCTTCTCTTGTCAACAACTTGTGATGAAATATTGTCATGGATGACTGGATTTTGGATGAAAACTCACGTAGTAACTGACAGTAATTGCAACACTGTAAATCTACAATCCCGCAAAAAATTTACAAGGAATGACAAATAATGTTGGGTTAGCATTTAGTGTTGGTGACACTATATTGTAGTTTATAATTAGTATCGATCAAGACAATTAGGATGGGTGATAGTAAATATCATACATATCTCTCTAGCAACTTGGACACCTTTCTACCTAAAATTAATTAAAGTGCAAAAGTAAGTTAGGCAACCCATAAGAAAAACATCTAAAATTGGGCAAATCAAAAAAGTAATTAAAAGTAATTTAGACATTCATTCCCGTGTGCTTGTCTCATTCCCGTTTTTATGGTAGCGTGTTAGCATGACTTGTGGAACAAACCCATGCTTGAGCAAATCCATACTTGTATTGTTTTTAGACCACGAGTAAGATTGATGCAACGTGAAAACACTGTTGGAGTTATTTGATGCTACTTTGTTGGTTTTCAGTGAATGTCACTTGCATTACTATGATTTTAGGCACTCTTTAAATGCTATTTCTTCTTCTTCTTTTTTTTGGGGGGGGGGACACTCCATGAAACTATTTTACCATAAATTTAGGCACCTTTAAAATCAATTGTTTTTTTGCCCAAGCCGCTAGAGAGCTACGGCATTTAGTGTAGCTTTTGTTGTGTAGAGGCTAACTAGGCAATTCCCTCAAGACCTACTACATTGCAACAAAATGTAGAACAAATCAACGGTCGGGGAGAACATGTAATTAGTTATAGATGAACTGGTTGAAGTTCAAAACTACATGAACATTACCGATCATCTTAGAGGAATTCATAGAATATACCCCAATTTAATAAAGAAAAACCCAAAGGATGTCAACATGTAACGGCCGGTTGGACTTGTAAACACTAGGATCTCAAACAATTATGCCCAGAAATCTCCCCGATCACTGGAACGAATCGGTTCAACAAACTCCATTTATTTACTTGAGCTCATGACAAATTCTCTCACCAATACACTCGCCTTAAATTTGGCATGACCCGAGCAATTAATTACTACAGGGAATGACCTGCAGTAAGAAAGGCCAAAAACATTCAACACACCCAAACACCATTCCTGTCATTACACTTAATTTCGTGCTGTGGCTGGCTGACTTGCTAGCTCCTTTAATTACTTGTGCTTCGTGGCTGAGTCATTTATTTCAAAGTTGCAGAAGAATTTGCTCGAGTTTTCAAACCCTAATTCAAATCCGAGGTGAGAATCCAAAGTGCAATTTGATTACTATCATTGTGTATGGGGAGTAGATATGGTTGTTTTTTCAAAGGTATTTACAGAGAATCAAGTTGCTAGCGCTTGTGAAGCACATGCCAGCCCATAAACTATTAGCGATGGAATAAGAGAGCTTGCATCTGTTTAGGAGGAGGAATAGCGCGGAGTTGTTTTTTCTTGCGAAGAGAAACAAATTCTAAGGAGAATGCCAACAAATTTTAAAATTTTTGAAGTGGTTAAGTTAGGGTAACACATAGTTGGTCTATAGGTTGACCCATAATTGCTCATCTGGATGCTAAATGCTTGGCTATGATAGTTGTCAAAATCCTTACTAGGGCAGTCAATCACAAGTTGTAATCACATAAACCTTAAACTTTGTTTGCCTTAAAAATATAGATTTCATCCATGTTGGCATTACATGGCCCTAGTGAGTGGTTGAATGGATGTGGTCGACTATAGATGTCTTGACTTTACAAGGGCCACCTCACACATGGGATTGAAGGCCCATGACGGATGAAAATCTACATGAATTCCCATATGGCAAATTATAAACAATGTTTTGTGGTCTATTGGAATTTGTGTCAACTCGACCTCCAAGAGGTGGGCCTCATGCAGAGTTTGGCAGACCATGTTAGTCGAACAAGTGGTAAAGCCTTTGGACAAGAGTCGAGGGCCCTCACAACTACATGGTTAGGGCCCTTGGCTTGTGTGTGGCGTGGCCCTGGGATAGGTAGTCCATGACTGCAGTGGGGTGGAGAAAATAAAATATCCGTACATTGTTCATGTCATAAAACTATGCTCCATTTGGTGTTGGTCCAAGGAATAGTCCATGAACAATGTCCTCGTTATTTCGTCACCCAATCGTATGCACACTCGATTTGGGCATAACGTTACACAACTCCTTGGCTGCGTTCCGTGGGACCATGTATTACATGAGCATAAGTCTCCTCTAATTTCGGGATTCCCTATTTATGGGGGAGCACTCATGATGTGTATTATATATTTTTTGATAAGCGGTTGTACATTACTAGAGTATTTTATACGTTTTCTCTTTCTTTAGAAAGAATCCATCATGTAATTGTTTAGTAATGTTATGAGTTTTCAGCAAGTCTCCTCCGATTTGTGTAGAAGAATGAAATATCGTATTAATTTCACTAGGTTGCAAGGTGTGTCTCACGCTTCGGTTTCTTAACACCTACCAAAGAAGTGATAGTAAAAAGAAAACGACCTCCCATTTTGAGCTCACCATAATGATTTAGGGTCTTTGACCTCATAATAGGGGTAAATTTAGGTCAAAATACCACAATAGATTTTGGTGTTCTCACCCTACCCTCCCCCTCGGCACATGTAGTTAACATTCACCCTTGATCTCATGAACACGGGATGCAAGGGGAGGCTACAACATACGTAGTGGAGCTTGTGTTGCATCTTTTGTGAAGGATACATGGATTTTAGTTCATGGCAACTACACTAAATCACCCCGGAAATGACTTGGACAAATTTAGTTGGAATGGTGCGACCAAAAATATGGTGTAGTTTATTATTTGTACTTATTCTTAAATTTTAATAGAGGTAATATACGATGGATGAAATATGCCATGTTAGATTATAACTAATATAAAATCCTATATATATACACTATATGGGAGAAATGATCTTCATGTTGATAATGAGGCATTGTTTGTTGTTTGTGTTATTGACTACGTAATGTCAACATTTGTGAAACCTAAGCTATTGAAATTCAAAATTTATGGTTGTCAATACAAAAGCAAGTGCCATTTGGACGCAGTGGTTCATGGTGCCATTCCTTGATAACTTAGTCTTCGTTTTGGCACTCAAATTGTGAGAAATATCCTTGCCTATAATCTTTGGCTTTCACTTTTTCTAATTTTCTTCAATTTGTTATAATAAGCTAAAGGGATGAAGAAGTACCACCCTTCATAATTTGCAAGTAATTATTATTTTCCCTTAAGACATCGCAATTTAGATGAGCAGGTAGTTTATTGATCAATTTAAATAGTCCGGGCCATAAAAAATAGCCCTCAATCGCATGTGATATGCAACTCTTCCCAAGGAGTCACCCCCTCTGCTAAATTGTCATATTGGTGTGAGCCACAATAATTCTCTAGAACCCACATACATTTTCAACCCACATCAAATATCTTGTTTAATATTGATGTGGGCCAAATTAATTGATTTTTGGGAAATGGAAGTGGATGACTAGTTTTTTTAAATGCAAGATGCTCAAATTGACTAGATTCAAGACCTGGAGATTTTTCCTTTTTTTGTGTTTTTTTCAAGCTTTTATATGTTGGGCTTTCTAGTGCATGTGCTTCCTCAACTGGTGGTTTTAGGGGGTTTATAGTGTTAACTATTTGGGGCCATATCTCCTTTTGATTTTGGAATCTATGCACCAATTGTTCCATAATTTTTTTTGCTATGGCCTTTCATGCTTGCCTCCATAAGAGGCAAACACTTTTTTTTCATCCATCTATATGTTATATTCTTTATTCCACATCTAGCATTGGCATTTGGATTTTGAGGTCCACATGTACCACTATCAAAGATTGGGATTTGCCCCAACAATATCCATATTCAAACGAAGGCTCATCATAAATGCAACATGTGGCCATTTGGTCATTTATGAGTTGTAGGTAAAGTATTTGTTTCAAATGGTGCATTTCTTGGTTTTTTTGTTGGAATTATGAGGTATGAAAATTTGAAAAGGACATTGGGCCTAAAACTCTCACACTTGGAGACCACTCTCCACTTATTTGCTATTATATCCTAACTGAAAATACTTGGACCATTGAAATATCTTGCGGTACAAGTCTCTTACAAGGTCTAAAAATTTATACAATTGAAATTGTCATCCTACTTGTTGGATGTGGATAAACAAATCGCTAAAGTACATTGTGTCACACGTGGAACTTCAAAGTCATTTCAAGACCTCCCTTTGGATTAACAACACAAGGTCACGGCTTCAAAAAAACATATGAAAATTCCTTTATATCACATGGCGGGAATCATACACATGCATGCATGTGACATGTTTTCCATTCATGAATTACAAATCCAACAAGGTGGTTTGTTGTTGTCGAATTGCATGTGTACTAGGTGGAACATTGATTTCCTCTAAAGTCGTGAATCATCCCAAATACACAAAAAAAATCACATATTTGCTCTTACATCCCAACTAGAGATACTTGGACTGCTAAAATATCTTGAAGTACAAATCACCTACAAGGTCTAAACATATGTATATGGTTATATTTGCCATTTCAAAGTTTAATGTGTCACAAAAGAAAACCTTCGACATCAATTTGGGACCTCCAACAAGTGAGCATTTAGGAGTTAACACCAAGAACTAGGTCCCGCATTACACCATTGTTTTCATCCATGTCACGTGACTACGTTCGTGCAAGTCCATCCATGCGACGTGTTTTCCACAATGAACGGGAAGAAACCGACAACTATGGTGATTATCCCAATTAGTGTGTGTAACTATTCACAGTTACACGGTGCAATAACGTCTTACTCGGGAGTTCAATTTTCACTAACTAAATTCCATATAGGTTGTTCGGACATCATAGAACATAATACATAAATGACTTTGCTTGATAAAATATTACATGCTCATTCAATATTCTTAGCACTGCATGACTCCAAAAGTGACATGCACTCCTTCTGATAATCGGTGTAGTTACAGATGAACCGGTTGAGTTAGAGAAATGACCAGTTGAAGTTGAAGACTTCAGGAGAACTGCTGATCGTTTTAGAGGAATTTAAAGAACATACATCAAATTAGTAAACAAAAACCGAAAGATGTTAACATGTAACCGGTTGGACTTGGAAACACAAGGATCTCAACCGATTAGGCCCAAAAATCTCCGGGTTATTGGTTCTCCATTCGTGAATTACAAATCTAACTTGGTTGGTTTGCTATTGTTGATGAAACTGCATGTGTGCCAGGTGGATCTTTAGTTTTGTCGAAAGTTGTCAGCTGCCATTGGAACTACAAAGTTCTTTGTACGCAAGTCCACTGAATAAAACTTGCACTCTAAGAAAATTGAACAGTCTACTATATATGTAGCTGTGGCTTTGAACTACACTAAATGTTGCATTTAGTGTCATATGGTATTTTATGTCACTGTGGTAGTTTTTCTAATGACGCAGCTTATGAATAAGTTGACACGTATTGTCATTCCAACTTACATTTAGTTCATCCAAATGCCAATTATAAAAACAAAGTTCGGTATAGTCTAACAGTTATGTAACGAAATATTGTCATTGATGATTGAAATTGGATGAAAATCCATTTAGTTACTGACAGTAAGTGCAACATTGTAAATCTATGATGTCCAAATTTCTTTACAAGGAATGACAAATATTGTTAGGTTTACATTTAGTAATGGTGATGTTACAATAAACAACTTGTGTTGATGTCTTGTGGGCCCCGGAATTTGCGTTTATTTATTCCCATATCGTAGGAGTTGGACTTCGCCGACGTCTAAAAGCTCAACATGACACACTAGTCCGTGGTCGCCCCGATCACTGGCTTTGCAAGTGTCCAACAATATAGCCCACCCACACTTACTGGTGTGGGCCAACAGTGAACGGTTCCTACTAGCAAGGGTCACTATTAGAGTTGGCTTAGCCAATGAGCTCCACTGGATGTAACCAGTGCTGGTAGGAACCGTTCACTGGTGATTCACACCAGTACGTGTGGGTGGGCTATTAGTTGCCGCATGTGCCACCTTCTATCACTGGTGGCTACCCTCATTTCTTGGGTTCCAGGGCAATCACCTTCCTTGAGGTCGGGGTCGGGATGCTTTATTCACTCATGCCCCGATCACATCAAACTTTCGGTCCAGTTCCAACCGTGAAATTGTTGGGAATTATGTATAGAATTAGATGTTGGCCCACCACTTTTCACACTATTACAACCGGAGATGCTAACAGATGGTGCCAGAAGTGATTGGTGTGATCAACCCCTCATAGTCTATTTGTCGATTGCAACAGTTGTTGGTTTAGCAGCAGATGGATGTAAAAAAATGGTGGAATTGGGTGGGAGTTGAATTTGACACACATGGCTCAGCAATGGCTAATGTTGATGGTAAAGAACGCAATGGATATGCAAGAAGCCCAAACATTGGGAAGGAGGTTTGAGCAGACCAAATGAAAACAAGCTGGAAGAGCCTCCAAGCTATGGCCGAAAAGATGATGGTTGACTGGGAGCTTCTTGAAATTAAAGATTAAATCCACAAAACTCTGTACAACAACATCATGTGTGTGAGTCTTGTGATGTCTTCATCACACCAAACCGAAAGTGCAATTTTTGTAGGTGAATTAGTCTCCCACAATGACTTTCATGCTGGGCCATCACTGTCTAACCTTTATGACGGCACCGGAGATGGTCATAACTTGCACTCTAATGTCCACGTTTGGACAAGTGGGGTCCATCATCAAAAACTCGTGGGTTGTCCACATGGGGAGGTAGGGTAGCCAAGCGAGCAGTTGTACATCACAACAAAAATGTTGAGCAAGTTGAGATGCTAGAGATTGAAGGGGTCGGGGTGCGATTGGATCAATTTATTACTTGCATACATGTAGTTGCCAAGTAGACATGTTCAGTGGCAAGCCGAAAATCACACATTTGTGACCGACATGTTTTCATAAACCCTATATGCCAACCAGGTAACATGGTTGCACTGGGCTATCCCCCCTCTTCCCTACTGCTTAGTTGTTGGCATGCCTTTGCAGTTGGACCCCATACTAGCGCATAACTCCCATAGTTTTTGCTTTTTTTACCTCATTGGCTGCCAAACTTTGCCATGGTTTGTGACATTACATAGCTGACGAGTTAGGTTCATCTGCCTTTGCCTTCAACTTCAGTACGAAACACTGCAATTCCAACATCCAGAGTTTTATTCTAAAATCTACCGTGGGGCCCATGAACACGGCTCATCGATTGAGTAATGTTATGTTGCTTGTGAGATGCCCTCTAATTGTTCTTTAATCACCACAATAGAATTGGAAATAAGTGCATGCTAACACAACCGACTAATGTTACGGACACTTACATGGGCGGTTTACAATTAGCATTGAGCAAGACAACTGGAATTGGTGACACTCAATACATTTTTCAATGTAACTTCTCCAAGACCTTTGCTTAATTATACCATTCACAAAGGAGTGTTCAAACTTTGTACAATATCCCAGTTCAGATTCATTCCCGTGTTTCCACTTGGTTGGCCATGAATATTTTTGGGTTTTGCAAGTACTGTACTTCAAAAGCTTCTTGTTGGATATAAAGATATGCATCTCCTCAATCAAGGGGATTTGGATGTGTGTGAGCCTTGGGGCAATGTCCGGGGAGATTTATGGGCATAATCGGTCAACTCCTAGTCTTGCCAAGTTCAACCGGTTCCATGTTGTGATCTTTCATTTTTTTTCTTTACTAATTCGAGGTATATTTCTCATATTCCTCTAAAATAAGCATTGTTTTTCCTAAAGTCTTGAACTTCAACCGGTTATTTCTCAAACTCAAGTGGTTCATCTATAACTAGTGGTCGGTTCTCCCCGTTCATTGCCTTGAGGTCACTTCACACACGAGCCTGAAGGCCCATGACCATTACATTCTAAGATCTCTCGTTGGTTGAAAAGGTTGCGACCATCCAAGTTCACTTCACACTAGAAAGTGAAGGCCTGAGGGGCCGAAGAAATTAGCACGGATGAAAAGTCTACATGGCATACTATAAATAATGTTTCATTGTTGGTCATAATTTGCATGAGGATCACCTTCAAGTAGTAAGTCTGATGCAAATTCTAGCATACCATGTCAATGGCACGATGTTTGGATGAGAATCAAGGGCCCTTAGAATTACATGGTCACAACCCTTGGCTCATGTGTGAAGTGCCCTTATGTGGTCACTCTTCTTAAATAAGCACCTCCATTTGATAGGTAAATGGTACGGCTTATAGCTAAGACCAATCATCGTAATGACACGTGTTATAATGAGATTAGACTTTGTGTTCAAAATATAGACATCGGCCTAGGTTCAATAGTGAACACAAGTGTGATGATCACTTAAGGAAAAAGAGTTCTTCAGTTCGACCTCTTATAAGGTACATGTGTATTTCAACTGAGCAAAAATATGGGCATTTGTAGTGGAGTCATATGTAGTTAGGTCATGATCTAAGAGCATACATTAAAATGACACATGTCTAAACGAGATTGAGCTATGTGCTCAAAATTTGTTAACCATTCTAGGCCCAATCGCCAACATGGTTGGGAGGATTCATATGACCGTTTAATGAGCACGAGAATCTCCACTTTGATGGTGAATAAGGTATTGCTACGATCTCCAAATATTATGAGGTAAATGACTACATGTGTGATTTGGATGTGTTTATCACCTCACACTAAGGGAGTGTGTCAAATCCTACGAGAAGTGGGCACGGATGGAAAAGTATCCAAATAATGCACGTCTACCTTAATTTATGTATCTTAACTTTGAGTTTGGAACTTGAAATGGCAAACTAGGTGATTAAAAATTGCTAACTGAATGAGATAATTCAAGATCCAATTCAAAGATCAAAAAGACTTTGTGGAGTTGAAAGTTCCTACAATAAAACCACATAAGACAAACAACCCTTATTCGATTACTTTTCTTATCACGACACTTTATATTCAAGTGGAATGTGGTTTGGTGTGGCTCCAAGAACAAATACCAAAAGAACGTGTGTTCAAAAGAAATGGGAGTGCATCCTCAAAACATACTAACCATTCTAGTCTCATTACTCAACCTAATTAGGAGAGACATGTGCGATTGTTTAACGAGGACTAGAATTGTCACTTTGACAATGAGTGAGATATTCATATGAGCTCTAAAAACTACAAGGAAAGTGGCTTCACAACCTTGATTTGGATTTGCGAACCATCTTGTATTACCGTAGAGGGCTCTCTATTCCGACACAAGTTAACTATGTTCCCCTCACATCTTGCCACATGTCGTGCTCTCATTTGCTAAGACCCACTTGTATCTCATATGGGAACTAAATCCATGGACATGTAGAGATGAAGCCCTCTACGATAAGTACGTGTTTCACAAGTACATGGTTGTCTATTCCGACACAAGTTAACTATTTTCCCCTCACGTCTTGCCACATGTCGTGCTCTCATTCGCTACGACCCACTTGTATCTCATATGGGAACTAAATCCATGGACATGTAGAGATGAAGCCCTCTACGATAAGTACGTGTTTCATAAGTAGAGGGTTGTCTATTCCGACACAAGTTAACTATTTTCCCCTCACGTCTTGCCACATGTCGTGCTCTCATTCGCTAAGACCCACTTGTATCTCATATGGGAACTAACAACATGGACATGTAGAGATGAAGCCCTCGACGATAAGTGCGTGTTCCATATCTTCAAAAGAAGTGAGGTATCTTAGGTAAGTCGGAAAAGGTAACCATTTAAGGCCCATCTACGTTGCCTTTTGCATCTCCTTTGGTTCGAGGGAGCGTATCGAATGCCCAATGCATCCAAAGGGAGCCGACGCACCGACCTTTGCTTCCTGTTGTTGAGGAGCGTACTCACAGCACGGGCGCTGTCCATGGTAAATTATGAATGATATTCGCCTCGCTAGCAGTAAGTACTGGGCCTCAAAATATTGAAGGCTTTAATTTGCAACCTACTAAAGAGTGACCGTTCCAACGTCCCGTGATTTTTACTTTATTTTTATTTGTTTTTCTATTTTGTGGCTGGTAAATCTCGGAAGGGTACAAACGGATAGGGAGAGAGAGAGAGAGGGAATTATTGTACACGAGCGTACCTCTCATTCATCCAACATAAATACTCAAAAATAGTATGTAGTTTGGAGGTTGCAATTTTTGGTTGATTTGACACTGGAATTAGCTGTAATGACTTTGGATTAGTCTGTTTGAGGTCACTTGGGATGAATGTGTAACAAACTTATCGAAGAGATCAAGTTTTTATGTTGGACGGATGAGAGGTACGCTCATGTATGGTAATTCCCTCTCTCTGGTATGGACTAGTGTTGGTCTAGTATATAGGTGAATGCTTGGTATCAGTAATCAACGTTAGTAGTGGCATCATATTAACTACCTATGGCTATTCAAATTGTAATATCAGTCGAATATTGATTTTTGTGGGATATAGGGTATGTCAAGGTGAGAGAATCTTTGTAAATTTGACTTATTATTTGGGTCGAAAACATTATGCAGCGTATAGATACTAGGACAACTTTACTTAGGTATGAAGGTTCTTGTATGGTATACATACCTGAATGGTATCGAAAACATGAATAACGTCAAATTTTCATACCCTGTTGGTTTCAAATATGTAAAATACTCATTATAGATATCCGGGTGGTATTAAAAGATAACGTCCCTCCAAAATTGGTACCAACACATGGTTTTACTTTAGAGCCCTATGGTAGGTGACAACCGTTTCTGTCCGGTACTAGTAGCCACTTTGGTACCGTGAAGTGAACTAATTTACACACGTGTTAAAAATATCGGATTTTTGTCTTGTAAGGTGCAACCTCCACTCTCTGTGGGTAAGAGGCAGCACCAACTAACTTCACATGGGTGGAGTGGAGTTGCCTTAAAATCGGGACTCATCACTAAACTCTGTTATTGGAGTAGCCAATGAGGTTCATTGTGAGCTGTGGACAGAGTCCATCCTCCCAATTAAGGGCTTAAATCACCTAGAGTTTAGTTGGGTGGGGGTGAGTGGTTCCCCCAATTTCTCCTCCATTCTCCAGCCCTCTGGACGGCACCCTCTTGCTCTCTTTGTGTGAACCTTGCCACTTGCTTCCTTTTGTAGTGGTGATTAGTGCGACGTATGATACTTCTCATCTATAAGTTTTATGAAGTTGAAATTAAGAAATGCATTAGATTCTCGTTTGGGGCTTCTAGTGAGTATGTTTTCCTAAAGGCAATTCAACCTTGTAGATCTCTCATATGATAAGGTCTTTCATTCATGAATCGGAGGAGTGGAATCCTGACAATATGGTAATTGTGTTGACTTTGAATAGTAGGAGTTTTTGATACCTACTAGTAGCATATGATTTTGTAACCATAATTAGACCTTTTGATGCAATTTTGTTAATGTAAAAGCCAATCTTTCTCCATATTTATTTGTACTTGTATGTGTGATTGTTTGAGTGGTCGTTTTATGTAAACAATGATGTTCATTTTGGGTGTATCCTCTTGTGTTATATGGGATGGTCCATTTTCTTTGGGTACATAATTATATTAGGTACTTCAAGTGTATGATGTTACAATGTTGATACTCTTATGTGTGTGCAAACTAGTTCAATTTGGGTGCACATTAATGATTTTAAGGGTTTGGTGCAACATTTGTTGGTCTAGAATGTTGCTAAGCGCTTGAAATGTATAAAATATGCATGTTGATCCTCTCATACTCTTGTAAACTAGTTGAACTTGGAAGCCTCTAGAGAATTAAAGGGTTTGGTGTGTGTGTGTGTGTGTGTGTGTGTGTTTTAAAATTTTAATTTATTTTTATTTTTATTTTTGGCAGCCAACTCCAATGGACTTGCTCAATTTCAAAATGAAGCCAACCTTCCCCTTAGTTTGCGGTGTGTTCGGCCACATGTAGAACGCAAATATAAATTTGAGACCGCTTATTCATTAACTATTTATATATGGGGCCATTATATACCTCGTCAAAGCATACATGTAGCCTTGGGGTTTTTTTCCATTTAGTATCATAAGCCATCACCAAATTGACACATAGATTCTATGCATTCACCAAATAAGTCCTTTAATTTGTCTAAATATAGCTACCCTAAACTAACTTAAAATTCAAGCTCACCACTTTGGTTTCTTTTGACCTCAATATTGTGGTTAAACCTGCTACTTTTTCAAAATAATAATAATAAAGGCTGGTAGGTGATGGAAAACGAATTTAATGGACACCTGCATGTGCCGGTCATGAAGAATTGGTCTTCTCACTTGTACCTTATCATAATGAAAGATCGTGGATGACATAGAAAGAGCTTGGCTTCCAAACTCTCATCACCTTTCAAACACACTACATTTTGAGTGTCAATTTCTTCAACTTTACAACAACTGTAAAGCATGGTGTCAAGTGAAGAATTGGGAGTCATGGAATGCTCACTAAAGGTAGGTTTTGAACTCGTGAAGTCCTCAAGCCAAAGTTACATTGAATGAGATCTTTTAAAACGTTTCCTTCACGGCAACCTACCAAAAACAAAGATGTTAATAAACATATTTCCCAAAGGTGGTTGGTGGGAGATTCCGGTGGCGGATGAAGGCATACCTTGCTTTCTTTTGCCGGGTTCGAGTGAGGGGCTCAATTTACCTAAGGTACATGGATCCACATCACATTGACTTGCTTGGGTGGGGGGATAAGGAGTACTTAGATAAGATATGCCACCCAAATATTGTGAGCATGCCCAACTCCACGTACAATTATGACCGTTGGATCAGGTCGTGAATTGTCTCATCCATGTAGCAATCACAAATCATGAAGCGTACCGTTTCAACTTTCATATTCAAAACCGAGGTACAAAATTGACGAGAGGACAAAGTGACAATTTTCGTTTCATGTAAGTGGTTACAAAAAGTCCTCCCCAATGCATCAACCACTAAATCCTAGAACAATGTCTACATTGTAAACATGTAGCCAATCTCGTTGTAACACATGTCATTTTGGTGTCCATTTTTTACTACAAGCCTTGCCATTTACCACTCAAATACAATATCCTACTAAGACGAGGGACGATATACAATCCACATAAATTATGTGGATAAGTTACGTAACATGAGCAACGAAAACAATGCGATGAGAGTGTGAGAGTGCGACACATGTTGACCAATTTCAATCCAACACTCTTGAGCATCTCTTGTCAACTTCAATAGCAAAGTTGACCACCCGGGCCACCGTGTTAAGACTAATTGGACAACCTTTGCAACTTACCATAGTCTTAGGGCATGTTCACATCAAAATTTAGGGTCCAAAACACCCCTTAATGGATCTTTATATGGACTCAAGATTGGACCCAATCTGGACGATTGTGGTATGTAGGTGTTATTCATGTACTTTCCTTAATTGGACATCTATGTTTCATTAGTGTGGTGTTAGATGAAGATCAAATAAGCACCATAAGAAAATATGCTTATAAGAGATTGGATTATGTCTTCAAATTTCATAAGTTGCTCCACATTAACTTAGTGATCACACTTGGAAGGACCTATTTATTTAATTAAAGGAATCAACAAACATGCACTTCCAATGATCGTAACTAAATCAAGGGAGATCCCATTCTCCATATGATTTTTGTTGATGCTTCATCGTAGATTTACTAATTCCACACAAATTTGAAGATGCAAAACTAATCAATAGAAGATGGACAACTAAGCCACTAAAGACCATGTACTTAGTGTCGACCAAATCTCATAATTACCATAGAAAGAAGCATTTACTGTTAGGATCATTTTGATTTACATGTGGAAGGTTCCAAGTAACATAGTATAAGATTGTGAATGTAAGGCCATGAGAGGAACTCCTAGATTCTTAGTGACTCAAATCGAGTACTTAGGTTTGAGACCAAAAGTTTTGAGGTAGTTTAATCCAAGTTAGTACTGTGTAGGCATGGAGTATAAGAGGACTCCATGTATTGTGTATTCACATATTTGTACATGCTACAATGGCATACGCCAATAAACTTGCAGTTCTCATAGTATGAAGCTTTTCATGTTAGCTCACATTGTTCACCTTTGATTCGTGTCATGTCTCATTCCTAGTTAGTAGATCCTTAACACTTCGTTTCTCATAAGTACGAAGAGTGTTTTTCTTGAGTGGGAATTGCTGATATTTGATAAGAATGTGATGTCGCAGTAGTGTCATTTCATAAAAAAAATTTCAAACCTTGAACCCGGACATTAGTACTTGTTCTCAACCATCAGGGTCGTTCAATTTTGAAGGTTGTTTGGTCTTGGACCCTAGTTCAAATTGATTCTTAAGAATTTAGAATTCCTTAACAACATTTAGATTTATATATGGGAATATTCCATGGAATATTGTCAGTCCCACATAACACTGTTATGGATCTGAATGATGTTATGCCCATTCTCCTTTTATTGGTCATAGTTATTCATGATGGTACACTAAACCAATATATAATGTAGTCGAATAAAAAGAAATCCTTTTCTCATATTATAAAAGGTCAATGGATTATCTACCCAAAAAATGGGTTTAATAATGTACAAAGGAGATGTGCAAAGTAGCTTGGTTGAACTACATGTTGAACATATTGACCTTCATTTCTTTTGATGGCGTCCGTAGGTAAGTTAAGGGTGAGATTACACTTGGGTTCATGAATAAAGAAGCTCCAAATTTGAGCAATCCTATTGGTTAAGAGGCAAACTTTGGACCCAAGGAGTCTACACTATATAGTCTGAATCCATGGTATGAAAACATTAAAGTGATGCTAATGTGACATCACTTTCCCACCATACAACCATGTAATAAGCTCCAATAGGTTTTTGTACTTCCACTGAGATGTACAAAGTGGCTTGGTTAAACTTCATGATGAGCCTAAATTGACCTTCATATCTTTTGGTAGCGTTTGCAAGTAAGTTAAGGTGGGATTACACTTGAGTTTATGACCAGAGAAGCTCCAAACTTGAATGATCCTATTGGCCAAGAGGCAATCTTTGGACCCAAGGACTCTAAATCCACGGTATGAAAATATCGAAGTAGTGCTAATGTGACATCACTTTCCCACCAAATCTCACAACCCCCAGTCAAGCGAATACTTAGACTAGTCGAGAATCCAATTTTGAGTATGAAAGGAAGGTACATTAAGTGGTGTTTTGAACCCCCAAGTTTCTTACACCATGACCCCAAGAAACTTTTACTCAACAAAGTCAACCCTGTATAACCATGAAAGAAAACATAAAAAATCTTCACTTTGAAAAAACATAAATAATTCCCACTGCCTTGGTAAACCTTACCGCCTTCAAGGCCACTTCGCACTAGAGTTTGAGGGCCCTCAACATGTGGTATACAAATTTTGTGAGCTGTTATGAAGCTGGAGATGATCCAAGTTCACTTTAAAGAAGAACCAGAGTGACCAAGAAACTTGAACGGATCAAAAATCCACATGGCATCCTACATGGCACTAAGTGGATAATGTTTCATGGTTGGCTAAACATTACATCAAGACCATTGAAAAGGAGTGGCCTAACACAAGTCAAAGGTTATGGCAAACAATTACGTTATCATTGAATCCTAGAAATATTATATATCACTTGGTGGGGTACTGGACTACCCATAGAATATGTTACAATCCCTCAACATGGTCCACTTTCACTTTACACTAAACTTGAGGGCCTATGACATGCAAAAATGATATCATGTTTTACATTGTACGGGCTTTGTATGATTTTCAAGGGCCCTTAAATCTCATGGTCATGGGCTCTTGGTTTGTGTGTAAAGCAAGCCCTCACTTGTGTAAATGCTTAAGTGCACAAATGCACCACTTATCATGCGAATTCCTCGATTTGAGACAAGTTGGGTCCATCCACCTTAAATTACGCCGATCGTTTTTCCTAGGAGCGAGATGGGCCCATGTGGCTTGAAGCCTCCACACTTTTCAAGATTGTTGGGAATAATTGTGGGATTCTTCCAAGTTTCCGACGTAACATTGTTATCCATTACAAACCCTTTGAAGTCAAGGAAGGAAAGAAAAAGGCACGTTGTTAGAGGGTTAATGTATGGCTTGGATTCGTGTCGTCTATGTAAACTCATCCATCATGGTTGTAGAGGATCCAGTTTAAAATGTCTCCAGATAGATTGAGGACCGATTCATTCCAATTTGATTCCATTGAACCAATTTGGGGTCACTTATTCTATTCCAGGAGTCAAATCATCTATAACTAATCAACTACATGCTACAATATAATTCAGTGCATTTTCACCTTTGTAATGGATGAGTTCACGTAGACACCACTCACCCCTAGCCTTAACGTATGGCCGTTTATACTATGTGTAGAGTTGTGTCATATGTACCAAATGTAAACAAGCGGTGGAAAGAATAGGAGCGCAGTTCCTGGACAAATAGTAAGTGGATCTAAAACGAACATTTGTTGCTATGCAACCACTTCTCCTAGGATATAAACACACAATTAGTACCGTATGATTAGCGAACCCAAATTAAGAATGGATCTATTTTCCTCATAATTTTTGGAGCGCTTGGGAATGTGTTAGTCATTGTCCAAGTGAAGATTCGCTTTCTTCTTAAATTAACATATAGTTTCCTCAAATTACCGTGTTGGCTAGTGACCTATACTAACTAACAAATTTTGAGCATGCACTTCAACCTCGTTTACGAATCACTTGCAAACGTTATAAACATGGAGATCTATGGGTAATTTGAGGTCTAAGATTCCAAATTTGAAATAAAACTGTCTATATTTGTACTGCAACATGTCTACCTTTAAAATAAAGAAAAATGGAATAAAAATGAGACACATTATACAATGAGGTCACATTTACCCTTTGCCGGAATTAATGTTGGGGTCATGTTTTAGTTTTGACAATAAATTGCCTATGATTCTATAATGACTATTCAATTGCAATAAATTCACATTTTCATGGATCCAAAAGCTTCAAAACTTGATGAATGTGCCAAAATTGAGATGAATGTATGTACATATATGAATGAATGTACTTTCATCCACAAGCTGGCTCCATCATTCCGATGAATGTCACCAACATGCCAATGTTGCAATTTATATGAAAAATGAAAATCACTAAGATAGAGTACTAAACGGACTCAAACCAACACCCCACCCAAAATGAAGACCATTATTTCTTCCACAATAAGTACATATCAATTTTAAAAATGTCCACCTTCTTAAAACATCATGCTTTTTTTTTTTTTTTTTTCTTTTGTCATCTATCAATAACATTTTGAACCTTGATAAGTTTTGCATCTAGGATTCAAATAATTTGGTGGATTATCAGTCAATAAAGTATATTTACTTTTTCTAATATCCAAAATAATAGAATATACATGCTCAACTTTGGATGTCACGGTTTTAGTATCATCTACATTATGTTGGGGGACATAAAAGGATGAGATATATAAATGATGAGATATACATGAGAGATTTTTTTTTTTAAAAAGTGAATAAATAAATAAATGGATACCATAACAATGTTTGGGGAGATTTTTGGGCATAATCAGTCGGGATCCTAGTGTTTCCAAGTCGAATTGGTTCAATGTTGACATCTTGTGGGTTTTCTTTGTCAAATTGAGTATATCTATCTATCTATATTCTAATCTTGTAATTCTCTAATGTGATGGATAATTTTGTTGAAGTCTTGAACTTCAACTGGTTATTTCTCAAACTCAATCAGCTCATTTTTAAATAAGGTTGAGGCATTCATAGTTGACTAGGTCCCTTTAACCGCTCACTAGGGTCATGTAATGTCGAGATAGATGAGATATATACTTTTGAGGCGAATAAAGTTAAAGTTTAGAGTAGAGGCACCCATGACCGATCACTTAAAAGATTTTGTGCCATATCTAGAGAAGTATAAGGCGGTGCAAAATTTTCCCATGTAGGAAGATAGAAATTAGGAGGATTGCATTTTATTTTATTTTGGCGATTTCATTCCTTAAATTGGAATTATTGTGCATTTTTGAAGCCAAAAGTTGCCCCCAACATATTACCAATGTCTAGAGTCTACCATAATCGCTCCTTTAAATTGTTCATTCCTCCCCACTTTAGCACTCAAAACCAAGACATGTATCATGACACTATTGGTTCCAACCTCATTGAAATTGAGTCCTAGCCTTGTCAAAATCGAGTCCCACCTTGATTGAAATTACGGTACCCTATAGATTGCCGATGGGGTCTTGATCAGGAATAGGTGCCTCTACTATATGTGGTGGCAACTTGTAATTGATTAACCTCATAAGAGTTTTGACAATTATTGTAGCCAAGGAGTAGAATTTTATGGGTTATCATGAGCAGTTCCGGCGTTAATCTATAGATTGACTACATGTAATCCTAATATTTCCGCCTCAAAATATGTAACAGTTTCCATATCCTTAATTTTTAAACAAAACAATTACATTCCCCTTAGAATTTGTTTCCCTTTGGAAGAAAAAAAATTCCCCACTACTGTTCCTTTGAGCCAAAACAAGCGCAAACTCTCTTATTTTATAAATTACAAATGCCTCAACCTCAACAACCAGTTGCACCAGAACGATGAATGGGGATAACTGACTGCTAGTTATAAATGAACCGGTTCAATTTAAAAAATAACTGGTTAAAGTTCAAAACTCCAAGAAAATCACCAATCATTTAAGGGAAATTTATAGAATATACCCCAATTTAACAAAGAAGAGCCGAGCGATGCCAACATGTAACCTATGTTCGGGGAAAACCGATGGCTAGTTCATTATCAGCCGATGGATTTCCCCTCATGGCCGGTCCAAATTTCCAACCATCGGATGGCAATCCGACTGTGATTTCAATCCTTCGGCAATTAGCCGATGGACCAGAAAATGTCCCGGAAATGTAGCAGATTCTTCTTGTGAGTTATTGGATTTCAGCCGGGAGCATCTAGAGCGCTATTTGTCTGGGGCATTTGATGATGCACTTGAGGAAGTACCCTAAACCTTAAACTTTTTGAATTATGCAACCTTTCCATGACCAAATCCAATTGCTTCTATGAAGAATTGGGGGACCCTTGGCCTTCAAGCGGTGAAGGCATTGCTAGGTTCAATTCTTGCCAAGGATATTAACTCTTCAAATTTAAAGTTTTGAACATGCCTTTTCTTTTCACTTATTCAAGATTTTGTAGTAAGAAATGATTTCTAATAACTTTTCATACATTTGTTTAAACAATTAGTGCCGATATGAATTCCATTTAATCGGATATTGGCCAATGAAAATATGAAAATATAGGCAATTGGCCGATTGATTTTACAAAAGACCGGCTCTTGCCGATGTAAATTGGGAAAAATCCGACCCTTCGTAGCAACTACCGGCAATTAGCCACTACGGCTTCAAAAACCTTCCCAAACTCTGCATGTAACCGGGTGCACTTGGAAACACTAGGATCTCGACCGATTATGCCCATAAATCTCTCCTGACACTGCACCGGAACTCCAAAAGGAGCCGTGCTCAAACAACACTCCATGCATGCAATTACCTTACAAATAAATACATCTATCTCTAAAAGACTCCATGCATGGATCATATATATGGTCGAGAGGTTCAAATGTACAGTATGAATGGCAAAACATAACTATATATATGGAGTCAAACACCATGAGCGCCACCTGGCATTGCGAAGGTGCCACCATGCCCGAGTGGCAAAAGTGCACTGATTGGGAGGACACCGTGTCACCCTGCCATTCCCTGCATGCAGTCTGTTATTCATGTCCGAAGATGCCACGTGGACGACTCTACAGCCAACTCGCCAGTCACCTGCACCTTACGTGGCACTGTGGGAGTGGTGGCTGCATCGGTTACCACGTGGCGGATGGCCACTGGCCTATACTTGAATGCTGGCTCCATGGATTCTGGGCTCCATATAGGCTACTCATATGATGCATTTCCAATCACAGCTGGGGCTCCTTTTGTTCCTGAAACAATACTACACTCAGTGTTGTGTGTTTGTTTATGGGGCCCATAGGGAATATAAGCATGGGATGCTGGAAGCTTAGTCTAAATCTGAGTCATCTCCTGGTTATATATATGCCCATGGCCTAGTGAACGGAAGCACGTTATTGCTAAGTAGTTGTTGTGTTTGGAAGGTCTTTTGGATTTGAATGAGATGACGTTATTGAAAGTAAAAAACATTCCACACATGCCTTGTTGGCGTGACATTACGTAAATCCATCCATCGTGGATGAAGGGGTTCTTGTATAAAAAATTCCCTACAAGATTGAGGGCCGATTCCTTCCAATTCGACTGCATGAGATTAATTTAGAGTCTCTGACTTTGATTTATGGAGTCAAATTGTCTAAAGGAAGTCATTTACAAGCTATAATATAATTCATTGCATTTTCACTTTTGCAATGGATGAGTTTACGTAGACACCACGATTCCCTATCCTACCATGTTGCCTCAATCCAGGTTAATATGGAGGAGAGCCCTACATTGGGTGCCCATACCCATGCCCATGCCCATGGGTTTTGGGTGGGCATGGGTGCAATATTATTGTTCATGGGTGGGCATGGCTGGGCATGGCTGCGATATTATTGTTCATGGGTGGGCATGGATGGGGCACAATTACACAATCATACAAGACACATTACACAATTACACAATACACATTACACAATTTTTGAATACATGGGCGCAATTTGAATAGCATGGCTGGGCATGGCTGGGCACATGTCATGCTATGTGTGGGCATGGGTGGGCATGGATGCGCACATGTCATGCTATGGGTGGGCATGGGTGGGCATAGGTCACTGTTGATGGGCATGGTCTAGGTATGGGTGCAATTAAAAAGGAAAATGTTGGGCTCTGATATGGAGACCAAATGAGGAAGACAAACCAAAATGCAAATTTGTAAATTGGTGGAGTTACATTACACTAAGGAAGATGGGTCCTCAATAGTCATTTTTTTTAACCAACCCACTTCTCCTAGGATATCAAACACGCAATGTGTACAAGATGGGTATCAATTCTTAATTGAGGACGTATGCGCTTTCTTCATATTACCTATCAACATATCATTCAATATTAGGTGTATGATTAACCCTTAACTTCTTGAGAGGCATGTTTAGGGATGTTTATGAATGATTGTTGAAGGCAAATTCATCCAAAAAGAAGGTGTTAGGAAGGTGTTAGGAAGGTCAAAATAGTTATTGTTGTGTTCCTCATGAAATTTGTTGCCAATGACGATGATACCATTCCAATACAAAAAGATGGTTGTTCACAAGAAAAATGTTTAAAGTCAAGACTGAACTAACATTTTCCTTTGTTGATACATTTCTATATGTGGTAATTTCATATTTATTTTATTGGAAAATTCTATGGAATGTTTTTCTTACCTCAAAGGGTATATTTATTCTTAACATAAGCTTGAAAGTTTGGACTATAACTTTATTGCATCTATTTGTCATAATTTCTTGAAGTTTGATGATTCTAAAATAATTATATAACACATCATAAAATTTACTAAATGTTGCTACCATATTGATGTGGTCTGAAAATCATATCCAACAACTCTTTTTTTAAAGGTACAATACAAACTGAGCTTCAAAAAACTTACTTTTTAGATGATCTAATGAAACCACAATACACTTCATGAAGTTACATGTTAAGAGCACGTCTATCTTACCTACAAGCTATCAAATAACGAATCGCCGCAACCGTATTGGCAATGACCATAACTCCCACACAAAAATCAATTCTCATGGAGTGATGTTTGGTTCAACACTTTGAGTGTTGACATGTAATTTCCATATGGGATTTGATAAGGTCTTGATCAATGCAAGTTTTGACATGTGCCAAATTTCTTCCACAAGTGCATTGTCTTGTGTTGAACTCGACATCACCTATGGTATAGGGTCATTGACATGATGGACACCATAGCTCAATATCAAGCATGAAGGGCAAGGGCTAGATGTCCACCTCTTTGAGTTGCCCCCCCCCCCCCGCCATTATTACCTTAGGTGAAAATAAATCCAATTATATTATAACGTATACATGCAGTTTTCTTAAGACATAAACTATGAGATTAGCAGTAGCATCGCCACATCAATTTCAAACATCCATAACAATATTTCATTACTAAAATGTTAGGATGCGAAATATACCAAACTTTGAAAGTATTCATTATAGAAATGTAAGTTGGGATAACAGTACTTGTAAACTTATTCATAAGAAGTTGTCATTAACAAAGTTACCACAATGACATAAAAAACCATTCGACACCAAATACAATATTTAGTGTAGTGTGTTTCCCCGTAACTAGCCGAGGTTGACGAGTCAACATTCAATGACAAAAGCATTATGTGGTTGGTGGTTGCCAATCTTGAAGTGAAGGAGGCGGAGGGTTCAAGAGGACCTGGTAGGTGGATAAAAGAAAAGTAAAGGGAACATTTGTGTAATTTATTACATGGATATGAATGGGAGCATGTTCTTTCCTATCTTGGTCATGTTTTGTCAAGCTTCAAGGTAGGGTTATTTCTAGTGTTGGACTGGTATTATCTTTTTGGGATGCCATTCAAGTATTTATGATGAGGATTTCACGTTTTTTTATACTAGTTAGGTATGGGTACATGAGGTTTTTTTTTGGTTTGTTTTTTGTTTTCGATATCATTCAGTTTTGTGTACCATGCAAGAACCTTCATACCTAGGTAGAATCACCCTAGTATCAATATGGTTTAGAATGGAATTGACCCAAAGAATAATTGGGGTATACAAAGATTATCTCACCTTGACATACCCATCAAATATCAATATTTGTCAGGTATTGAAAATTTGATACCCACATGCAGGTTCTTCAATATCATTATTGATGTTGATTATTGATATCATGCATTCACCTATATATTAGTCCAACATTGGTTACATCCTTTCTTTCAAAAGGTGGGCTCCTTTCGGTAACCTGTGTAGTTGGTGTAGGTTGTCGTTTTAGAGCGGGGTTCCCCAAGGTTGTTTGTTGTCTAGTTTTTTTTTTAAAAAAAAATTGAGAATCAAGTAGGTGAGGTATTTTATAGCTATTGGTGAGGTATGTGTGTCACGAGTTTTCTTGATTTTGTTTGAGGGTAATTTAAGATCTTTTAATGATTGCATTGTTGGTTTGTGCATGGGTCCATGAACTCTGGCTATGGTGGTGACAAGTGGGTTGACTATCCATCCTTCCTATTTGAGTTGTTGGATAAGCGGGTTATATTTGTTGGTCTTTTTGTTGGTGGCAGTAGAGGAGAATATGTTGTGGCAATAGGCGAGTTGTATGAATTGTATGATGTTGGGTGGACTTGGGGTTATGTGTGGGTGGCTATCGGTAGGGCCCCCCAAGACACAGAGGATGTTTGGTCCAAGTGGTGGTGGGGCATGTGTAGCATAGGAGCCATTTGGGTAGCATGTGGTCTTTGGGTTTGGAGTGGTAGTTTCTGGCATTGATGAGAGTGTAGCACCTAGTGTGTTTGTTGGAGTAGAGTGTATTGCGTTGTTATGTCAGGCTACGTGGTGTTCTTTTATGTGCGGGTGTGAGCATGTGGAGAGTAGGTGTGGCCATGTATCAATGGTGTAATTCGTGCATAGTGTGCAATTCAGGTTTGGCTCGGTGGTGGGCGAGTATATATATACATATATATATATATATAGTGGTTTCCCATGAATTGGGCATAGAGGAATTTGAGGGCTTGTGTGATTTGTGTATATGTGATGCCATGTGTTCTCTAGGAGTAATTTCAGAGTTTGTGGTCGATTTTTTCGTTGGAGATCCAATTGTCTACATATGCAAATTTAGCATTTGCAAATCGAGCTTCGTTTTCATGTGCCGCTTGTTGATGTATGTTTGCAGGGTATGAATTTCTCCATTGTGTTCTCCTATTGTGATTCCGTTGAGCCAATATGGTATGTTGTGTGTTGTGTGTATGTGGTGTTGGCGTGGGTTTGGGGCGGGTGGTTCCTTAGTTAACCAATTGGTCAGCTATTTTGTTGTCTATTATTCTGGTGTGGGTTTTGTTATGTTGTGGGTGGACCATCTAATTTGGTGGACTATAGCTAAGATAAGTAGTTTGTCTTGGTGATTGTGTTGGGATGATGGGTGTGTTATGTGGTTGTTGATGAGGTATATATTATTGAGTATGTCAACAAATATATAAGTGTGTGTGTGTGTGTGTGCGCGCGTGTGTTTTAATTTTTTTAAATAATTTTTAGGTCATTAGGGCAATGTATAATGGTGTTTATTTATGCTTGTATAGGTAGGTAGTCTTTTTGTGACGCAAAGGTTGTTAATTGGGCTGCATAGCCCTAAGCTTCTTACATTTTGTATGCCACAAATGTTTGGTGGTATGATTGAGCCATTTGTGTAGATGTTTGTTGGTGGTTATATTTGAGCAGGTGCGTGTTGTATAGTGTGTTGGGTAGTAGGGCTATGTTGTAATTGGGTGTTGGTGTGGTGGTTTTTAGGGTTGTTTTCTTTTTTTATAATAAAATTTATAATTTAAAAAGAAGAAGTTGACTATGTAGAGGATGGTTGTGTTTTGTATTTGTGAGAATTTTACTATTACATTGTAGAATTCCAAGATGTTGGTTGTAAGTGAGTTGATTCATTGTTGGTTGCTCGGGGGGGGGGGGGGGGTCGTTCACGATTTTGGAGGTTATTTGGCCATTAGATTGTGGGGTTGTACTCTATGGTATTTGGTGGAATGGTGGGGGTTGTGTGCAAGTCTTTGTGTTTCTCTTGAGTGATAAGGTACTGAGGTCTTAAAGCGTTACTTTAAGAAATAAAATTCTAGTACATGCAAACTAGATAGCTTGGAAAATTCTCAAAAAAAAATCCATAGATTAGCAAGTCAATACAAAGTCCTTAAAATTTTCAAAAATAGAAAAATTCACATGTAGCCTACAAAATTTCACGAAGTTGTCTTAAGGAAATAGCCTTATACTATGAAATTGGATTGCTAAGTGAGAATCACCACAAAATCAACCATATTGCGGGTGAGGATCTTCTATGAAATGAAGGTGTTGTCCCCCTATAAGCCATTTTTTCTTGCCATATCCTAGCCAAAGTGGGCAATTATCAAATTTTGGGGGCTTTCATCCAAAATTTGGTAGTTAGAATTTCATCCATAGTAGGATAAAAGGCTATTGTTGTAGTAAGTTAGTTATTACTTGTAACCACCTTCTCCTTCCTCTTGACTCAATAAGGAGAAGGATGGCCAAGGTAGAATCATGTTATTTTCATTTGTAGTATGAGGCATAGTCTCATCATAGCAAAGCAATAAACTCTTGAACCCCAAAACTCAACGGTTGAGGTCGGTGGTATAGTGGATAGGATTGACCCCAAGTGAATCTTGAGGATAGACATGGTCTAATGGAGCCAAGTGATTCGGACTCCAAAAGTCTATGATTGAACTCTGACATGAGAGTAAATGAATGTGTGGTTTCTATAATTGTATGGATGCATAGAATGCCGATTGTTGAACTTTGTAATTGGAATTGAGTGAATTTGTGGTATGTGTAAAAGAGAAGGCTCAAAGCATTGAGTTATGTAAATGAACTTTCGAGGCTATAAGCAAAGTAATTAGAGGTTGCTAAAATTGAAGTTGAGTATAGTCAAGTTCATTTGAGGCAATAATCATAGAGAAAGATCCAGTGAGAGAGTAGTGGCTATTGCCTTGAGTTTGGACCAAAGGATTGTGAGGATTAAGAGCCAGTTAATCAAAGATTGTGATAATCAAGTTGAGTGTCAATAAATAAGCTTTAGTGATTGGCTGAGGAAGAAGAAAATGAGTGAGAGATGGTGAGAACCATGTTGGTCGTGACAATACAACCCTAACGAAGTTGTGAGAATGGACAATAATGTGATAGCCTAAGAGGGAGTTGTATGTCCGTCCTTGGGAAAGAGAGATTGAAGGCCGTGAGAGCCAAAGTAAAATTGTGTGTGTGTGATATTGAGGCGATAGCCTTTGAGAGGTAATGTGAGCGGGTTGAACCACCGTAGAGTAGTGATCATTTGAACATGAGAAAGGCAATAGTCGCATAGATGAGAGATTCTTCCAAACTCAAAGTGACCTGAATGAGTCTCTTCATAATGCATTTAAATGGGGATTAAGTTCAAGAAACATATAAGAGGGATGCTAATCTTAACCCGAGAAAGAGGGAGGCAATAAAAGGTAATGGCATGTGAGAAAGGCGAATTATGAAAGAGAAGGTCAATAATATGAAGACAAAGAGTTAAAAGATGTTAAGAGAAATCTTGACTTTATTAAGGTCGAGGAAATGGCTAGACCGGTGGAAGGTCAAGAAGGGGAATTCCCATGTGAAGAGAGAAAGCAAATAGATTGAGTGGAAGCGAGAGGACTTACAAAGGCATGAGATGGACATAGACAATATTAGAGAGAGGTGAAAGGTCATAGCCAAGCCTTAGGTTGAGAGATAAGCATGCGAATGATAGACACTAGCAGAGGGTAAGAATGCAACTAGATTATAATTTAGTAGGCCTATTGCACCTTGTTAGGAAAAGACAAAGAGTTTGCACACGATGATGATGAGATTGAGCAAGCTATAGGTTACCAAGGACATTACCTTGGTAGAAGGAAGACTTTACCATACTAGAATAAGTCTATAACATAGTGGAGATTATTCGATTAACAGAAATTAGGCTAAAACACATGAACCAAAGTTATAGCTGATCTTGTTGATGTGTTGTTATTGTTTTAACTCATGTGGGTGATTCTTGAGACAAGTTGCTAGGTCCACCAAAGATGAGGTGGTAATTACAATTGTGAAGACTTGCATGATGGTTGTAAGTTGATTAACAAAATTAACAAATTTATCAAATTTAACTTTGAGATAGCATAATTCATGGCAATTAAAAACTATGTGGTTATTCAAAAGACATTACCCTAGACATTGTCCTGATTATGAGTTATTGACTACTTGCCAAGCTTTTGATCTTCACGACTAACATAAAGGATAGAATTAAAGTGATACGAGTTCACACACATAAGACAATCATACACGACTGAGAAAACACCAATGAACCATAAGAGTGTGAATTAAACTTGATGAAGAAGAAATGGAGGAGTAAAAGACATATATTGTTATTGGAAATCTTAATTTTGTGTGCATTAATCCTTATAGACACTGGCTCGCTCTTCCCTGAGACTTTGTATCATGGATTGTTTTCCTTGGGTAGGTTTAAGTGATAGCAAAACCCTCACTACACCCCTTTTGTGGATCACTTCTTACACCACCTCGTTGAGCAGATAGACCCCTTATTAGACATTGTGATTGGCCAAAGTTGGTGCTCTTGCATCCTTTGTACACGGCTGTTATGAATGGCCAAAATGGTGCTAATTTATACTTAATGTTGCATATGATTAATCAATTTCAACAATGACTTGATGGCCTTGTTGCATTCACTTGTTGACGGCTTAAGGATTAAAAATAGTTGTCACCAAAAGGAAGGTGACACTTTAAGGCTTCAATACCTTAGGCTCTTTGTGGTTGTATATGATTATAGTGGTGGTAGTAGGATCTTCTTTAGACGCCATTCTTGCCCAATGTATGGCCACTGTTGTGGAGTTGTGGTTTGGTGGGTGGGCTAATCCAGCGCTTGTCCATTTTGATAATTTTGCTAGCCCTAACAAGCCAAAGATAAGGTGTTTGTTATGTGGTGAGTTGTATTGTGTAAGTTGCATGGGCATGTGAGGGACGTCGAGTAGTATGATTGCGTGATTTGGTATGCGTCAATTATTATGGTTATGATGGATTAATGAAGCGTTTGGTGGTGATGGTGGTGGTTTTTCTTTCTTTCTTTCTTTCTTTTTTGGTTTTCTCTTTGGTAGGATGGTGACATATCTTTGAATTAGCCATAGCATTTCCATGGCAAAGTCTTGTGGTGGTGGTTGTAGGAAGTTGGTCATACGGTGTGTATTGTTTTGGGGTGAATTTGTCCCATAGCCATTGGAGTTGGACGAGTAGGATGGTGGCGGTGGAGGCTCCAATGTGGTCAAATATAAGAGTTTCATGGCCTTGGTTTTGGATATTGATTTTTGGAGGTTAGTGATGTCTTTGTCAGGGTTGCATTTCTTGGTGATTAAGGTGAAGTTTGGTGTTTCAATGGGGGTTTGATGAATCTTTGTCTTAAGATTGGGAGAAAGTTAATGCATGAGTAGGAGGCTAGTGTAGTTTGATTATAATTGTTTTGTGTGAATTTGTTGAGGTGGGGTAGGTTGTGGTCTAAGGTTAGGTTGTATGTTAGCTTGTTGTAGTGCATCTTGGATTAATTTTTGGGTGGTTTTAAATCATGTCTTGAATTCTTGTGGGGAAAGGATATATTGAGTTTTTGGGTTTTGGATTTAGTTAAGGATGATGATGATGTACATGTAGAGTTTGTTGAGATATTTGGCGGCGTTCTTTTTTTGTTGTTTGAGGAGGGATGAGTATTGGGGTGGGGTTTTCCATGCTAGTTCTATAGGGGTTTGTTTTATTGGGAATTCTTTATTGGTGGAGTCTATGTATATTTTATATTCACTCCCAAGCATGAACATGGTACGAGTGATGGGTGATCTTGAGCAAGCTTGCTAGTGTAGTTTTGGGAGTCTTTGGGAACCGTTGTGTTTGGTTGTGAAATGTTTGGCTAGGCCTTAGTATATTAGTCTTAGTTGGCTTGGTCATTGAGTGTGGTGACCAAATGTTGACCTATGTAGTTGACATAATCAGGAAATGAGGATGTAATGTTGATACCGAAGTCTATAGTGGAGAGTTGTGTGAGGATATTGGTTGTGCTCTTGGGGATGTTGTAGGTTTGTTTGGTCAGTTTGTTGAGGATTTTATGTATTTTTTCAATGTTTGGTTTGGAGAAGGGAACTGCATAGTATGTGTATGCTATACTAGGCTTGACGACAATGTTAAGGATGTGTTGTTGTATTTTTGTTTTTGTTTTATGGTGGTTGGTGAGGTCATTAGAGGTTTTCTCTATTTCCTTACTTTGTCCATTGCGATATCCCTTTGTATGTTCCATTTGAGTGAGGGGACAAGGTATATGCTTAAATAAGTGTATGGCTCATTTTGTGTTAGGGTGGGGAAGGGCTTATTTTTTAATATGATGTTTTGAGCTTGTATAAACACTTTGAATATGGTAAGTTTCAATTTTAAGTTGTTAGGGCTTTATGTGATGGCACATTTGGCTAGGTTGAGATCTAGGTGTGCCCATTCTAAGAAATGTTGTAATTTGTTGATTTGTGGTTGGATTTTTGTGATGTTGTTTGTGATGTTGTTTGTGAGGATTGTGAGTTCATTTGCATATGTGGTAGTGTTACATGTAGCACTAGCGGTGTCAATGTGGTATCCTATGTTGTCTTTTTCACCCACTGTAATAGAGGGTCTAGGAAGATATTTGGGCTTAGTGTGTCTCCTTGCATTGTTCCTCTACTTATTGAGATTGGTGGTGTTGTGTCAAAGTGGGTACCATGGAATGAGGTAGTAGAGTTTGTATATATGGTACTGACTTAGTTCTACTACGTCTTGGGGGTAGCTGAGGTCTTCCATTAGAGTGAGTAGTTGTGTATGGTCAATGGAGCCAAAGGCATTTTAAAGTCTATGTATGTGAGATAAATATTGTCATCGTGAGTATGTTGTCTTCTAGAGCGGCTATGATCATTTGTAATTGTCTAGTGGTGTTTTTTTGGGGTGGAAAGCCTTCTTGGCTAAATTGGAAGAGTTTGTATTTTTCACCATGACTTGTGAGGAGTGCAGTAAGTGTGCTTGTATAGAGTTTGTAGATGATGTTGGCTAGGGGTATGGGTTTGTAGCTAGTGATCAGTAAGGGTTTAGGGTTTAGGGTCCTTGACAATATACAAGTGTGTCCTTCAACCTGCATTTTCTTGTTCGTCATTGGCCATTTGTTCAATATTGGGTGTTCTATTGATTTATTATTTCATGTGTTGTTCTTTAAATTTGTATGTCCATTGTTTTTCATTTTCCTATATGTTATTTTCCCATCCTTTATAGAACACAAGAAATTCAATTGAACACGATGAACTCATAGACAAAATAAAAGCCCATATCATGTGTTTTAAGTGCAACTCTGACGTTCAAAGGCACAAAGAATCAAAGAACCTAAAGGATTACCTGCATTACCGCATAGCGCTCAGGAAATATGAGGCCAATATTGCCGCCGCAGTTGTGAGCTTCGAGGATTTCCGCCGAAACCATGTTTAAAGCGAACTCAATAAGTTTGACATGGCCGAGAAAGCAAGACAAGAAACATTGAAGTGGGGATGATCGCCATTGTTCCACATTCTTAAGAAATGACTTCATAGCAACTACAGTTTTGGTCCTTGGGACCATACTGAACATGAATGGGTGGAGATGTTTGCGGTGTTGTTGGAGAATGTGAAGATGGATCCCCTCTCGCTAGAAACAAATGCCCGCATGTTTTGAAGGCTATCATGCACTTGGTGCAGACACTTGATGGTCATAAGCGTCCCTTCGCTCATCCAACCAAATGTTTAACTCTTGAATATCTTTTGGAGCTTGCACGATCCAAGGACCACTATGTTTTATTAATAAGTATTGTGCACAACGTGCCATCAATGGGGGTATAATTTTCCTTGGCGTTCTTGATGTTGCAGAACCATTCAACATGCTTCACTCTGAAGTTTGTTGCGTTGGTTGGCTATGAGCCATCCAAGTAAGTGGAGGTGGTGGAGAAGATCCAGTCTTTCATTGGGAAGGTGGCACACAAGGTTGTTGCTGACATAGTGCGCATGCATCGCCTAATTGAACTTGCGGATATATAGTATAACGATGATCTCATCAACCAAAGACAAGAAACATGTGAAAATGTATGCCTGCAAACCATTTTAGTATGTGTCTTTCATTATCACATATATTTATATTACGCGTAATGCAATCCTTTATGTCCCGGTGTCATAATTTAATGTCATTCAGGTTTTGTGTTCTTCACTAATTTTCTGCAAAGACATGGACGTGAGATTCATAGTGTTGACCTTCATTGTGTAATTACAAAAGAAGTGCAAGTGCATTAATTTACGCATACGCGATATTGTAGACATGCTTAAAGTCCTAAGGTCAACGCAATTGTATTTGATGTATGCTGGGATGGGATTATAAAAACCCTTTAAATGACATTGCAACAGACGTCAATTGTGCAATGGCACTTTTGCATCGGGTCCCAGACCCGGACACGATATTCAACAACTTCGTGGATGTTCTCCATGAGGCAATTGGCTTGAACAACAACTAGGGAGTTCAACAACAACTTCAAGCAAGATGGTGAGGATACGAATTTATGTGGGCAAAAAGATTTTTTTTGCATACGAACATATCTCCTATAGGTTTGTGGTTGGCTCATTCATCTCAAAGAGTGCCTCACCAAACCAATTTACGGTTTTTGAAGTCAAGTTTAAATGTCAAATAAAGTAGAACATAATATTATTCCATTATTATCAACCATTTCGTTCAAAAAACATTAATGACAGTGCTTCACCCGAGTTTATCATGCCAAATTTGTTGGTAAGGGAGAATAAGCATGTATAGTTTCGAATAGAATTCGGCATATTCTTGGTCCCACCAAGTACACAATACTAGTTGGATAATGTTATGAAAAGCAAGTTGCATGCTACGTACATTTGTCATGTTGTTTTCATCTGTTGAATGAGAGGTAAAACTGCTCATGGTTTTCTTCTCACACCCTATTTGTGTGGAGAAGAGAACATGGTGAGTTGTGACTTCAAAATTCAATTGTATTGCTAGGACCATGTTGGGCATGTCAATTAGGCTTTGTTTTTATTTATCATTTGGATATAAACAACAGGGGTTACTTTGCAATTCCACAATTGTTGGGCAGGTGTGAGACAACATGATGGGACTCGTAGGATGATTTTTAGTGCGTGGGTTGGGGTGCAATTAGTGATGCAACCCTCACACAGATTGACTTCCGTTTAAATTCTAAAAAATTCACACATTGCAGAGTTGGAGGGACTTGACATTAAATTTTCATAACATCAATGCAATAGAGCTCAAAGTATAATTTAACCCCTCAATGATCAAGTGACCAATTTCAGCCAATTTCCAATTTTAAACCCATGAATGGCCTGCCTAAGTATATCCAAATGACCAAAAATATCCCCAGAAACCTGCAAAGTTGTGCAGACAAACAATACAACACCCACTCAATTTTTTCTCTCACAAACAGAAAGACACACACACGCGCGCGCGCATTTGGGCAAAATCTGTGACCTGTGTACTTTTTGAAAGCCATACCATACATTGCCTTCCCTGGGCAGGGCCAATTTCCAAGCAGGTGTGTGGGGGATTTTCATGTATGGATGATTGGATTTGATGTGGAACTCTCATCTTAAATCCTAATGACTAAAGAATGTGTAGGATTACTAGTGACATTGTGGCCAAAACATCAAATCCATTCTTCAAACCATTTGTTTGGGTTTGGTGTAAAAATTGTGAAGTGTGTATGTGCAATTGCAGGGCATGATCGAGCTTTCGTCATTGCAAGGTTTCTAAAAAATCCAAATTACAAAGTACATTTTGGCATGGGTGAGCAGTTTTTGGAAAATTCACATGCATTGAACAAGGCACTGGTTGTACTTTTTGCAAGATTCATTGACTAAGATGCCAGAATATCGCCCCAATTGTATTCTTTTCTGAGTGAAATCCACCTCCCCATTACATTTTAAGTATTATCCAACAACTGTGAGAACATGAACAGCTCAAATCTTTACAGAATTTCTCAACTTATATGCCTTCATATCCATAGAATTCAATTACAAGTGGACAGTTGAAGCAATGTTCTTTTCAATGCTTGGCTCTACAAAGCACACTATTCTGACAGCAACCAATGTCATCAAAACATTCAAGTAAAGTGGACAGATACTCTGATTTTGAAACAAGATGAATGAGGCTGCCATCTTAAGATTAGAAATTTCACTTTTTGTAAATAGACACACTCACTTTCGACCACAGCTTGCAATAAGCACATTGCTTTTGTGATACCTACCCCAATCCCTCCCCCTTCTTGAGTAAGTGTCCTCATCCTCTCTTCTACTTAAAGATCTAACATATAATCTATGATATACACACTCTACAAAGTAGCAGAAAACTACATGGTAGAATCACGCAAATGCATGAATCGCCTACATCTTTCATAACTTGTGTATGGAATTGCAGTCTGGCAGGGTTATCTAGAGTCGAGATATCTACTTGGAAGTAAAGAGAGACCTAGTAGGATTGAGAAAGAGAAGTTCTTAGCTGTTAGCTGTTAGCTATTGGTATGTGCAATCATACGAAATGACAATATCATTTTCGAAAATGTCTCTTTTCCATACCCTATTATGATAATATAGGCATCTGTGGAGACGGGCGATAAGGCTGTTGTAACGGACACAATCAACTATATGAAGGAGGTGAATAGAGCAAAAGTGAAGGGATCTATGAACGGAGGATTTTCCCAGTTTGTCTCAAATGATTAAGTGTGGTGCTCAGACCATAGGCTTTGGCTGCTTTATAAGCCGTTCTAAACCCATCCCCGTAAATGGGTGATGAGTCGGTCTCGATCTGGTGTAAGAAAAATTCACCCAAGCGCTGGTGAGTGCCACCACTTCGGCCCTTCCTCGTCATTTTCTCTAACTCATCTGTTAACCATATGTGAGCAATCACTTGACAAATGCCCTCCTCTATCTCGTTATCCAGATTTGGGAAATGACCTGCATGAAACATCAGGACATTCAATTTAAACCACATATTTCACACTCTCAAAAAGGATCACAGATCGCTCATAGACCAAAGGTTGGAGGACTAGATACTGTGTGTAGGAAATTATAGCAAATAACTTTGATGATTATATGCTGCTTGGTCCAAAATGTAAGGGTCCAGGTTAGATCTCAAGATACACTTAAGGTAGATGTGCCTAAATCAAACAAACAATAGTTTGGACACCTATATTTGAGTAGTTTGTGGTTAGGTGTGGATCCAAGAACTAGCACTAAAACGGCATGTTTTTAAAAGAGATTGGACTACTTTTATGCTAACCATTCTAGGCTCAATTGTCAACGTGATTGAGGGGACCTATATGACCACTAATGAGCACAAGAATCTTCAGTTTGGTAATGAATAAGATATTCATGAGCTCCAAGAATTTATAAGGCAAATGGCACACATGATTTTAATTTGCTAATCATCTTGCACTAATTGCATGTTTTGTATCCTACGAGAAGTTAGTGCAGGGAGAAAAATATCCATCTAAGGTACACCTACCTTAGAGTATTTAATTTTACCTCGCTTTGCAAGGTCTAAGAAGATGATCTGATCATTCCCCCATTTTAGAACAAGCATAATTAGCAAGGTCTGGTGTGAGGAGGTCCTTCTTGTGTAAAGAGATTATATAATTAGCCACAAGAGTAAATGTGTAGATGCTTACCATCAAGACGAAGCCATGCATGCATCAGCTCATGTGCCAAAATGGACCCTGTCAGTAGCCTGCAATTTCCCCACATCCCTGTAGATGAGAAACTACATGATAGACTTGTATAACTACCAGACTATGCGGTGGTTAAGGCCACATCTCTACCAACACAATAAGGAACTAATGTAGCTAAATGAAGTGTTTGGACGAGTGAGGAGTACAGATGCAAGGATATAGGAAGCTGGTGAATAATCACTCACCTAGGTAAGCCGTAGAGGACTAGAATGGCAGTAACCTCACAATGGCGTGTTAGCTTCCTGATCTCTGTATTGTGATGTAGTGGATACCCACCATAACCATCCGCATGATTACCCAAGACCTGTAATTGAAACCAACTCAATATCATAAGGTCTATTGAGGTTAAAGGCACTACAGCATAAAGAGACCTCTGCAACTTCAACTTTTAAGTATGTAGATCCTTGAACAAGTTGTGAGAACTGGTGATGAATCAGTTGATGAATAAGCAGAAGTTTAAAAGACCTAGAAATTGACATGGTACATACCGTGGTGATGGTTTGCTCTTCTGAGAGGCACAACCCTCTAGTTTCTGGGGCATGAGTATGTCCCTGCAACAAACAATGATACAAGTTCAGTGCATGACGTGGACTAAAGGTTAAGCAGATTAAAAAAATTAAAAAAACAAAAAAAAACAGTGGTGTTATTTGTGGAACATTTGATTGGACCGCAAATCTGATGTCAGATAGTTAGTCAACATGACTTTTTCAAAAAGAAAGAAACAGAGCAGCGGGACCAATGAAACCAGAAGATATCTTGAATTTTATTAAAGGTCGTGAGAAACATGAGTGAAGGAACTTACATCTTTTTCGAGTTCACGTGCATTATTGAGGGCGGTCCTCTCCACCAAGAGCATGGGGACTTCCTGTGCAATGGGCATATTCATTGTTTTGTAGAACTTCAAAATTTCTCGGTATAAAGGTTGGCACTCCATTGTGTCCTTTACTCTTGACTCATTGCATTCAGCACATAGCCTCCTACCATCTTCAAGAGCGATGTATTGTTGATGAACAGGCTGCAAGAAACAATGGTCTTTTCAAAAGATAGAACCTCCAAAACAGTACCTCTCCAAGTGCCATCATCAACAGTCTACTATTGTTGAGTTTCTACATTGTGGGTATCTACACAAAAAATTGAGAAGCAATGTAAAAGACACAAATTCTTTAGTGCTCTAAAAATCATTGGAGGAAAAAGAGGATCGGTTGAAACCCATCATATATTTCAATCTTCTGGTGTTCATTCTTACAATAATTTGCATACCAAAGTGGAATTCTTATAAGTGCCCCAGAACCTTCACTTTGGGACAGGACCATGAGACTGTATCTTTGGGCTCATATGAGTGGAGTACATTCTGAGGTAAGTCAACAAGACAATATCAAAGAAAGTTGATGGTGTATGCAGATAGCATAAACATATGTATACATGTTGAAGTGCAAAGGTAGGTTCTGTATCAAGAAAGGCATTTACAAGTAGCTGCAAACAAGCTTAAACTACAGAGACACCAGAACATACCTCAATGCGATCACAGCTGCAACATCTTTTTCTTCCATCCCTTTCATGTGATGGGCAGTACTTTTGATCCCAGAATGGATGGGAGCGATACTCGATCAACCCTTGAGAATTTGGAGGAATCTGCAAGCACAAAGGTCAATATAGATGTATTCCAATTGAGACTTGTTGGTATATTTCCAAGATTACTGGAAGCCAAGCTGTAACTTTATCTAATATATTATATATTTTGACCTTAGATACCTTACTGCACAACTTGAAAACCACTTCAGTTACTAGAGGTATTATGAAGGCAAGAAAGTTGCTTACAAAATCATGGCAGATCTCGCACTTCGGATGGAACACCCCCTTGTAACAGTCGCGATGATAAGGCTCATTTCCTTGTACAGAAAACTGTGCACCCAAAAGCAGTATGTGAGCTACATAGAAACTCTATTTGCTGAGATTCCCAGTTCAGCAGAACTAGCTGCACAAGGATTTCATTTTCCTCTTGGTTGAAAATACCGCAAGCTGACTTGATTTGTGCTGATTATAGTCCAGGTGGCATACTGTAATGTGGAGTGTCACTTGGACTAGGATATCCTAAACTTCATATACATAGAACCACCTCAGAGAGGAAAGCGGTTTAGGAATCGATTTGAAACATAACATGGGGAATTAAAGATCAATTACCTCACGATCTACAATAGACTTGTGGCAGTAGCGGCAGCAAAAGCAAGATGGATGCCAGTTTTGATTCAGGCAAGCCAAGAATCTCCCAAACCCAAGTTGCTTGTGACATCCAGCACATGTTGACATTCCAGCCGATCTGTCCCCACACATCCCCCACATGCTATGATTTCAGGTGCATGACACAGTCCTACTAGCAAAAATATACGTGTATATATAAATATCAGATTTCAGACAGTCAGCAGGGTGTTATCCATGTTAATATATTTGAGAGAGCCTGACCTTGGTGTGGCTGCCATAACAGGGCCTGGTGGTGCAATCACAGACATGCCATACGGTGCTGGATACTGCAGGCTCAGTGTCTCTTGCATAGCACGTGCCAAATCCTCCCCATCAGAGTCATTATCCTCATACCTGCCTGAATATCCCATCATCCACAGCTCCATGACATAAGAAACAAGCTATTGACGCTGGCCATTTAAAAATCATCTTGGCTTGCCAATTCTCTAATAGAATGCTTTACAGGAAAAGCCTGTCAATCCCAAAGCAAGCAAGACAATAGAGTTCAACTTTAACTCAATGGGACTTTTTGTTGGGAGTTGGTCCACTATGATTTTCAAATGATTGTTTTGCATACTATATCAATGATTTCTTTCCACTAGTAGTGCATGCTCAGAGGTAGCGTTTGATTCTGAATGAAGAGCAACATAATACGGTTCATTGAGGGCCAAGCTCATTTTAGCACCTCTTGGCATGCCAAAACGAGTTTGATCCTCAATGGACCGATATAGAATGTTCTTCGTTCAAACTTCCATACTATCTCCAAGCATCCGCCACAAACTTACTGAACATGGAAGGTGTTGATGTATGCAAAACAACCAACTCCCAACCAGAAGTCATCTTAGGTTAGAGGATAATTCTAATAAGCGGCTGAAAGGTGGCGGCCTTTTACCGTAGTAATCATGTGGTGGCGCTTCCTTCCTGGGCAGGTCCTCTTCCCATCGTCTTCCGGCAGAGTATGAGTTGCTAGCACCACCATAGTGATTCTCATACCTGTGACCATCATGGGACCTGTCGTCCTCATGCTTATGACCTCTGTCATCATATGAGTTGCTACCACTGTGGCCGCTGTGGCTTGGATACATACCGGCATATGGATCCTGTTGCAATTCATTAATGTCAATATCATGTCTAACATGAGGAAGGCATCCACAAAGCCACCTGATCTCTAAGTGCCATGCCAACAGTCATGTGACAATATCATCACTGGACAACACAGAGTAGTGATGTCCGCCAGTGATGATATTTTCACAATACCAAGTGCCAGCAATCTTGAGTACAACAATGCTATCAATGTATGATACAGTGGATTACCTCAAAGATTGAAGGTCCTCGCCAAGCAACATAACCAGAACCAGAACTCGGCTCGTATGATCCAGGACCACCAGACATACCATTTCTTGGGTACTCATAGTACTCGTGCTCACCATACTGGCGGATCTCTCCTGACCCAAAAATCTTGTCTATCCACTTCGACATGTTTGCTGTTTTGCAGTTTTGACCTGCACAGAAAAAACTTGGTTCTCATTAGACCGGTCAACAGTTACAGAGGCAGTGATGGAGGAGCACTGCTTCATCACAAGATTGCAAGATCGTGAGACTGTTCCAAGCCCTTATCTAAGCTAAGCAACTGATTGAATGAGGTATGTGCAGCCCTAAGAAATTATGTCTCGACTGGGACACATGGAAAGTGCTTGAATTACTCGGCTTGCAGGATTTAAGCCCAAGGAGTGTTAGATTGAACAAAGCCTCTCACCTTTTCCTACGACTTTCGCAATTCCTGGCCTCTGCTTGATCTAAGATGCGTTTAATCCAAAATTTTGATGTGTTTGTATGCTCATCACCCCTGTTTCTCTGGCAGGACAGTGACGTTTGTGTCCGTAATCATCTACAAAATTGGAAGGAAGAGGTGGTTTTAGTGTGTAGCTGCAGAAATATTGACAGAATAAGTTTTACCCTAAAACATAAAGTGTGATCTTAAACGAAAGATATTGGAAAGTGGCGCTTCATGGATTTAATGAGGGCATGATAGCTTTGGAATAGAGAAGGCAGATTTTAAAACCATTCCTGAGATTAGTCATAGTCAGATCCAATGAATTTAGATGATCCCCTTTCACTGTATGCAAAACACCCAATTGGGATGCAATTTACCAGTGATCTAGTAGTACAACGGAGGGAGCTGCAGCTCAAGCAAGATGCTGAACGCCATTTGTCGAGATGGATACGTCAAAATCTATCCTTTGCTGCGCTCCAGCTCCCTCATCTTTGATATTGCCACATCCAGACCCCATCATCTTTGCCTCCAGAACCCTTGGCAGAATGATTAAGGAGCTCCAGTATGCCCACCAGGCAAAGACAAGAAATCTGCAATCACGACAAATTCATCTGAGCTTCCACAATTCCATTTCCGTCACCACAAACTCTAACAACGCAGAGTGTGTCAAAAACAGCTGCATTGCTTAACCCCATTCATTACAGTCGCACTCAATGCAACACTCAAAACTACTCAAGAAATGGAATAGTCCATGTGTATCCATGTGTTTACACACAACACACGATTCCACCCATTTAATGCCCATCGTAGTGAATTCTAAAATCAAATCTGTCACAGGATTCACAGAATATAACAAAACCCAAACTCATATGAAATAATACCAATATGTTGCAATAAACTACCCTCATAAGACAGCAACATGGCCTCTCCCTCTCTCCCTCTCGAATAGGAATCTTCTGATAGCATCTCCTCCCCATACTATCTCCGACCCATTTCCAACACATGCGTACAGATTCCAATCTCACATATAGCGTCACAGTCCACATGCGACCCAAATTCAAGTTAGCCAAAAATTCATCCACCATACCCCAATGGGGTTATTGTGTCAAACGACCTCTCGGGTGCAATTTTCACTCGCTCAATTTCTCCTGTTCCTCGCTTCTGAACCTCTATGTTTTCCTAGGTGCACTTCATAGCCAAATTCACCCTCGTGAGCTCACCATCAGCACACACAAAAGAATCTTTCACTTCCCATCTCATGTGCAATAATCCGCCTGTGGTGATGAGTCAGACATGTACAGATAGAGAGACGCCATGCTCACTTCCCGGCGCCTAATAAGAGTGGCTACCAACATGCACCACTCATGTCAACAACTCGCTGACCAAGTCAACCATCCTCCATATCTCAGCTGGACAGGCCACAAGATGCTAAGCTACTAGAAGAGTAAGAAGTCAGAAAGGTTGGGGTTTGCGATCAAAACCTCCAGTATGACGGTCGGGTGGGTGGGTGGGAGTCGAAGTCGAAGTTGCTGTCGAAGCCGGAGTTGGTGGAAGCTTTGTTGGTTCCAGAATTGGATGGGGTTACCAAAATTGATATCTGCTCCGAGATCACTGTGACGCTGATGAGGGACAGTGGGTGAAGATGGGCACAGAAAACACCAAGATAAACAATTCTATGGAGCTCCTGAGCATCCTCTTGGCCCCAACGCCGATATGCTTGATGTGTAAAGGAGAAAGAACTACTATGGCCTGACTCACCACCCAGTTGGGCTTGGACATACACTGAACTCTCACAAAACACGGAGCCGGACCGTCCTCCACAGATTATGCACGAGGCCGGTATCAAAGGAAAGAAACCAAAAAGGGCTGTAGATAGCCTGCGCCGATCCAATCCTGTACGCAACTCCCAAGGCTCTCTCTCTCTCGTTCTCCCTCTCCCTTAATCCCCCCCCCCCCCCCTTCCTGCCGGATGCACCGAATTCCAACCGACCCTCCAAAGCAGAAAAGAACTTGCCGAAGAAACAAACCCCAACCCCAACCCCAACCCCAACCCAAATCCTGCCAAGGCCCACACCACCTCGCTTATCTTAACTTAAGCCCACAGTTGGCGATGATGATGATGATGATGTCGTCCCAAAAGCCGAAAGTTGGCAACGATCGAGCGTCTTGTGAAGGAGCAATAGTACCAGCCGGGGAGCTTCGATTGAGAGCGTGAGAAATAATAATGCAGGAGACACTACTCCTCAGCGACATCCCATGCCCGCCCAACACAACAGCCAGGTGCAGGTCAAGTTCGCATCGAAGTGCGCACGGGAAGTTGGAACGAAAAGACAAAAAGCAAAGCAAACAAGCACACCTTGCTTGTTAACTTATTACTTGTTTACTTCTGAAGCTTACTCCTCGCCTTCGAGTTTACAATGAAGCTCAATAAGTTACTACTACTACTACTACAGCGACTCTGTTGGTGTTGGTGTTGGTGTTGGTGTTGATGTTGATTCCCTTGGCTCCCCGGTCCGCGTCCAGGCTCCTCCCGATCGCCGGAGCTTGGCGGGTCGCACCGATGATGTGAAACCTACAGTCCGGATGAATGATCCCTCCTTAACTTATTACTTACCAGCCCGGTCGATGAGGCCACTCCGTCGTACCCGGTCAGTCCATCTCGCGACACAAGTTACAGCATTCGCGGAGCCAAAGGCGGGCGGGCGGCGACGATTGGTCGGAGGCAGCGACGGACGCCCCGCGGGTCCCAGTTGCGCGTCACTGCACTCGCCACCGTCGCCGATAGCTCGCCATAGCTCGCCTCGCAATCACAACCTCCGACCCAGACTCTTCCTGCCTGCCCAGGGACCCGTGTGACGCGGCCGCGCGTCCGCGGCCGTCTCTGTGGTTCGGTTTCGGTTTGCGTTTGCTTTTGTGGCCATTTGCTGACGTCGACGCCGCCCAACTAATAAGTACATAGCTTGTACAACAACCGGCGATGACGTGGATAAATCTCACTGGTTTATCGTTTCCCTCATTGTTCAGTACACAATATAAGGCATTTAGTGGCACCAGTTCTATTTGTCTTGCTCATTTGTAAACCGCCCGTGTAGTGTCACCCACACTAAATGAGAAACCTTACGTCATTTGTCATTCTTTGTTAAAAAAAAGAATTCAGGCATTAAGGATTCACATGTTGCAATTATTGTCACTCGCTAACCGATTTTCATCCAAATATCCAAGTCATTCATGACAATATTGCATCGCAAACATGTTAGGATGTGAAATATACTGGACTTTGTAGATATTTCATCATAGAATTGTACGTTGGGATGAAAGTACTTGTAAACTTATTCATAAGAAGTGTGGCCCGTTTAAAAAGTTTCTTCGATGACATAAAATATAATATTCAGTGCAATGTACTAATCAGTCCTATTCATATTGGCCACAGTGATTTCTAGAGCCCACACTAACTCTTATATTGAGAATTAGTGTGGACCACATCACTTGTTTTCTATGGAAATTAATTTGGGTGATTGATCTTCTTTTTTCCTATAATTAATATCCAATGTGTTGGTCGAAAGTTTTTATGAAAGCCTAGGGAAAAAGTTTGGGGTCTTTGGACTTGTGTCAATTATTTCTACATTGATTTTCCACCCACAATAATAAGACTATTTGATGTAGTGTTCCAATTAGCGAACATTGGGACGAAATTGTAAGAAAGTAGGAAGGGGGGGATTGTGTTGCTGGTATCCGTATATTGGGTTGGAGGCAAAATTTTGGGTTTTCAATCAAAACAAGGTTATAGTGTTTCATCTCATTTACTGTGGCCCCGCTTTATTCATCATTGGCCCTATTCAATGTCTTGCAATCACTAGGTCGGCATTGGAGAGGGTATCATATGTCACTCGGAGCTACATGACAAATCGTAAAAATCACGTTGATCAACAAGTCATGTCATATTTTCAATTCCATGTCAAATCAAATGTTTACTAAGGTGAGTGGGCCTTGATCATGCATTCTTTTCTCTCTTTGCACCCATTTTTTGTACTAGGATTATAAAACACACAGTCGATACAAGGTGATTAGCAAGTACAAATAGTGCCCATATCATGTTCTTCGTAATCTTTGGTGTTTCTATGGTTATCATATTCATTATCAAAGTGGAGATTCTTGTGCTTGTATAGTTCCCCTCCCCCCAACTGCCCACATACATAAAAAGAACATTACGTTGAGCCTAGATTGGTTTATTATGATCTAGACATGTGTTTCCAAATTTTTGTAAAAGATACGTCGTTGGTGTCCATTCTTAGATCCACACTTAATCACACATCACTCAAATTACATGTGTCCACATTATGGGGGTTAAAATAGCACGCGTCTACATTAATATCGTATATTTCTTTAGTTTCAAAACCATCTTCTCTTGTCATGTGTACGTTCATATGGAAACTAATATGGGCCCATGTTGTCCCAACCTCTCACATCCGTACATATGACACATCACTGCCCCCACCTTCCTAGAATGATGGAGAACAATGTAGAACAGTGGGGTGACAACCTCACCACCACCACCACCGCATTGTCTATTTTATATAGATATAAAAATCTCAACATTGCATTGTTTGTTCCGAAAACCAAATCTCGGAGACCATGAAACTTTCTAAAAATACTTGTTAAATAATGCTATGATGTTGGAAGTACAAGGTTTAGTTGGAAACAAGGTATATGTGAATCATTTCAATGTTGGTAGTTGTATACTTTATACTTTATGCCACAAGTTACCACACCTAGTTCAACAAATTACAAGACATGACCAAGCAGTTGCCTTTTGAACATTGGATAGGATACACCTTTCGGTGTAGTTATGGCGGGGCACATTGATATTGAGGAAAGCGTTTTTCACGAGTTAGAAGTCTTCATAGTGTGGAGATATTTTTAGGTTCGAAAGATCGTAGGTGCAAGTGATTCGTGGTACATTGTCTCATGGATAAGTAACTAACTTACAATTTGGTGATTTAAAGGTAGATGTACTTGAATCAAACATATAAATCATTTGACAGGCTATATTTGATTGGTGTGTGGTTGAGTGTGGCTCTAAGAATGGACACCAAAAAGACACATGTTTAAAAGAGGTTAAACGACGTGCTCAAAATGTGCTAATCTTTCTAGGTTCAATGATCAACTTGATTGGAGGGACGTATGTGATCACATAACAAGCATGCAGACCTTCATTTTGATAGTGAATAAAATATTCATACAAGCGTGAAAATTACTAGGCGGATGGTTACAAGCATAATTTGGATTTGCTAATAATCTTGCACTGAACTATGTGCTTCTAATCTTGCAAGAAGTGGGTGCATATAGAAATGTATTTGGATAACATGTATCTACCTTGATAATATCCTATACTTGCATTGATTGTATGTGACACTAATTAACCAATTTAGTGTAGCAGTCAAATGACATAACTCATTAACAAGTGTCACTTCCATACCATGGTCAAGCCTTGTGCTCCCTCACCTTAGGCAAAATCAATACATCTAAAGCCTAGGATATAAACATGTTGTGATTATGAAATATGAGGACTCAAATCTTAGTGCCGTGGCAAGTCTGCATGAAATCTGACATTTATTTTGATCTTAATAGTTGAGGGAGCATGAAGGCTAACAATGTTTCCTCAAATCATTTTAAGTGCCCCCCCCCCTTCCACAAAAGTCGTCGAGTATGGGTACACCATGGGGCCAAGGAATGATGAATATTCTAGGGGATGATATTCTTTGTATAGTGTGTGGAGGTTAGGAATCATGGATAGTAATTCGGGGGATGAAAGACATGGATGAAGTGTGCAATGAGAAACATTTTGTGAGGGACGAAAGTGCATGATGAATGGAAATACACGGTGCATCATTTTTGTTGCCCCAAGTGGTCCACAAAAATGTAGCAAGGTGAATAAAGATCAAAGATATACTTGAGAAGTTGCTCAGAACGTCGAGCCCAAAAATTGTGCATCACTAGAAAGTATGCCAAAAACTATGTACTTTTTGCATAGAAGTGTGTGTTGCTTTTAGTTCGTTGCACATGCCTTGAAGAGCTTGCCAACCACCAATTGTTATGCACAACCATCGACATAATATTCTACGAAATTACAATGTTTGTGTGAAGATCCATCCCATACACAAGGAATATGTGCATTTCATTTTCAAGCATGGATTGTGCAATTGTGTGCCACTTACAATACTCTTAAAGGGAAACAAACCAAAATCATACATGTACCACCATCCATTGACAGTTAATAAATGTAATTAATGGGTAAATCATAGTAAAAAGACATATTTTCACATGAGGGGAGCTAAGAAACGAGCGTTAAGCAGTGAGCAATGAGCGATGAGCGGTAACACATGAGTAGTGAGCCATAACATGTGAGTGTTGATATCAAATGTAGTACGTTCCACATGACTATTAGTGTCTAACTCTACATTTTGCAATAAATTAATTAACAAAATCTATCCATTTGTATATGCTTGCAAACATGAAAGTCATTAATCAAGGGGTTTAATTACCATGGATTGTTGGAAAACATCTAGTCATTTGCTTATTTTTATTGAGTTTATCCAAACATTATTGCATGCAACAAAAACAACTTGTAAATATTACATGTTATGTATTGACATGCTCAAACAAATAAGTGCACATTACACTACCATCACTACTTGTGCACAACAACACCAACAAGCTCAAATAGCCACATAACCTCGTTATAGGATTAGCTTGGAGTGTGAATGAACTTGTTGTTCTCGTAATCCATCTTGCATAGAAATCATAAACATAGTATAGGTGTTTCTAGTATACCCATTTCCCTCTCCTTTCCCAAAGAACCAAATGACATTTTGGTGAAATTAGAGCAAATGCATTGTGGTATGTCACCAATTTTAACACAATTAGAGTTGCCCTCCTTTGACATGAATTTGATTTTCATTCCAAATATTGGATATGAAATGGTAGTGACTCCAACATCATAACACATGTCCATGAGTTCAGTGTTCTCTCACTTGTTTTTGTGATATGTCATCAACATTGTTGGATTAAGACAAATTGTTTTCGAGAATATGAAAGATGGTTGGTCATCCGGGTTTGGTTGCCTTTAAAATGCAATCTAGAGATAGGGAGTGTTGCAATTGTTGAAAGCATGCGTTGCAAGGAAAGTGCCTCCCTCTACTGCAATTGGAACTTGGGATCCTCAAGCACCAACACCTCTTCTTTTGTAAGGTCGGTCCATATCTTCGTTGGCCATGTGCTAGGCAATATAGTCCAATCTAGCACATATTTCTTATTGGTGTCATTCACACAACGTTTGATGTTGTCAAGGCAAAACCAAAAGTCATATTCCACATTGTTGGTGAAGTGGAACTCCTTCTTCATCCTAATCTAACATCCCTTGGATATACACGAGTCCATTTGCCAACTCTGACTTTGGCATTGCACAAAGTCCATGTGTTGGCTTGCATTACCCAACATCTTTTGCATAGTTGTGTGATAATTTTGCAATGTGCCATTGGGAAGCATGACACTTAGTCTCCAAGACAAATGTTGCATGAGTCCCGCCATGTTTTGCAGAATTCAAGGACTCCTCTATACATGCCTTTTTTTTTGTCATGGTGCTAGTGCAAAGAATGAAGTAGTTGATTTTATCATGTCAATGTGAACTGCAATCAGCACCATGTGACAAATAGAGTTTACATTTTGTGGATTTGAACAACTCAAAACACTCAAGAACATAGTTTCATGTGTGTAGGTCTATTGCCCCTGGAAACACGAAAATGACATCCGCCAATATTTTCGGGTCACCACATTTTGTAGTAGTCTTTAGTTTCAAAGAAAAATGGTTAGGACCTTTACCAGTTGGTCCATCCTTCAACCAAATTTTATAATTAGCAATTTGCATGAATGTTCTAATTAAATCATTCACAATTGCTTCATACGGGCATGTCAACTTGTTCCCATACTAATGAAGCCATTTGTTGTGGACAATTTTTATAGTTGCAAGTTGGCATTTCCGTATGTAAGTCTATAGTTGTGTCATATGCACAATTGATAATACACATGTCAGGGACCTAACGATTACACCACTCAAAAGAATACACCACTTGAAAGAACCAATTGGAAAAAAAATTAATTTTTTTTAAAAAAAAAAAAAAACATATATGCACTTATAAGCAATTGTGACCTTCCCATTGCTTGTAACAAAAATGCCAAAACTTCAGCCACCCCAAAGACCCAACAACCCTTCATCTATGGCAACATTGGAAAACAACCACCATGAACAAATGACATGGTATTTAATTTCAACACCATCCATTGTAATAGCATCCTTGTAGGTGTTTGCAGACATGCTTGTGTTGAAATTGAAATGTGGTTTGATAAACTTTTATGTGATCTTGTCGAGGTTTGCAGACTCATGAGAAAGCAAGTGCACTCATGATCCACCATGGGCATAGTCGGATCCCCATTCCCATAGACCTTCCTCACATTGTTTCAATTAACTTGAACGTTGTCAACCATGAGACCTTTAAAATGTACATGAGCCACCCCATTCTTTGTCATGACACCATCTAGATTTTCCCTAAACAAAGTTTGTGCAACACTATCTTCATATTGCATACAACAACATGCTATGCGATGTAATTTACAATATTGGGTGTTGTACACATGACATGTCATAGTTGTCTAGTCCTTCAAATGCTTAACATGATCAAACATGATCCAAGAGTTCTCCATGTCCCTTCGGCATGCATGCACTTCACAAGCTCCACCCAGTACTTGGAAGGTCCACCGATATCTTGAAGAAGAACACCTTGTCCTTTGATTGGCCATGGAATCAACTACCATAAACAAATTTGAAACTATAGTGGTCTTTCAAAGCCACAATACTATTCATAGTGTCCATTCCATTAGGAACAAAACATTTTGACCCTGACACAAAGTTATGATAGTTGGGTGATGCAAGGGTTGTGAATTTGTCCATAACCATCTCTAAGGACGACCTATTTAGGTTATGTCCTTCACCATTTGTAGGGGACTTGAGGAGGTAATCAACCATAAATTGTTTGTTTGCTGCCATCACAATTGTAAAGATTTTTTGGAATTGGAGTCTTCATCACTTTGTTTGCTATACATTGGTACGCGATATCCAATGTCTCATGACAAGAGACATGGGAAACATGGTGGTTACATACACCAAGATGTATACATATTTGAGCCATCCCAACATGTGATGAATGAACATACACTATATGTGCAAAGCATATAACTAGGCACACATGTGTAGAGTGACATACCTTACATTCCAACAACGGTTTTTTAGGGGCCGCAACTCCCACAAAAATGGGACAAAAGTGGACCCTAACTACTCACTGCTATTTCAAGTACCTTCATTACATATGAGGTAATCACATAAGTTCTTTTGGCATTGCACATGACATGTACATGTCGAACGCTCGAATGACTACCCATAGTCGTTATGGATGTTGGTTGTTTTTGTCATACACCAAGCATGGCCATCATAGATTTTGTCCATTCCATCCATGCCAAGTCCGTATGTGGAGGGAACACCAATCAGCAAGGGGAGCAAAACAAAATTTACATTGTTGTCAAAAGAAGATGGAAGGTACTTCACCTCACATACATCCATACTATCAAAATATATTGAAGCAAGTTCAAACTTGGAACATTTCCTACATTTTCTTTGTTTCAACGCGTTCACAATATTCAATCCAATGGTAGAACAACCAAGTTGAAGAGGTGGACGATGTGATGCACATTTGATACAATGAGGATGTAGGGAGACCCATTCGTATCTATACCAACTTTGGAAGGTGTGGAACATGCACTCTTAAAAGGAAATGGCGATGTATCAAAGGGACATGCATCTTATTTTGAATATGACAACATAATGACATTATTGTTATTGGCCTCCAACTTAATAGTTGCCATGCTTGGGATGTGAACCATAGAAATGCCAGACTCATTGGTGAATAACCATTAATGTTTGCATTTGGAAATCAAATACCTCAATGACCCTATATGAACCAGACCCAAAATTTAAGACGAACCATCAATACACCAAATTTTTTGCATTAATGTTTTTGAAACATCTCCACTCTTTGCATACAACTATTGTTCCACATACATTGTATTGGCTTGGAAACCTTAACCCCCAACAATTCCTTTCAAAGTACAACATATTCATCAACACTTGAAGGTAATGTGAAGGGCAATAGAAAATAAAAAAAACTAATGGAAATCACGGTGAATTCATTCCAAATGAAATTCATAGAATTTATGGGCTCAATTGGTGGCACCAATTAAAGTTAAAAAATTTATAGTAAATGATGTAGATATTATGCATGCAAACTAATTGTTGTTAGCAACGGTGCACTCCCATTCTATTTTAGCAATCCCCAATTGAAGGTTAACACACCTTCCAACCTAACCGTAAAATTCATATGATCATGTGGAAATAAAACCATAAGGGAACATGAACATCCCAAGACATTTCATTATGAATTAGACAACAAGGTGCCAATAGTTGACTGCATGCACGGCGTTTGAAGTGCATTCATTGTAAGAGAAAAGTTGGTTCATAACCAAATTGCAAATGCATGAGGAATACCATCCGACACCTCGAAAGAAAAGAAGAAGAATAGGTTTTTTCCAAATGTTCAACCCTGAAACAATTGAATAGGGTAGGATGCCAAAAAGAATGAGCAGGATGATAAAGAACGACACCACAAACACCACGTGAGCATTGCATTTCACTTCGATTGCACCCATTGGAATGGGACACTATCAAATGAGCTACACAACCCTTTAAGTTCGCAAAGGTTGGACAAGGTGAGTGCTGCAACTAAAGACATAGAAGAATTGAGGGACAAAGAAGAGATCTCAAACGAGGTATGATGATTCTATTCATTCATTTCAATGTTTGTGCACATTTATTAAGATTCCCTATGGGCTAGCTCTAAATGTAACATCTTATATGATTTTATTTTATTTTCACGCACACCAATGTTAAATGTCTCCAGTGTTTTGTGATGCGTGGGATATCCCCACTACACAACCTACCTTGGAGTGTACAAAGGGGTTCAAAGGAGGTAGTAGGAAATGTGGAGGAAGGAGGAGGGAGGCAAGTCATGTGGGCGTGGAGAGGTGGGAGCAAGGAATGTGGGGATGGAGATGGCACGAAAACTCCAGAGGTGGAGCATGATGTTATTTTGTTGAGCAAAGACATGACAATCTGCAACAAGAAGGCGGCTTGGGGGGGGGGGGGGATGATGATGGTGAGGAATATGACTATAGGGCTAATGGTGAGGAGCAAGGCAATGTTGGTGCCATAGATAATATCAACAAGTTATGTCTTCGTAACTTTGTAAATTTTACCTTATTTCATTGCGAAATTTTGGTCAAGACCTCGGAGGTGGAAAATTATGCCCCTACGGCAATTGATCGAGCTTGCTAACAACCTATAAGTCTTGGAAATGGAATTTGGCTTGACAACTAGTCCCCACAAGTTCCTTTCTTGCAAATGAATTTTCAATTTGTGCCAAAATAAATAAATGAACTAGCGCCCACATTCTCATCCATTAGCCTTAGGGGCCCAAGAGTGATGCATGGTGCACCCACAAAATTAATGCACGGCCCAAAGACTAGGAGGGAATGCAGAGCAACATCATATAGACGACATGCACCGCGACAACCTACATTGGCATTATTGTGTTGATTGCATATTTGAAATCCCTCTAGTTTTGTTAGGGCATTGTTTGATGCAAAGCACAATGTCAACATGCGAGTTCTTTTGTTTTTTTTTTGTTTTGACATTTGTGTGAACAATATTTTTTTATTATTACATTTCATGTGACATATCATGTTTGTTAAGTTCAACCAAAAGTGACCATGTGAAGACCAATTTGGTTCACAAATCGCATCGTGTGAAGACGTTTGGCAAGTTGAAGCTCCAAGAATTTTGCCATTTTTTGACACCTGACCGATATTCTACATATGAGAACATAAGAGCAAAAAAAATTTGATTATCTTCTGACATTAGATGTCTTCACACAATTCTTATACAGGGTTTGTAAATTTCCAATTATTGTTTTTGTCTCTCATAATAATATTCCAACATCCCTTTCTAACTTTTGCTTTTGTGTAATCATGTACAAAGAGAGATTGTGGTTGCAGCTGAAGAAGGTGCATATAATTATAAAGATAGAACACCCATTGACAATAGATCATCTAAAGGCTTGAAGCTTGCCATGTGATTGGCCATGAAGAGAATTGTTGGAGCATTGTGGAGTAAAAAAAACTTGTGAAATTGGTCACCATGGCTAACCTTGCAAATGGTGATGAGTTATTTGTATAGGTAATTCAAAATGTTATATTCAATTTGTTAGAAGTGTTTACTTTGATGATATAGTTTTCATTTGATTTAATTCCCACACAAGTGAAATGTTGATGTGTTAGATCAATAACCAATTTTGTGTGTATGATTCTCTGAGATAATACCTTGGAGAAGTTGCAAATGATTGCAACTACTCCAATTGATCCAAGGTACAAGGCCCAATGGTTACGTTGGTGGAACTCTAACAACATGTCACGCCAATCTCTCCACTTTCCAGTGGGAGACGTCAAAGAAATGGAGTTCAAGTTGTGGGTTGTGATAGTTGGAAGAGGCCATGATGTATGAATTTGAGAACATGCACAAAGAATTGGGTGAGGTGGATTGGCATGATTGTGTTCACTTTCCCAAGGATTATGTAGAGAAATGGAGGGGTCTTTTCGTGGACAAAGATATTCCAGTCGATGTTTCGTGGGTATTTGGGTTTCACAAAATCATCCAAGCTAACCGAATTTCTTGACAGAGGCATTACAATAAAATGTGTTATTTAGAGGTAATATATCTTCATTCTTTGGACATAGAATGGAATTCCAACAAATGTATTTGTGATTAATTAATCCACAACTAAGTCGTACATTTGTGTGTTCAAAAAGCAATTTGTGGCCTTCAAAGCGATTGCCATGAGTGCCCTCCCAACTTATTTGTTTGCGTGGATGGAGGATGACAATCTATGCATTTTTGTTGAATCCTTCTTTTAAATAAGCTACTTTGCAATATTGTCCTCGGTTTATTGATTGTCCAATGATTTTTCACCCAACATAGGATAAGACATAGAGGAGTCAAGCGTCACTCTCTCAAGAGAATGATGATGCATGTGTGTTGAGAGATGATCGTGAGTTGTCACATGCTCCAATAGAAAAAGGGGAAAATGTAAGCGTGGTGCAAAGGCTACGGAGCCACCAACTCAGGTGGAACCTCTTTCTACCTTGTAAATTGTGCCCAAACAACAAATTCAAGGAGTTGTTGTTGTTTTTCCAACTCCAACTCCTTGATCCCAACAATATTCGCAACAAATAGCCCATACCAAAGGTAGAAAGAATAAGGGTGAGTCATCATCGCAAGCAAGACTGGAAAATGTGTCATTGTGGGGAAAAAATATCAGTATCAGAGATTATGGAAAATGGGGCCAACGACCACCCCTTATTGGTGGAAGCACTGGAGATTGTTTTTATTTTTTATTTTTTAAAGGACAACATTTGTAATTTTTGTCATTTTCCTATTTTCCTTTGGTTTCACATGTGGTCACGTCATATTATCGATTGTTAATTGCTCTTGCAGGTATCTCAGGGGGTTTTTAAGGTTGATGTCATTATTGTAGACATGACAGAAGGGCTTCCAATTCCTATTGTCTCCACACCTCCCAATGTTATTCCTCCTTAGAATATCCTAAAGTAATATAATGTTGAGGCTTTATTTGAGATTTAAAATGCTTACCTTAACAATGGTAAGCATCTAAATGTCAAGAATGTTTGGGATGATGTGAGGACATATGCCAACACCTACAACTTCACCATTATGAAAGATCGGTTGGGCATCAATGAAATGCCATTGTGTTCAGGAGTTGATACCACAAAAACAATATTGTACCAATATATGTGTGTATAGCTCAATGATGTCATTGGTGTGTTTGAATGTGATTAACTTAATATTGCATTGGAAACACCTTTCTAAAGCATACCCACTCAGTAGTCTATTATTTTGCGTGGTTCTGGTAGACTTGGCGTTTCCATGTTTTGTTGTTAGTACCCAAAAGCAAGTCCACCAATCAATTTGAGTTTCAAAAGGGTGGGGGTATAGCTAATGTGGACATAGAAAATTTGGACATCTTTAATCCCACGAAATCGTCGTCGCAACTCATGAATGGGGTTGTGCCTTGGAGAGGAGGACATGAAAAGGATCCTATGTCCATGTACATTTTTTATCAAGGCATTGACTACAGCTGCAACCATGGTACTTGATGCATTTGCATCTGCATGTAATAATCATCTTGTATATAATGTGGGTCGCAATACATCCCTCGATGATGATGATGGGCCCATTAAGAAGTTACCAAACGCTCTTGCATTAGTAAGGAGGTTAGCAATATGTATAGTATGGTTGCAATGCCCTTAGTGATATAATGAAAGTCAATTATTATATTTGGCCATCTAATTTTCTAGTTTTATGTGTGCAAGCAACTAAACGACATGTTTTTATTGCTCAAATCCATGTTCTTTTTCACCTAAATATTAATCCATTGAATTTATATTGAGTATTGGCCATTTGCTCAATAGGCGGTATTCCACAACCTTATTTTTGCTAACACATTCAAACAATAAAGGTAGTTTGGTCTACCTAGTCAAGACTACTATGCCATGCTCTTTGCTTCAATGGCGAGATACGAATTGCACGTGGGATTTTGGAGAATACCACTACCAATGTGATAACCCCATAACGTTCTTCGAGGGTGTCTGCTAACCCTTTGCTTTTCATAGTAACACCTAGTCAAAATATTGTAGATGAACATTGATCGCCTCATACATGCCCTTGCATTCTCCATGCTTCAAGGCGATGGGCCCATTGTTTAAAGAGAAGGCTTTCGGGCTATTATAGTTTATGAATTCTTTAATATTGAAGATGGAGAATATTGATTGATGCTCTTTGCTTTGGATGGAGGTACACCTCAACAAAGAATGTTATGCATAGTTACGACTTACAAAAAAAATGTTGATTTTCTACCAAACCAAGGAGCACATGATGGTAATGTTGAAGTTACATATTGACCACATACGACCACAATGGACACCAACAATAAAGTTGACAAGGATAAGTATTGTATTTGAAATATAGCAATATTTTTCAAGCAAACTGGAATGTGTGTGTTGTATAAAACTCAATTCATAGGCCAAGGATAAATGCCCGCCTCCTTAAGTTGGGTCCCAACACTATTACTAAGGTCAAAGGGGTTTAGTAAGACCTCAAACCCCATATGGTTATGGTTGATTCATCTTAAGTGGGTCGCTCTAGACTAAATTGGGGCTTCTAATGCTAATTCCGGGCTCAAAACGTGTGTGTATGTGTACACACACACACACACACACATGATAAGAATACAAATATTAAGCGTTTTCACTTTGGATACTACACTAGAAAGGATATTTAGTGTTTGATACACTAAAGACAAAGACCTACACTAAATGTCAACTATGGTAATATGTGGAAGTTACATGTTTGAATTTAGTGTTAGTGAGGATATGGGAAAAAATGCCTCCGACTTCGACAAATGAGAGATTAGCAAGTAGGAAGGTGGGACACCATCCCTAAAATTGCAAGTCCAATGAAATCCACACTTCACATGAAGGGAGGTGGCAGTAGGGAAGGTAGCGACACATTTATGTCTAACACTAATTGTCAAGGAAGTGAAAATTAGTGTTGAGCATGGTAACATGGTAACAACATTAAATATAATCAAACACTAAATATCATATTTAGTGTAGTGGTAGGGGGTCCAACTCCAAAAGGTGGGCGTCTAGCCTTGGCCCACTTCACATATCCCATTGCACACACGTGTGAGACTACATGAGAACACATCTACCTAACATTCTTCGAAGCATGAGACCACAATAGTTATCTTTCTTGATATATACCAAAGTGTTTGTGACATAGTGGTCGGGGAATTTTTTTGAGCATAATTGGCTGAGATTCTAGTGTTTGCAAGTCCAACCGGTTACATGTTGACATCCTACAGTTTTCCTTTATTAAATTGGGGTGTATTCCACAAATTCCTCCAAAATGTTCGGTAATTTGCATGAAGTCTTGAACTTCAACCGCTTATTTCTCAAACTCAACCAGCTCATTTGTAACCAACCGCCAGTTCTCCCCGATCATTGCCGTGACATTATCAATG